>CM039724.1:35428538-35811374 GCA_022539455.1 Dendrobium nobile | reverse complement strand
GGTGGGAGACCTGCAATGTTATATGGTGCAGAATGTTTTCCATTAAAAAGAACCATATTACTAAGTTAAGTGTTGCAAAGATGAGGAAGCTCAGGTGGATGAGTTGCTTTACCCTTAGAGAGAGGATACAAATGAGCATATACGTGAAAAGGTTGGAGTAGCGCCAATGGAAGATTAAGATTAGAGAGAGTAGCCTTAGATGGTTTGGGCACATAAAATGGCAGCCATCCGATGACCCAATTAGGAAAGTAGAGGTATTAGATTTGACTTATATTAAGAAAGGTAGAGGTAGACCTAAAAAGGCTTGGCTAAGGAAATATTAAAAATGATCTTTGTTTATTAATATTTAAATTATTATTTATGTTTTAATAGGACACAATGGAGAAAGGGATTCATGTAGCCAACCCCACATAGTGGGACAAAGGCTTGATGTTTTTGTTGTTGTCATTTTTACCTATTTTTGCATGTAAAAAAAATCTTAGCATTTAAAAGTGGAAATTAGATGAGTTTGTCATGCTCACTATGTAGTTTACAGAATGATTCCAATGATTCTATATATAACTAACTAAATACTCTGTGATACCCATCGTTAGCTGACTATGATACCTCCAACCATCATCCTCTCGAACTTCTTTGATCTTAATTGCATATCAACTATTATCCCTCCCATCATCATTGCCCTCCAACTAAAGTCCATCCAACCATAATCACACACTGACTACAGTCACGCTGACCTCTTTTTTCCAAAAAACTATGATCCCTTTAGCTATTATTCCCAACTCACCTACTGTCCCTCTAATAGCATTTCAAATGACTATGGTTCCTTCAATTTTCATGTCCATCAACTGTAGTAACTTTGACCACCATCTCCCATTAAATTTTATGACCACCTTGGCTTGCTGATTTCTCTAACCTCCATCTCCCTCCGACAATGATCCTTCAAACCATGTTTGCCTGCTAACAATAATCTCTCTGATTCCAACGCTTTCTGATATAGTCCACCTGATTACCCCTAGCTAATGACTATAGTCCATCTTATCAATATCATCCACTAACTATAATCCCTAAAATCTCAATTACCTCATAATGGTTCCTATGACATCAATCAACCAACTCTGATGCCTTAGGAAGGGCATGATTTGTAATTGACAATAAATTATAGTATAAATCATTTTAATTAAACCTTGTGTCATGTTTTGCTCCTTGTTATGGCTTTCCCACATAGAATTCTTTATATCTCTTATGAGTCTTACACCCATCACTCTTATTTAAATATTAGCAAAATCTCGTATAAAGCTTGGAAGCAAAATTTTTTATCTTTCTATAGTCATAAATGTTCTAACACGTAATAGTTTAGTGTTTTCTATGGGAAATGATCCTTGGCTAGGGGAAACCTTTACTATAACCAAAAAAGGCCATTCACATCAATGTATTAGGATTGGTTGAACATAGATAGTTTGTTTACCATTGTGTATTATCTGGTTCAAAAGGTTATTCAATATTGAGAGAAACTGCATGTTGGTGGAATTTTGAAAACAGGTTTTAGAAGAAAAAAAAAATATTAGTTTTCTTTGGGGATTTTAAGATTAAGGTTGAGTTCTATTTCTAAGGTCGAATCAACTCGTTAGAAAGAATATATCACCCCGGGGGACGAAGATAAACTTTCATAACGGTGTTCAGGCTTAGAATTACGTAAACACATCTTGAATATTATGATCGGGTTCTAAAGAGAACTTCATATGGCCCCGAGGGAACAAAGTAGAGTTCAACTAAGTACCCAATTACAATATCCAAGAAGTATGATCGTCGCATTCACATCCAAAGCCTTATCGAAGAAGGATGTATCTCCCCAAAGGGAAATGACACCATTCTACGATAATTCTTCTAATGCAACGACGACGATCATTCATTAACTTTTCCCAAAGAAATCTAGTGAAGTTTTAAAATCAATTTTAAAATCAGGGTGTGGGGTTCCAAATCTCCTACGAGCGCAAGCCCTCGTAGTTAATTACATCGTAGGGAGACAAAGTCCCCTACGAAAACTCTCGATTAGAATAAGAATAAAATTTTGTTAGATTTTCTAGGAGTGATATCAAAGAATAAATAGAATTATTGGAAAAGATCAAGAGGGAATGGATCAAAATTGAGCAGTTATTAACAGATTCAAAGGAAGAGAGGTAGGGGACACTTTGAGATTCCAGAACTATCCGGAAGTGTCCCAACTTAATCTAAGTGTTGGGCTTTATGTTTTAGGATTGAAAGAAAATTTTAATTAGAGTTGAGCATCTTATTAGAAATTTGGGATTATATTCCCGAAATTTGGGGTCTTATAATCAAAGATCTGCCCCGGATCCTAAATCTATTTTGGACACTGGACCACAGTCATCCGATCCTAACTAATGCAGTGCAAGGTCTGGACTTACCCCGGCCTGGATTGGGGAGCCAGCTAACCACCTAGTCGATTTAAAATAGATGAGTCCGGTCTTTTATGCAAGAGTGGTAGGAACGTTGTAATTAAAGTTTTGGAGGGTCGGGGCCGACATCTAGAGATTTTCCTAATTGGCCCCTTTGACATATGTTGGGTGCAAAAATGCTAAACTGATGCAATTAAAATTTTGACTCTTTTAGTTTGTATCTAATGCAATGCATGCTAGTTAACAACTTCCAATCAAGTATGCTTGAAATTTTAAAAACAGGCTTATAAAATAATTTTTTAGAAGACTGGACTTCCCCAGGTCCGGCACCTCGTCCTCATAGGTCAGACTATCCGGACTCTACCCGCAGGCGGGGAAGGGTCTAAAGCAAGGAAAGAGTAATGCAAAAATATGCATGCGACCCCGGGGTCGATCCCCGGCTAATTCCCTAGATTCGTTATCTTTCTATGTTATTTAGACTCACTAAAATTTTAGACTTTAATATTTTGAGTATAAAACTTTCACACCCTCGCGAGCCTCACGTATCCAGGCTAAAACAAAAGCGGCATACAATCGCCAAAAAACTAAGAAAAAGCAAGTAATCCTAAAGACAACCAATTCATCACATCAAATATAAATTAATTAATAAGTAAATGTCCATAGGCTGAATTGCCTTGCTTATTACAAACCAGAATATTACAGAAAGTAAAGTGGCCGGGCACCACTGACAACAACCCGGGTTCTAAACCTAGTAATGACGCAAGTTATTTTGAGTGGGATACTCTCAATCTTCAAATCTTCACATCTTCAATCTTGTTCTTCTTTGGACTCCTTTTCTCCAATCTTCTTGGAATCTTCGTAGTGGATTACCCAAATGGATAAGAGGGCATTTCCCTCTAAAGGGGAAGGCCACTCTTTCCTCTTTGGGTAAGGAGGAGGTATGATCCAAATTTGGATTTCCAAATGGAAAAGGAGTGTTCCCCAAAGGGGTATCCTTTCCTCTTTGGAATCCAAACTTTGGATCTATGTATCCCAACTCAAAATCAACTTTCACAACACTTGACACTTACACAAATTTTTTTATTGAAAATAAAAATCTAGACTCACCTGCAAGGTTATCCTAAGCAGTTAATATATAAAAAGCAGTTATTCCCAAGCAGTTGTATATGACACAAAAAAAGTAAACACACTGGCCACGCTCTTTTTTATTTGGGGCTTTAGCAGCTGAAGCACCTGTGCAAAGAGTTTATAATATTTATGAATTTTTTTATTTGCCCCCTTTTTATATTGCCCTGCATGAGCGTGGCCACCTGCAGAAAACTATGTCAGCATCCAGATCGTACCTAACCTAAGGGTAATCTAATCGCCAAACACATCAACCATCCACAGAGTGCAGAAAAGTAAGCAGACACAGCAAAGCAATTTCATCCACAACATGCAGTGAAAACTACGAAAAAATCCGGCACACAGCAGTAAAGTAAACACCGGCCTAACCTAGATCTAGAGTTGGTTGTCCTAGCACATCATCTAAAGTGTGTGTGAAAGGTAGTGTGGCAGGGGTATATCCTAAGTTGGGTGATTAATTAAAGTTATCTAAAAGTCTGAGTTTGTTAAGGCTTAAAAGGGTATTTAGATTAAAATTTAAGTATTAGTAGATTAAGAATTTTAATTAAATATATTTTAAAAGTTAATTGATTACTACCTTTGTTTCACACCGAGGCCGTGAAGTTTATTTCACCTTCCTTGGGGCTAAGCTAATAGCCTCGTAGGCCTGGGTTACCCAGTAGCAATCGGGGTTGATTAAGTTACTTTAAGTTTGTTGTAATTAAGAGACGTGAATTAATATTAGGAAGGGTTTCTTGCTGATTTTCAAAATTGATTAGTTTAAGTTTGCCATTAATCGATTCGTGGCGTTGTGCCACCAGGCTCGAGGAACCAGCCTCCTTAGGACACTTAGCCCCGCAGCCCGGAGTAGTCCAGCCGATAAACCAAATTAATGTAATTAAATTAGAGTTTTAAAAGGTTAGATAATTAATAATTAATCTATTCTTAAGGTTTAACACCCCTTGGAATCCATTCGTGGCGTTGTGCCACCAGGCTCGAGGAACCAGCCTCCTTAGGACACTTAGCCCCGCAGCCCGGAGTAGTCCAGCCAATAAACTTCATCTTCAGGATGGTTGTTGTGTTTTAAAGGTTTGTTGAATGTTTTAAACATTAAGTTAACATTTTCTGGTGTTTTGGAATAATTGTGAATTTTATGAATTTTTGAATATTTTAATCATTTAATTAAGGGGTGGAAAATGACTTTTTGATTAAGTTCAAATTCTGGAATGTTTGTATTTTATTAAAATACTAGACCTTACTACGATCAGTTAGAAGGTAGGTACGTTGAAATCGGATTTTTCTGCAATTTTTTACGAAGGTTTGAAGTTTTGGACCAGTTTTGAACTATGGTTTGACCAATTTGTTGACTTTTGACTTTGACCAGATTTTGAGGGTTTGAAATTTTTGGAAAATACTAGATTTTAATTAGGGTCATTAGCCACTGAGTTTGATTGATTTAGAGTTTTCTACAATTAGTTATGAATTTTGGAAAATTGGGTATTTATTGGAATTATTAAACTATTTCAATTAAGGGCCCTTTTAATGATTTGAACCCAAATGAGTCTTAAACTTCTTGAAATCAACTCCAAAGATTTGAAATGATCTAAGGAGAGATCAGCAAGTGTTTAAAGATTTTTTTGGATTTTTAATGATTTTTAATTAATTAAAATGGATTAAACATTGATTTTGATTTAAAATTAGATTAAAATATATTTAAAAGTCAAATTAAAGGGATTTCAATTCCACTGATTGAGGGATGAGTTGAGGTTAGTTAGGGGTATTTGGGAGAATTATGGAGAATTAAAACAAATTTATTAGAATTTTATTAAGGCTAAAGGGGATTTCTAAGGGGAATTATTGTGGCTCCTACTTGGGAAACCAAATGAACCCCAAATATGATGAAATTTAAACCAAAGGATCACCTGATCCTAAGGCCTAAACCCACAAAATTTGGGCTCAAAAGGAGTACTCTAAGGTGGTTAACTAAACCACCTAAGGTGAGCTCTAAGTCACCTTCAAATCACTATAGGGATCTATCCTAGGCTTGGATTGGGGCAAAATCAGTGGCTCTACACTCCTTATCCTAAACATCATCAGCACACCAAAAATCACACCCTAAATCCCATTGGATAGGTCCATATCCCTTTTTAAATTTAAGGGTCAAACCATGACCCTTAAACTTAAAAAAAAGGTAAAATGCCCTTGAACAACATAAAACAGGGAGATAAAATTTGGACATGTGAAAAACATGTCCAATTTCAATCTCCCAAAATTCCAGACCTGGTGGACATGCATTTAAAAAGTAATTAAAGAAATTCAAAAATGCTCCAAATGAAATTAAACCTAAGATTGACCTAACCAGGGTCTGGAACCATAGGGCTTTTGTAGTGCTCCCTGAGACCTTTCCAATGAGCCTAAGAACACCTAATTTGGACAAGTGTGCAGGGAGTTATGGATTTTTGAAGTTCCCTTGAATTTCTGAATTTAATTAATCCGGCAATTACACAGTCAGCGACCGTTACCCACGCGGCGCGCGATGATTCGCCAGGCAATGATTGGCGCTAACTGTTAACGGCCGGATTAACCACAGCCGTCGGATGGCGGATCGAACGGCTGGGATTAAACACGCTCCGGGACCGCGGGATCTAATCCGAGCCGTTGATCGAAATCAACGGCTGAGATTATGTCTTCAACCTCCGCCTTTACCCGAAGCCGTGAACCTTCTCAGGCGTGATCCGAGCGATCACGCCGGTGAACTTCAACGAAATTTCACAGGGAGGATCAGGGAGGTGGAAACCTTCAATCCAACGGTGGAAATCCGCCGGGGTGAAGGTTTCCTTCACACTTGACCGAACTACCTAGCTAGGGAGCTCGGGATGAAGGAATTACCGGAGAGAAAGCCTCAACGGATGAGCTTCTCTATCTGGGAGCTTCAGGGGACGAAGGCGAGCAGGTTTCCTTCAGAGGCCGCGACTGGAGGACGGCTGGAGGTATGACTTCGAGCGGGACGCCGAAGCCTTTCGCCGGAGTTCGCTCGAAATGATGGAAGAGGCGGTCTGGGAGCTCAAAGGAAGATGCTGGGAGATCGATGGAGCTCTGGGGAATCGTTCGAAAACGCTGGGATCGTCTCTCGAGCTCTGGGGAGTACCAGCCTATTCAGCCTCCTCCCGCGAGCTCGGGCGGCCAGGATTGAATTAGGGGAGGTCTCGGATTGATGCCAAGTGGAAAGGGGCGCCGTTCCAGAGAGCTCGTGAGCCTCAAGCCGGCGAGCCACAGCCTTTGGAAGGCTTTCGGTCAGGATCGGCCTGGGGGGACCACCGGAGCTTGCTCTCCATTGGTTCCGACCGCCGCCGGCCACGGTCTGGGTCGGATTGACCAGGGGAGGCCGATGGAGACGTGCTGGAGCTGAGGGTGGAGTCAATTTGGCCTGAGAACGCTGGGGTCGATCCGGTGGCTCGGCTGGGCTCGAACCTGCTTGGTCCGAGTCGAAGTGAAGCTCGATCCGGGTTAGGTCAGAACTTGGGTTCGGTATGGGAGGCAGGTCTGGGTCTGGTGCACCCAATGTAGGTGGCAATTGGGTGGAATTTGATCTGGGCAGGGAGATGGCTCGGGTCCAAGTGTCTTTGGCTACTTTGGGTTAGCCTAACTCTTGACCCAAATGAGCCCAAGGATTGGGCTGATCAAGGGAGGTGTATTGGGTCCATGGGAACTCAATGACACTTTGATTTGGATTCAATTTGGATAAGATCAAAAGATAGCTCAAGGGAGACCTCTTCTTGGTTACTTGGGTCAAGCCATATGACTAACCCAAGTGAACCCAAGGCTTGGGCCACCAAGAGGGGTCTCTTGGGTGCCCAAGGGGTCATCCCATGCATTCAAAGGACTTGGAATGGACTAGATTCAAATTTTTGAAAGAGAAGGGGTGTATGGGTCCATGGGTCAAACTTGGTTGACTTGGTCAACCAGGTTGACCCAAGGTCTGGGTTTGAGTTCAATAAGTTGGGTTTGATGTTTGAAATTCGTTGGAAGTGTTTCAAAGAGTTTGGAATTGATTTAATTTGAAATGGCCACTTGAAATCCCATAAGGGTATTTTGGTCAATTTTGACCTATTGGTCAACTAGGGTCAAAAATGGACCTGAAAAATGCAGTTTACTGTTCAGTGGATTAAAATCAAAAGTCTGGAAGTGGTTGGGGGCTTTGATAAAGGTTCCAAGATCAAAATCTCAAAAGGGTTGGGTTCAGTGGCATAGGCTGTAAATATTTGAAGGTTTTACAGCCTTTGGATTTTAATTCAGATTCTGGGATTAGAGACCTCAGAATGGGCTCAAAATTGGAGGGTAGCCTTTAGGGACATGTCTTATCACTTTGTAAGTGATAGACCCTGAATCAGAGGCCACTGGACTGGGTTTTGGAATGTTTGAAAAATTCTTTGAAAAAGGTCTTTAGGACAAGGCCTTAAGGCTTAGGATTTGGGTTTGGATTTCTGGATTTGAAATGGATTTTAAATTTGAAAAATTAATATTGCAGTATCCAAATCATTAACAATCATGTGGTGATTGTTAATGAATGGATAGGGTCAAAGCTAGATCAAGGGTAGGATCAAAGTCAGGGTTGAGGTTTGGATTCTCAATTGAACTGGATCATGGTTTGAAAGGGTCTGAAGCTTGAATTGATTTGAATTTAAATTGAATGGAGTTTAGATTGATTTGATGTTTGAGTTAATCAAGGGTATGGATTGATTTGAAGTTAAGGTGGATCAAAGGGATGAATTGATTTGAGTATGGATTGATCCTAGGATCTAGAGGAGTTCTAGGATCTGGATATGGAAGAATCTTAAGCTCTAGAGTAGGCCCTAAGGTCTTGCTCTAGGAAGGATCCTAAAGTCTAGAGTGGATCCTAAGGTCTAGAATTGGATCTGGATTCTGGAAGGATCTTAGTGACCTCATACAAAAATGAGGTCAACAAATGGACCCCCAATGTGTGTGGTAGAAGGAACTTCTGCTGCACACATTGGCGTTGACCGAAAAGAAGTAGAACCTCAAAGGTGGAAGGGAGGGTATCTCGTAATCTTAAGTCCATAGGAAGCTAGTGAAAGGCTTACACCTATTTGGAAAAGAGAACCGGAAAACCAAGGTAGGGAAACCCAGCCTTGGGTCTAAGGAAGGACATCACCCAACCTTAGGCCTATAGGATGCTGATAGAAGACTTACTCCAAATAGGCAAATCAACTGGAAAACTAGGATGGTGCCACGAAGGGCGTACTCCACCACTAGCGAATGGTCATGTGGGGAGGAAACTTGCTCCACACAGAGGACCTCAACTGGCAAACTAGGATGGTGCCACGAAGGGCGTACTCCACCACTAGCGAATGGTCATGTGGGGAGGAAACTTGCTCCACACAGAGGACCTCAACTGGCAAACTAGGATGGTGCCACGAAGGGCGTACTCCACCACTAGCGAATGGTCATGTGGGGAGGAAACTTGCTCCACACAGAGGACCTCAACTGGCAAACTAGGATGGTGCCACGAAGGGCGTACTCCACCACTAGCGAATGGTCATGTGGGGAGGAAACTTGCTCCACACAGAGGACCTCAACTGGCAAACTAGGATGGTGCCACGAAGGGCGTACTCCACCACTAGCGAATGGTCATGTGGGGAGGAAACTTGCTCCACACAGAGGACCTCAACTGGCAAACTAGGATGGTGCCACGAAGGGCGTACTCCACCACTAGCGAATGGTCATGTGGGGAGGAAACTTGCTCCACACAGAGGACCTCAACTGGCAAACTAGGATGGTGCCACGAAGGGCGTACTCCACCACTAGCGAATCTAATCCTAAGGGAATGAAGGACACAACCTTAAGGAAAAGAACAGAGAAAATTAAAAGAAGATGAAATTTAAAAGACTCAAAGCAGAATCATGAATCAAGAAAGTGAATTTTATTGATTGATCAAAAGAGCTACATCAAGCATAGTATTTCTTAAGGAAACGTCCGTTGACAGGTAACATCGGACGAATTCCTTTACAATCTACTAACTGATACGAGCCTCCTTCGTAGACAGTCTCTATGACGAAGGGTCCTTCCCAAGTAGGTTCAAATTTGCCTCCCAACTTTCGATGGGCTAAAATAGGCCTCCGAAGGACCAACACCAAGTCTCCCGCTTGGAAGGTCCTAGGTCGCACTAGCTTATCATGGGCTTGAACCATACGGGATTTATGTAACTCTAAACTTTGTTGAGCTTGGAGACGTCGCTCTTCAAGGCCTTCGAGTTCTTCCAATCGCAGTTTTGCATTTTGTTCATTTGTAATTTGGTTCTGAACCGCAATCCTGAGCGACGGAATCTGTACTTCCAAGGGTAGAACGGCCTCAGATCCATACACTAGTGCAAACGGAGTAGATTGGGTCGGAGTTCTATAAGTGGTACGATAAGCCCACAAAGCTTCCACCAACCGCTCATCCCATTGTCGCTTGTTATCATCAAGGGTCTTTTTAATGATTTGCACCAAAATTTTGTTGAAGGCCTCGGCCAATCCATTTGCCCGGGGGTAATAGATTGTTGAGTATCTCCAATCAATATTATGGCGTCTCACAAAACTGTTAATCTTTGTAGACTTGAATGCGGACCCATTATCGGATATGATTCTGCGGGGCACGCCGAATCGATACACGATATGGTCACGAAAGAATTTTAAAACATGGTGGGATGTCACATTGCGTAGGGGAATTGCTTCCGCCCACTTTGAAAAGTAATCAGTCGCTGCTAATATGAAACGATGACCTCTCGCAGAAGGAGGGTCAATTGGTCCTATGATATCTGTGCCCCAACTCTCGAAGGGCCACGAGGCTATCGTAGGATGTAACACATTAGGCGGCTGATGTAGAACCACACCATGAACCTGACATTGATGACAATATCTTGCAGTATTCAAGCAATCGTCAATCATCGTAGGCCAGTAGTATCCAAGTCTTTTAATTTTCAATTTCATTTTTGGACCCGATTGATGTGCACCGCATAGTCCTGAATGAACTTCATTAACAATCTTCAGGGCTTCTCGCTGATTTAAACAACGCAGCCACATGTGATCGAAGGACCGTCGGTATAACAAATTATTGACTAGTGCGTAAGAAAGGGCACGTTTCTTAATCTGGTTAGAGAGCGATTTGTCCTGAGGGAGCTTCCCTTCTTTAAGGTAATCAATTAAGGGTTGTCTCCAATCGCCCTCTTTGTCAATTGTCAAAGAGGCAGAAAGGATCTGAAGGGGAGTCTTACTAACGTGTTCCAAATCTATAGGAGAAAGGGTATTGCGACCCTGAATCTCTATAGGAATGGAATCTTCCTCAGGACAGGCAAATTCTTTCGCTAATTTTGCTAAGGCATCTGCTGCAGAATTGCTTCCGCGGGGAACCCTATACAAAGTAGCGGTGGGAATTTGTTCCAACAGGTGAAGTGTGTATTGGTGGTATTTCAGGAGATTAGGATTCAAGATTCTATAAGTTCCGGCCACTTGGTTAATCACCAACTGGGAATCTCCAAAAATCTTAATCTCTTTAATCTCCATTAAAATTGCAAGTTCCAAACCGGTTATCAGAGCCTCGTATTCAGCCTCGTTGTTTGTGCAGGGCTCCGATAAATGGTAGGAAAAATGCATCATCCCTTTTTCTGGCGTTATGAAAATTAAACCAACTCCGGCCTTTCCGGGAATTATAGACTGCTGGGTCGCGTTCCTACGAGAGGATGCTGCTCCATCAAAATACAACTCCCAAATGGCCTCATCAGATTCCCTCAAACTCATGATTTGTTCGTCGGGTAAATCATCGTTCAGAGGGGAATCTGCCGGCAGCGGGTGTGCTGCCAGAAAATCGGCAACAGCCTGTCCTTTCACAGCGCGAAGGGGAGTGAAAGTAATCTCAAATTGTAATAATATCATAGACCAGCGGGCTAAACGTCCTGACAACGTCGGTCGGGTCATAAGATATTGCAAAGGATTGACTCTTGAAATTAAACTCACTGAGTGTGAAAGCATATAATGCCTCAGTTTTTGGGCTGCGAAGACTAAAGCAAGACAATGCTTTTCAATTGAAGGGTATCGAATTTCCGTAGGAAGAAGCCTTCGACTAAGATAATAGAGAGCATTCTCCTTGCCTTCGTCGTTGACTTGAGCTAGCAGGGCGCCTAAAGACTCATCTAAGGCTGCAGTGTAGAGAATTAACGGCTTTCCCGGAATTGGAGCCGCCAAAACTGGCGGATTCGAAAGGTATTGCTTAATGTTATCGAAAGCATTTTGACACTTCTCGCCCCATACGAATTTAGTATCTTTTTTCGCAAGGACAGAGAAGGGCTGACACCTTCCGGAAAGGTTAGAAATAAACCTCCTTATATATGCCAATCTACCTTGTAGAGACCTTAACTGGGTAAGGCTCCTAGGAGATGGCATGTCTAAGATGGCTTCAATTTTAGCGGGGTCAATTTCTATTCCTCGGTGCCTTACCACGAATCCCAAAAATTTCCCTGAAGTAACGCCAAAGGCGCATTTCAGAGGATTCATTTTCAAATCGTAGCGGCGTAACCGTTCGAAAACAGTTCTCAAATCAAACAGGTGAGCCCCTTTGACTTTGCTCTTGACAACCAAATCATCAACATAACATTCAACTTGGTTATGGATTAAGTCGTCAAAGATGTGGGTCATGGCCCGTTGGTAAGTTGCCCCAGCATTCTTTAAGCCAAATGGCATCACCTTGTAACAAAAGATTCCAATAGGGGTTCTGAACGCTGTATTTCTCTCATCCTCTGGGGCCATCTTGATTTGGTTATAACCCGATGAGCCATCCATGAATGAGAAAATAGCATGTGAAGAGGCAATGTCCACCATGAGCTCCGGTATCGGTAAAGGGAACTCATCTTTAGGACATGCCTTATTCAGATCCCTATAATCGACGCAAATCCGAATTTGACCGTTTTTCTTTCGGACTGGCACGACGCTAGCTACCCAAGAGGGGTATTGTTCCTCTCGAATAAATCCAGCTTCGGCCAATTTCTTAACTTCAGAAACGACTTGTTGTTCAATTTCTAAGCGCATGCGTCGAGGAGCTTGTTTAACAGGAATGGCATCATGCCGAACTCCAAGTTTATGGACCGCTACCTCAGCGGGTAGACCTGGCATTTCGTCATATGTCCAGGCAAAGCAATCCCTAAACTCAGACAATAATTGAACTAAATCTTTGGTCTCACCCTCGCTCAGCAGAGCACTTATAAAGATCGGACGGGGGTCGTCATCGGTTCCCAGGTTAATTTCTTTTAATTCATCGACCGTCGATTTAATTTCTTCCTCAAATTCAGGGGGTGCATCCCGAACTTGAAGGTCATCGGGATCATCCAAAGTCTCCAAACAGAGCCCATCAAGAGGGCAGAAGGGATCCGTAGGGACATTTGGTGATTCAAGGTGGTAAGTTATCATTAGGCAATACTCATCATCGTCGAATGAACTAACTGTTCCAAAGCCAATACCACTTGTAGGATTATTTTTAATTTTTGTTTTCCAAATGTTTTCGTGGTATCTGGCTTGACCTTTAGTCCATCGGTATGGTACAGAACCTTTAAAGAAAGTATTCTTCACACAGACAGGGAAGTAGCCGAAAGGTAATTCCATTAATTCATTAAAATCTGCCTCCTCAAGGGTTACATCATCTTCATCCCTTGCGGAGGAGGAGCCAGGAAAGAATTTCTGGACTTTCTTTACTTCACCATTCAAGTTGGGGGCCACTTTAACTTCTAACCCAGCAATCCTGCCAGCTGACAGTGGGGTCAGAGAAAGGGCCTCAATCCTTCTACTGAGCTTTTCGTACATTGTCAATTCAGGCTCGTCACTTTTCACCTTTGCAACATCTTCCTCAATGTCACTGTCATCGTCCAAAGTGAGATCGAATTTTGGAGAAGTATTTGTATTTTTATAACGGAGGGAGAAAGCAACACCTCGGTCTTTGGACTCAACATCGGAATCAGATTCCAAATCGATATGCACAGGTGTTGTTCTCCTCTCTGAGGGAACACGGCCTCGACCTCGTGCCCTTAAAGCCATCCTCCCACCTCTTTGAGGTAATGCATTTGGAGGCCTAAGGATAACGATGTCGGAGTCGTCTTCACTACTCAATTGTATCATTTCTTGCTCAATATATTTTCCTTTTTCTTTCATTTGATCGGAACTTTGTCCAACCAACTTCTCCTCGATTCTGATCTCTAGCTTAGAACGGGACGAGGACCCTTTAGGAACAAAGTATGTAGCATCTTCGTAGATCCCAATTTCTTGAATAGAAAATGGTTGCAAATCACCCTTAATCACATGTTCAATGCCATCTCGTTGGTATTTGATGCATTGGTGAAGGGTAGATGGGACCATTCTATATTCATGAATCCAAGGTCTACCTAAAAGGGCATTAAAGGACGTGGCCGAATCAATTATATGAAACTTAGCTTCAGTTTTCAAGCCTGCTATTACTAAAAGTAAAGTGATTGAACCTAAGGCCCTCTCACCCTGTTCATTGAACCCACGAAGCACCAACCTGTCGGTTGAAAGCTTGCTAGTATCAACTCTGAGGTATGCGAGGGTCTTTATGTTCATTATATTGACCGATGCACCCGGATCAATGAGGACTCTTGATAACTTAAAGTTTCCCACATCTACAGTAATGTAGAGGGGACGATTATGGTCAGCAGTTCTCAAGAGCATATCTTCATCTGAAAAGGTAACTCCGGGAACCTCCTTGAAGTAAAGTGCCTTATCTTCTGAAGTTGCAGCCAACTGAGTCAAGCAAATCTCGGGGTCGAGAAGTGCTTTAATTAAAGACTCCCTCATTTCTTTGGAAAGAAGGAGGGCGTCGTAGATGCTTAATTTCGCTGGCAACTTCCTAAGATGGGCTAAAACATTATAATCAACCTTAGGAATGACAGACTCAAAACCCGGAGGAATTAATGGAGAGTCTGACTGTTGAGGGGAATGCGGATTCAGATCTTCAAAGGGAATTTGCTTGCCTTTCTCCTGAGGGGGAAGCCTAGGGGGTAAGACTTTACCGCCACGGAGTTGCACCTGCTCGATATCCTCGGGAGGGCAAATTAGGGCAGTGTCTACACACACCATAGGCGTCGGGTCATCATTTCCCGACAGCGAGTCAGAATCTGAAAGCTCTATCAAGATAGGATTTCCTTGAAAATTGATTTGAGGGAAATCACTTTCTGATAAGGCCTCCGACTCGACCTCTTCTTGAATAGCTGATTTGGGAAGATCAATTTCTTTAATGTTGAGAGTTTCTTCACAAGAATTTTCATTTAAAACAGGAGAGTCATCAATTTGCATTTTATTTTCATGGCCAATCATCAAGACAGAAGCAGAAGGATGTTTTTTATTCATCTTCTGACCCTTTGCCTTTGATGGGGCAAAGTAAAAGTCAGATAACAGAAGAGGGGAAAGGGTCTTAACACCCCCATCCGCCATCCTAATACATCTCTCATCTACACACTTCCTCTTTTCAAAATCAAATTTCTCTTCTTTTACATTTTTCTCAGTAGTTCCTAAGACTACTGGAGAGGAAAGTGGCTCAACATCCTTCTGCGAAGCATCCAGGTCAACCTTCCACACCGGGTCCTGGGCTATCGTAGTTAGCTGTTGAGAAAGACGAAAAGATTTGTTAATCGACTTTTTAAGTGCCCGGGACAAAGCGATGTCCCAACCATCTTCAACAAAACAAGGAAGGTTAAGAGAGTTACCTGAAATGGTCTTAATGGAAGCTTTTTCTGGATCAACCAAGTATTCCTTAGGAATTATGATGTTACCTTGGGTGTAGTTCCTCTCAAGCCAGTCTTTGAACACAACACAGTCTTCTAAAGGGTGACTAAGCATCCGGTGGTATGGGCAGTACTTGGGATCATCTTTCTTACTTTCATCCTCAGGCCTCCTAGCCTCTGGCAACTGAAAATCTGGTTTCTTTAATAGACTCCTGAAAATCTTCTTAACTGACTCCCTTTTAAATGGATATGGTCTTGCCAATCTCTCTCTAAAAGGTACAGGGTCTCTGGTGTACTGAGGAGTAACCTGGAAAGGCTGTCTCTGAACTGGCTGTGGTGGCGGTGGTGGAGGAGCACTAGGCTGACTGACCATTGGCCTCTTTCCTTTGTCAACTGCTGACACTACTGCCTTTTTCTCAAATGTCTTAACCAATCTAGGACCCTTCTTATCTTCAGACTGCTCCCGTAGGAATGGCATCCTATGAGCCTCTTCCTGCAAATTGCTAGCCTTATTAAGAAGCTTCTCAAAAGTTTTAATAGTGAAACCCTTCAGGAGAAAAGCAACAGGGCCGTGGATGTTCTTAAGAAGTATTTCCACTGCATGTTGCTCTTGCAACTGGGGTTCACACTTCATCGAGAGGTTTCGCCACCTCAAGATGTACTCAACCAGAGACTCTCCCGGCTTTTGCTTTTCAACAACCAAATCGCCCACAGTGGTTCGTTGTTGTGCTCCAGAAAATCTTTTGAGGAAAAGGTTTTCTAAATCACAAAAAGTTCTTACTGAACCATTGGGCAGATCTGCGTACCACTCGAAAGCAATGCCGGATAGGCTACTTACAAATTGGCGAAAGAGTAGAGCATCGGACCCTCCCGCATTGCAACAACTTGCTCTGAAGTGGGCCAAATGCTGTCTCGGGTTTTCAACTCCAGTGAAAATCTTAAAAGTTGGTGGCACAAAGCCCTTTGGGTAGGG
Organism: Dendrobium nobile; assembly: GCA_022539455.1. Lineage (NCBI taxonomy): Eukaryota > Viridiplantae > Streptophyta > Magnoliopsida > Asparagales > Orchidaceae > Dendrobium > Dendrobium nobile. The sequence continues at coordinate 35,795,104 of CM039724.1, read as the reverse complement.
AACTGAATCATATTCTTCGGGGTATGGTCTACCCTTTGGAATAGATGCAGTTTCTTGTGAAAAGGCTAAGGCCTCCCTTACCTGGTCCTCGATCAGTTGCTTAATATCCTTCTGAGGCAAAGTTGGAGGAACAGGGAGAGCTGTAGGTGGGGCTGGAGATGCCTTTGATAGGCAAGGAGGGATCACTGGTGCTGACTCGGGAGGCTTGGGACTGGATTCTGTCTTCTTAACTCTTTCCACAATCTCTCGAGCCGTTTGTTGAATTCTGAGTGAGTCCTGCTCTGACTTGTCAAATCTTTCTTGCATCTCCTTAACTTGTAACATCATGTTTGTCAGCTGATTCTCCAGATTTTTTATATACTCCTCATCCTTGACCCTCGCAGACTCATCTGAATCGGACCCAACAACGTGTGAATCGTCGTCTTTGATAGGCCTACGTTTGCTAGGTTCAGCCTCTTTGCTGGATCCTCTAGTTTCGACCATGGAGACGCTACCAACATGATCATCTGTGTCTCCTAGGAGGTCATCCAGGTCTGGATCAAAGGTTGCTACCTCTTCCTTCTTGTACAGAATGTTTCTTATTTCTTGTACTACCTCCTCAATTGGTCTGTCCCCAATAGACTCAGGATCGAGGGGTAAGTACCCTTTGTAAGCAGCTATGTCAAAGAGTTCTTCCTTCTCTAGCGTATAAATTATCTCAGTAAGCTTCGGATTAGGATCTAACTTTGGCTCTGTGGTTGGCTCTTCTTCTTCTAAATCGAGATCCAGGTCAATTCCCTCCTCCTCGACTGTCCCAAGATCGGTAGTCAGAAGAGTGGCGTTCTCTACAAGGAGAGGGGCACGTACCTCAGGAGGTGAAGCAGGAGCTTGTAGGGAAATAGCTCCTACATCTGGTAAGGTAAGGTCCTCGGACTCCGGTGTAGGAAGCCTAGGAATGACACATAGATCAGTGCAATCAACAACTGGACCATCAACCGGAATTACCGCTAAATCGGGAGTAGGACTTGCTGTAGTAACACCATCCACTGCAACAACGGAAGTGCTAGGTTGAATGTCCCTCAACTCAGTCAAAACTGGAGAAGGTGTAGTTGTAACCCGTTGGAGTTGGAGAATGAACTTAGGAGTTCTTGGAGGTGGTGGTAAGTTCTCCAACTTGGTCCTTTTAGGAACATACTTCTTCTCAGGGGATTTGGGCCTCTTGCCCTTAACATCCAGATGTTTTAGCGCTTCATTTCCCTTAGGGTTAACAATCACTGAGGCCAACCTCACAGGTTTGGGAGGGGGTACCGGGGGTCTACCATGAGGATGGCGGCCTCTCTCGGACCCAGTCAACACAATACCCTCCGTTTTGGAAGAAGGAGGGCGTGGCGCCCAGTGATATCCATCCACTAGCACAGAAGTGGCAGGCTGTCTAACATATTTCTTGTTTCTCCTAACATGTTGTGGAGTCAGGTTCTTAGCCTCAGATGCCTCTTCTTTCAACACTTCCTTCTGGAAGCGATGGGAGATCACTCCCTTCAGCTGACTCAAATACTGCTCTTTGGTCTGTCCGGATTGTGCAGCACAGGTGTGAATTATATTCCTTAGTGCTCTAGTCTTCTGCAGATGTTTCTCTTTTGAAGTTTTCTTAGTCGAGTAGTCGACTGGGCATGGTGGGGAACGGGCTATCCTAGATACCCTCTCCTCCCCTTGAGCAGAAGCTAAGGGGAAAAAGCGACTCCCTTTCAGAAGGGGAGAGGATGCAGGAATAGGTAGTTCCTCACCAGCCTCAGGCTCTACCTGAGCTAAGGTCTTAAAAGGCACAATCCTTTTGGCCTTGGAGATCCTCTTTCTAAGTCTCCTTAAGTAATTCTTCTTCTGATTCTTAGTTGCAAAGGTAAGCCCAGAACAAGACCCTTCTTCAAAAACAGATTTGACCTCAGTAGGGATCTCAACAACTGACTCAGGCAACTTTGGTGTCTCAATCTCAACAGGTGCAACAGAAGTAGCTCCCACGATCAACTCAAGCTCGGGGGTGGGATTCTTGGTGGCATCCAACTTGACTACCTCTTGTCCATCCATGTAAAACTCAAGAGTGTCAAAGCCTAATCCAAAAATAACAGTTCTCCCTAGGTCATTCACAGTCGAAGAGAGCTCACGGTCAAAGGTAAAGATCAACTTGCCAGCCATTGGATATTTTCTGAAAATTAAAGAATGGTTTGAAATTAGATTTCTTGAAGAAGAGGTGTTTGTCATTTTAAAACTTAAAGCTTGTAAAATAATCCCAACCTCCCAACACATATTGAATGGTAAGAAACTTCAACACATGTTAGGGAGATAAAGAGACTAAGTACATGCCAAAAGAAAAAAAATCAACATATGTTAGCCCGCACAATGATCTTATGAGGTAACATATGAGGTTTTGGAGTAAAAGGGTTTTTTGGATTTTGTTTTGTTTTGTTTTTCTTTTGAAAGAATTTGAAGTTTGAATGATTTGAGATGGATTCTTCTTATAAGATCCAAAATACAACGGACAGAGTTTCCCCTTGCCCGAAGGCTTATGGAACTATAAGAAAATCCCTAGTAAATTCAATGGTTTAGCCTCTTTATTCTTGAAAGTCAAAATGGTAAAGAGGTTAAGACTAGTGTATCTCAAATCTTCTTAATAATCAAAAGTCTTTTCTTTTCAATTTCAAAAGAGATATTTTGAAAGTGGCATTATTAAAAAAAAATTTTTTTTTAAACGAACATTTGGAGACCCGATTTGACACTATCGCCTCATAGGAAATCCTAGGGCAGAAGGTCAAAATCGGAAGGATTAAATTAACAAGTAACAAATTTTTTTGGAGGTAGAACCTCTCTTTTGATGTTTTAAGTTATTCTAGATGTTGGCCACACTCACCCAAGAGGGAAATGGATTGAGAGACCAACGGAAGAAAGGTAGTTAAGACTACCGATGAAACAAAATTTCATTCTTATTAAAGATAGAGAGAGAGATTTGTCCCACCGGGCGTGCCATTTTTTGTTGGTGGAATTTTGAAAACAGGTTTTTTAAAAAAAAATATTAGTTTTCTTTGGGGATTTTAAGATTAAGGTTGAGTTCTAATTCTAAGGTCGAATCAACTCGTTAGAAAGAATATATCACCCCGGGGGACGAAGATAAACTTTCATAACGGTGTTCAGGCTTAGAATTATGTAAACACATCTTGAATATTATGATCGGGTTCTAAAGAGAACTTCATATGGCCCCGAGGGAACAAAGTAGAGTTCAACTAAGTACCCAATTACAATATCCAAGAAGTATGATCGTCGCATTCACATCCAAAGCCTTATCGAAGAAGGATGTATCTCCCCAAAGGGAAATGACACCATTCTACGATAATTCTTCTAATGCAACGACGACGATCATTCATTAACTTTTCCCAAAGAAATCTAGTGAAGTTTTAAAATCAATTTTAAAATCAGGTGTGTGGGGTTCCAAATCTCCTACGAGCGCAAGCCCTCGTAGTTAATTACATCGTAGGGAGACAAAGTCCCCTACGAAAACTCTCGATTAGAATAAGAATAAAATTTTGTTAGATTTTCTAGGAGTGATATCAAAGAATAAATAGAATTATTGGAAAAGATCAAGAGGGAATGGATCAAAATTGAGCAGTTATTAACAGATTCAAAGGAAGAGAGGTAGGGGACACTTTGAGATTCCAGAACTATCCGGAAGTGTCCCAACTTAATCTAAGTGTTGGGCTTTATGTTTTAGGATTGAAAGAAAATTTTAATTAGAGTTGAGCATCTTATTAGAAATTTGGGATTATATTCCCGAAATTTGGGGTCTTATAATCAAAGATCTGCCCCGGATCCTAAATCTATTTTGGACACTGGACCACAGTCATCCGATCCTAACTAATGCAGTGCAAGGTCTGGACTTACCCCGGCCTGGATTGGGGAGCCAGCTAACCACCTAGTCGATTTAAAATAGATGAGTCCGGTCTTTTATGCAAGAGTGGTAGGAACGTTGTAATTAAAGTTTTGGAGGGTCGGGGCCGACATCTAGAGATTTTCCTAATTGGCCCCTTTGACATATGTTGGGTGCAAAAATGCTAAACTGATGCAATTAAAATTTTGACTCTTTTAGTTTGTATCTAATGCAATGCATGCTAGTTAACAACTTCCAATCAAGTATGCTTGAAATTTTAAAAACAGGCTTATAAAATAATTTTTTAGAAGACTGGACTTCCCCAGGTCCGGCACCTCGTCCTCATAGGTCAGACTATCCGGACTCTACCCGCAGGCGGGGAAGGGTCTAAAGCAAGGAAAGAGTAATGCAAAAATATGCATGCGACCCCGGGGTCGATCCCCGGCTAATTCCCTAGATTCGTTATCTTTCTATGTTATTTAGACTCACTAAAATTTTAGACTTTAATATTTTGAGTATAAAACTTTCACACCCTCGCGAGCCTCACGTATCCAGGCTAAAACAAAAGCGGCATACAATCGCCAAAAAACTAAGAAAAAGCAAGTAATCCTAAAGACAACCAATTCATCACATCAAATATAAATTAATTAATAAGTAAATGTCCATAGGCTGAATTGCCTTGCTTATTACAAACCAGAATATTACAGAAAGTAAAGTGGCCGGGCACCACTGACAACAACCCGGGTTCTAAACCTAGTAATGACGCAAGTTATTTTGAGTGGGATACTCTCAATCTTCAAATCTTCACATCTTCAATCTTGTTCTTCTTTGGACTCCTTTTCTCCAATCTTCTTGGAATCTTCGTAGTGGATTACCCAAATGGATAAGAGGGCATTTCCCTCTAAAGGGGAAGGCCACTCTTTCCTCTTTGGGTAAGGAGGAGGTATGATCCAAATTTGGATTTCCAAATGGAAAAGGAGTGTTCCCCAAAGGGGTATCCTTTCCTCTTTGGAATCCAAACTTTGGATCTATGTATCCCAACTCAAAATCAACTTTCACAACACTTGACACTTACACAAATTACATTTATTTGAAATAAAAATCTAGACTCACCTGCAAGGTTATCCTAAGCAGTTAATATATAAAAAGCAGTTATTCCCAAGCAGTTGTATATGAGCAAAAAAAGTAAACACACTGGCCACGCTCTTTTTATTTGGGGGCTTTAGCAGCTGAAGCACCTGTGCAAAGAGTTTATAATATTTATGAATTTTTTTATTTGCCCCCTTTTTATATTGCCCTGCATGAGCGTGGCCACCTGCAGAAAACTATGTCAACATCCATATCGTACCTAACCTAAGGGTAATCTAATCGCCAAACACATCAACCATCCACAGAGTGCAGAAAAGTAAGCAGACACAGCAAAGCAATTTCATCCACAACATGCAGTGAAAACTACGAAAAGTCCGGCACACAGCAGTAAAGTAAACACCGGCCTAACCTAGATCTAGAGTTGGTTGTCCTAGCACATCATCTAAAGTGTGTGTGAAAGGTAGTGTGGCAGGGGTATATCCTAAGTTGGGTGATTAATTAAAGTTATCTAAAAGTCTGAGTTTGTTAAGGCTTAAAAGGGTATTTAGATTAAAATTTAAGTATTAGTAGATTAAGAATTTTAATTAAATATATTTTAAAAGTTAATTGATTACTACCTTTGTTTCACACCGAGGCCGTGAAGTTTATTTCACCTTCCTTGGGGCTAAGCTAATAGCCTCGTAGGCCTGGGTTACCCAGTAGCAATCGGGGTTGATTAAGTTACTTTAAGTTTGTTGTAATTAAGAGACGTGAATTAATATTAGGAAGGGTTTCTTGCTGATTTTCAAAATTGATTAGTTTAAGTTTGCCATTAATCGATTCGTGGCGTTGTGCCACCAGGCTCGAGGAACCAGCCTCCTTAGGACACTTAGCCCCGCAGCCCGGAGTAGTCCAGCCGATAAACCAAATTAATGTAATTAAATTAGAGGTTTTAAAAGGTTAGATAATTAATAATTAATCTATTCTTAAGGTTTAACACCCCTTGGAATCCATTCGTGGCGTTGTGCCACCAGGCTCGAGGAACCAGCCTCCTTAGGACACTTAGCCCCGCAGCCCGGAGTAGTCCAGCCAATAAACTTCATCTTCAGGATGGTTGTTATGTTTTAAAAGGTTTGTTGAATGTTTTAAACATTAAGTTAACATTTTCTGGTGTTTTGGAATAATTGTGAATTTTATGAATTTTTGAATATTTTAATCATTTAATTAAGGGGTGGAAAATGACTTTTTGATTAAGTTCAAATTCTGGAATGTTTGTATTTTATTAAAATACTAGACCTTACTACGATCAGTTAGAAGGTAGGTACGTTGAAATCGGATTTTTCTGCATTTTATTACGAAGGTTTGAAGTTTTGGACCAGTTTTGAACTATGGTTTGACCAATTTGTTGACTTTTGACTTTGACCAGATTTTGAGGGTTTGAAATTTTTGGAAAATACTAGATTTTAATTAGAGTCATTAGCCACTGAGTTTGATTGATTTAGAGTTTTCTACAATTAGTTATGAATTTTGGAAAATTGGGTATTTATTGGAATTATTAAACTATTTCAATTAAGGGCCCTTTTAATGATTTGAACCCAAATGAGTCTTAAACTTCTTGAAATCAACTCCAAAGATTTGAAATGATCTAAGGAGAGATCAGCAAGTGTTTAAAGATTTTTTTGGGATTTTTAATAATTTTTAATTAATTAAAATGGATTAAACATTGATTTTGATTTAAAATTAGATTAAAATATATTTAAAAGTCAAATTAAAGGGATTTCAATTCCACTGATTGAGGGATGAGTTGAGGTTAGTTAGGGGTATTTGGGAGAATTATGGAGAATTAAAACAAATTTATTAGAATTTTATTAAGGCTAAAGGGGGATTTCTAAGGGGAATTATTGTGGCTCCTACTTGGGAAACCAAATGAACCCCAAATATGATGAAATTTAAACCAAAGGATCACCTGATCCTAAGGCCTAAACCCACAAAATTTGGGCTCAAAAGGAGTACTCTAAGGTGGTTAACTAAACCACCTAAGGTGAGCTCTAAGTCACCTTCAAATCACTATAGGGATCTATCCTAGGCTTGGATTGGGGCAAAATCAGTGGCTCTACACTCCTTATCCTAAACATCATCAGCACACCAAAAATCACACCCTAAATCCCATTGGATAGGTCCATATCCCTTTTTAAATTTAAGGGTCAAACCATGACCCTTAAACTTAAAAAAAAGGTAAAATGCCCTTGAACAACATAAAACAGGGAGATAAAATTTGGACATGTGAAAAACATGTCCAATTTCAATCTCCCAAAATTCCAGACCTGGTGGACATGCATTTAAAAAGTAATTAAAGAAATTCAAAAAATGCTCCAAATGAAATTAAACCTAAGATTGACCTAACCAGGGTCTGGAACCATAGGGCTTTTGTAGTGCTCCCTGAGACCTTTCCAATGAGCCTAAGAACACCTAATTTGGACAAGTGTGCAGGGAGTTATGGATTTTTGAAGTTCCCTTGAATTTCTGAATTTAATTAATCCGGCAATTACACAGTCAGCGACCGTTACCCACGCGGCGCGCGATGATTCGCCAGGCAATGATTGGCGCTAACTGTTAACGGCCGGATTAACCACAGCCGTCGGATGGCGGATCGAACGGCTGGGATTAAACACGCTCCGGGACCGCGGGATCTAATCCGAGCCGTTGATCGAAATCAACGGCTGAGATTATGTCTTCAACCTCCGCCTTTACCCGAAGCCGTGAACCTTCTCAGGCGTGATCCGAGCGATCACGCCGGTGAACTTCAACGAAATTTCACAGGGAGGATCAGGGAGGTGGAAACCTTCAATCCAACGGTGGAAATCCGCCGGGGTGAAGGTTTCCTTCACACTTGACCGAACTACCTAGCTAGGGAGCTCGGGATGAAGGAATTACCGGAGAGAAAGCCTCAACGGATGAGCTTCTCTATCTGGGAGCTTCAGGGGACGAAGGCGAGCAGGTTTCCTTCAGAGGCCGCGACTGGAGGACGGCTGGAGGTATGACTTCGAGCGGGACGCCGAAGCCTTTCGCCGGAGTTCGCTCGAAATGATGGAAGAGGCGGTCTGGGAGCTCAAAGGAAGATGCTGGGAGATCGATGGAGCTCTGGGGAATCGTTCGAAAACGCTGGGATCGTCTCTCGAGCTCTGGGGAGTACCAGCCTATTCAGCCTCCTCCCGCGAGCTCGGGCGGCCAGGATTGAATTAGGGGAGGTCTCGGATTGATGCCAAGTGGAAAGGGGCGCCGTTCCAGAGAGCTCGTGAGCCTCAAGCCGGCGAGCCACAGCCTTTGGAAGGCTTTCGGTCAGGATCGGCCTGGGGGGACCACCGGAGCTTGCTCTCCATTGGTTCCGACCGCCGCCGGCCACGGTCTGGGTCGGATTGACCAGGGGAGGCCGATGGAGACGTGCTGGAGCTGAGGGTGGAGTCAATTTGGCCTGAGAACGCTGGGGTCGATCCGGTGGCTCGGTTGGGCTCGAACCTGCTTGGTCCGAGTCGAAGTGAGCTCGATCCAGGTTAGGTCAGACCTTGGGTTCGGTATGGGAGGCAGGTCTAGGTCTGGTGCACCCAATGCAAGTGGCAATTGGGTGGAATTTGATCTGGGCAGGGAGATGGCTCGGGTCCAAGTGTCTTTGGCTACTTTGGGTTAGCCTAACTCTTGACCCAAATGAGCCCAAGGGTTGGGCTGATCAAGGGAGGTGTATTGGGTCCATGGGAACTCAATGACACTTTGATTTGGATTCAATTTGGATAAGATCAAAAGATAGCTCAAGGGAGACCTCTTCTTGGTTACTTGGGTCAAGCCATATGACTAACCCAAGTGAACCCAAGGCTTGGGCCACCAAGAGGGGTCTCTTGGGTGCCCAAGGGGTCATCCCATGCATTCAAAGGACTTGGAATGGACTAGATTCAAATTTTTGAAAGAGAAGGGGTGTATGGGTCCATGGGTCAAACTTGGTTGACTTGGTCAACCAGGTTGACCCAAGGTCTGGGTTTGAGTTCAATAAGTTGGGTTTGATGTTTGAAATTCGTTGGAAGTGTTTTCAAAGAGTTTGGAATTGATTTAATTTGAAATGGCCACTTGAAATCCCATAAGGGTATTTTGGTCAATTTTGACCTATTGGTCAACTAGGGTCAAAAATGGATCTGAAAAATGCAGTTTACTGTTCAGTGGATTAAAATCAAAAGTCTGGAAGTGGTTGGAGGCTTTGATAAAGGTTCCAAGATCAAAATCTCAAAAGGGTTGGGTTCAGTGGCATAGGCTGTAAATATTTGAAGGTTTTACAGCCTTTGGATTTTAATTCAGATTCTGGGATTAGAGACCTCAGAATGGGCTCAAAATTGGAGGGTAGCCTTTAGGGACATGTCTTATCACTTTGTAAGTGATAGACCCTGAATCAGAGGCCACTGGACTGGGTTTTGGAATGTTTGAAAAATTCTTTGAAAAAGGTCTTTAGGACAAGGCCTTAAGGCTTAGGATTTGGGTTTGGATTTCTGGATTTGAAATGGATTTTAAATTTGAAAAATTAATATTGCAGTATCCAAATCATTAACAATCATGTGGTGATTGTTAATGAATGGATAGGGTCAAAGCTAGATCAAGGGTAGGATCAAAGTCAGGGTTGAGGTTTGGATTCTCAATTGAACTGGATCATGGTTTGAAAGGGTCTGAAGCTTGAATTGATTTGAATTTAAATTGAATGGAGTTTAGATTTATTTGATGTTTGAGTTAATCAAGGGTATGGATTGATTTGAAGTTAAGGTGGATCAAAGGGATGAATTGATTTGAGTATGGATTGATCCTAGGATCTAGAGGAGTTCTAGGATCTGGATATGGAAGAATCTTAAGCTCTAGAGTAGGCCCTAAGGTCTTGCTCTAGGAAGGATCCTAAAGTCTAGAGTGGATCCTAAGGTCTAGAATTGGATCTGGATTCTGGAAGGATCTTAGTGACCTCATACAAAAATGAGGTCAACACTGCACTATAAAAATAAACATGCATTATTCTACCACCTCTCAACAAATTTCCATTATTGCACCAAGTTCATGGGAAGCATATTTGGATTGGTGGGTAGCCTTTGTTACAATATGGAATATGATTATGGTTAGTAAGTTTTTCCCAAACTTCATGTGTCAAGAAATAATCCTTCTAGCAACCATTTATCATAAAGACTATAATAAAAGCAAGAATGCTTTAAGTGAATCAAATTATCTACATAGTCCCTAGCTGAACTTTAACTCCCTGAGCATGGAAATAATCTTATCCTCAAAAAAGCCAAAATGTTTTAATTATAAACTAATATTCGCCTTCAATGAGGATACTCTTAGCACTCAACCCCTCCCACTCAAGAAAAATTGAATCTAGGTGGTTCGATTTAAACTCTTGCACACCTATTAAGCTCATCGAGAAATAATCTTAAAAATAACCACATATAATTTAAACATTCTTGGTGGATTCACTCAACCTCTTCCACACAGGTTATTATCGTTAAGAATACTCTAACAAATAATCCTTGATATGTCAAACATCCTTGTTGGATTCCTCCCTTCAACCCTTTTCATATATGATATTATAAACGAGCAACACTCTAAAAAACAACCTCAAATTTCCCAAACAACTTTAATTGTTTTCTCCCAACAACTTTCATGCAAGTTAATGTTTTCAAGCAAAGCTATAATAAATAACCTTGGATAGGTCAAACATCCTTACTAGATATTCTTAACCTCAACCACACAAGTTGATGCCTTTAAGTAATGCTCTGAGAAACAATATCAGATAGGTCCAATGAACTTAATAGATTCCTCCCTTGGACCTTTTTCATATAGGTTAATGTCATCAAGAAACACTCTAAAAAATAAGAATATATATGTCAAACATATTTAGTTGATTTCTCCCGACCACATTCCTTCAGTTTAATGCCATCGAGCAATGCTCTGACAAATAACCTTGAATAGGTTAAACATTCTTAGTGGTTTTTTTAAGCCTCTTTCATGCAGGTGAATACCACTAAGTATTACTTTGAAAAATAACCTTGGATGTGCCAGATATCCTTGGTCAATTTCCTTAATCTTCTATCGCACATATTGACATCATCGCACTACCCTAACAAATTATCTTGAATAGGTCAAATATCCTTCTTGGGTTCATCTTGACCACTTCCATATAGATTAAAAACATCAAATGATGATTTCATAAATAATCTTTGATAGCTCAAATATTTTTATTCAAACATCCTTGGTATATTTCATCAACTCCTTTCACATATCATTACAAAGCATCTTTCTTAACCCCTTCTTTTAAGAAAGATTATAGCCACTTCATAATAAGGCCTCTAATCAATTGGCTTAGTTATTTTATAGTTGGACTACTTCCATCCACACAACACACAGCCTCTCCATTGGACGATTTGACCTCTTCCCCTACCATTGTGGATGTCAATTAACTTCAAATGAATAAAACCATTCCAATGGCATCCATATCACATTAACTGACATACATCAATGTATAACACCCTTTGCACTAGAGCTAGTACATAGCCACCGTACTGGTTGGTTTGACTACTTACAAGTTGTTAGCCAAATTTTTAGCCTAAATAGTCCAATTCAAATAATTTTTTAGGTCTTCCCTCAATCAAAATTTGGACTTAATAATGTCACTTTCAAATCATAATGGAGCCTCAAGGTTTAGTTTCAAGAAATTTTAAAAGTTTTGGAGCAAAAATTTGTAATACTTTCTAATATGATTATCACTTTAACTTAATTTAATGCTAGAATTATGGCTTATGGTATTTTAGTTTTTTCATTGCCCTTAGAGGAGGTCCATGTGTTGCAACTCGAGCTTATGAGTTTATGTTTTTGATGATAACAAATATTATGGCTCACTTTCTACTGTCTACGTGTATTTATAATATATTTTTCTTTCTGTGTTTACTAACATTTCAGGATTACTGTGCACCTTACAAGGCTCAAGTTTTGGCAGAACATTTTCTATTTGTAATTTTTACTAATGTATTTCTTAGTTTGTAAGGGTGTTTGCTTTCTACCTTTCTAACTTATTTCTATTTTAGAGTTCTCTATTTTTGCTCACATCATCCAGGATGATCCAAACATCAGCCTGGACGATCAGCTAAAAATAGAAACTCTAATTAGGGCATCCTGGTTAAGGCAACCATCTTTAAGCACATCATTATGGATGATCTTTGTATGGGCCGAGATTATAAGCTAAATTTAGAAAGAATCAGCTGCTAGATCTAATTAGGTATTATTTATTTTTGGATATCATTCAGGACATCGATGCAACACAATTATGCCTAAATTAATCTAATAATTAAGGAAAGCAATTAAGGCTTGATTGATACAATCACATCATCCTGGATGATCGTATAATTAGCCACAATAATCAGTTCAAAAACCTTAGTTGTTCCTGGATGATCACATATCTGATAGCTTCTATTCAGAGCGATGCTCTAGATGATATGTGCTAATTTGAACTAAATCATCCAGGATGATATACTATCAACATGGAAGATATAAATAAAAATCTTCTAATCATCTTGGCTGATTGAGCTTATTTTGCACTGATCGTACAAGATGATATTCATATCATCCTGGATGATAAAGTCGATAAGTTATAATTAATGAGCTTATTTGGAGCTATTCTATTTAAGCTTTGTCAAAGACTTTGAAAGTGTCTTTGGTAGACATTGAAGCTTCGTTCTTCTGTAGGAAACTTGAAGAGAGGGCTTGAAAGGGAGAGAGGAAAGGGTGGAGTTTGAGAGAGGGAGAAGATCCTTGGATAGGGTTTCAAGGGAGTGTGGAGGGGTTCCATACAGTTTCTCTGGTGAGCTTGCACCTTAGTACCATCGGATTTAAGGCTCATCTTGAAGGAAGTTTTGGGAAGAAGAAGATATCTTTGGTGTCAATGGGATCGGCTACTCCACCGCACCGGGGAAGGTGGAAGTAATTTTATAAGGCTTCTCTGCCTAGCTGTGGGGGCTAAAGGAGAGACACTAAGTTTAGTGCAATAATCGAAGAGTGCCTCTGAGGAGTGGATGTAAGTCAAAATTTGACCGAATGTCACTATAAATCTAGTGTGTTCTTTCCTTTATTATTTCAGCATTTAATTTTCGTACTTTGATTTTCTTTTTTTCAGAAAATTTTGGTTTGATTGGAGTTTGTGTTTTAATTGTTATAAATTTTTTTAAAACTAATAATTCACCCCCTCTTGGTTAGCCTCTGGTTAGTTCATAAGGGCTTAACATCCCTAACAAACTTTTAAGTGGTATTCTAGTGGGATTCATAAAATCTAGTTTTTAAAAACTTTTGAATTTTGTTTCATGGGTTACTTTTGTATTCATAATATTGTGGAAGGTTATTCAATCACCTGACCACCTTTGTTTAAAAATATTACTTTTGATTTTTGGAAAATTGGCATGTCTACTTTCTTGCAATCAATTGATTTTTGAATGTGGCAAATGATTTTAACTGGCTATTATGTACCGTCACGTGTTATAGATGGAATTAAAACTGATATTCCTTTTAATCAATGGAGTAGGGAAGAAAAAATCAATGCTCAATTAAATGCTAAATCTTTAAACTAATTTTTATGTGTTTTAAATTCTGATCATTTTATATTTATATCAACATCCTTTATTGACAAGAAAATTTAGGATAAATTACACACTATATATGAAGGCATTAATGAAATCAAGTAATCTAGATTGAATACTTTAATGCATGATTATGAACTATTTTACAAAAAACCTTATGAGATGATCTTAGACATGTATATTAGGTTTATTCAAATTGTAACATCATTACATGCTTTAGGTAAAGAATTTTCAAACTCTAAAAAACTTAATAAAATTCTACGTTATCTACTTGATAAGTTTGATGCCAAAGTAGTTGCTATTTGTGAATCAAAAAATTTGAATGAATATTCAGCTGATAATTTAATTGGCTCACACATTTCTTACGAGCAATGCTTGGGCCAAAGACTTTTGGATGCAGGTAAAATGAAATTACTAAATACTAAAGACTCAAAGAAAAGTGACTTAGTTGGTAATGATAGCGATGACTTATCAAGCAAATTAGAAAGCTCACTAAAATATAAGCATCAACAAAAGTGAAATAAAGGTAAAAATGATAAGAATGTTAAGATTACTTTTAACGTTATTTGCTTTTGATGTAGGAAATCTGGACATATAAAAAATCAGTGCCCTAATTTGAGAACTCTTCCTGCAAAAAAAAAAGATAAAGCTAAGTAAATGATAAAAATGATAAATAATGAAAAGCAAAAAATCTCTTGGGCAGACATAGCTTTTGAATCATCAGATCATGAGCAAAATGATGTTTAAACCATTATTTGTATGTTTATTTTTCTATGTATGCAAGTTATGTTTATTTTTGTGTATTTTTTGAGTTTTTTTTTTTCATTCTTTTTTTCTTTTCTTTTTTATTAAATTTTTAGTTTATCTTTACTTTTCTTTTTGTGAAGTTCTCTCTGATCAATACACATGTTCACTTTTCTTAAATGGAAAACCTACCTACTATTTTTTTTGAATTCTTATGTAACTTGTGGTTGACTACTTTGAAAACAATCAAAGGAATGAAACTCATGATTTTGTCTCTCTATCTCTTTTCTTAAAGATGTTATTTTAGTTTTGATTCGAAATCTTCATCATATTGTAAATTGTATTTTGAAACTAATCTTTTTCATCTCCATACATTTTGTTTATCACATAAGAATCTTTTGTAAGTTGTTGAATCTATCTTATAATTTTCTTAATCAAGTAGTTTGTTTTATCAATAGAATGAGTTTACATTTATTTTTAAAATTTCATAAAGATAGCATATAAAAAAAATGGCCAATGATGCCAAATTAAAAGATGCGCAATGACGCCAAAATTGAAAAAGATACACAAAGTGTATCAAATATTAAAAGATGCACAAAGTGCTCCATAAAACTGACAAGAGGCATAAAATGAGCCCACAAAAAGTAATGCATACCTTTCTTTTACTTATTAAAGCTTAAGAAAATCCTTGATATTTTTGTTACTTGAGCTTGAAAATCATGATTCCTGATTCACCAATTTTGGCATTAATCTTCTACTTGATATGTTTTATGAAAGTAGTTTTGAAAAAATTAGTATTTCTTTTTTCTAATTTGTTCTTTGATTTAGATATTGGATTAAAAAGTTTTTGAGCCTTTAAAAAACTTGAGCTTGGATTAAAAATTTCTGAATTTCTAATCTTTTCTTGATTATGCATTGACAATTCATTACTTACTACATTTTTGAATAAAATCAAGAGGTGACTTTCTCATTTTAAAAATATTTGATTTTTTTTACCATCGATTATTTTGTTTTATAATTAATTTTATTGTTCTGATTCTTCGTGCCCCTCCTTTTTGATAATGTCAAAGGGGGAGAACATACTATTGTTCTTGTATTTGTACCTATATTGTATTTGTACCTTTTTTTCAAAAAATAAAAACAACAAAAAAAATTTTGTCTTCCCCTATTTTTAACTTTTTATTCTAGTGAGGAGGAGATTAGGAGAAAATATTTTAAATTTTGCAAATTCAACCAGTAATATTTTTCATCATCAAAAAGGGAGAGATTATTGCAACTCGAGCTTATGAGTTAATGTTTTTGATGATAATAAATATTGTGGCTCACTTTCTACTGTCTAGCTGTATTTGCAATATATTTTTCCTTCTGTGCTTAATAACATTTCAGGATTAGTGCATCTTACAAGGCTCAAGTTCTGGCAGAACATATTCTATTTATAATTTTCATTAATTTATTTCTTGGTTTGTAAGGGTGTTTTCTTGCTGCCTTGCTCACTTATTTCTATTTTAGAGTTTTCTATTTTTGCTCACATCATCTGGGATGATCCAAACATCGGCCTGGACGATCAGCTAAAAATAAAAATCCTAATTAGGGCATCCTGGTTAAGGCAACCGTCTTTAAGCTCATCGTCCTTGGCTTTCTTTGTATCGGTTGAGACGATAGGCTCAATTCAAAAAGAATCAGCCGTTAGATCTACTTAGGTATTATTTAATTTTCGATATCATCCAGTACGATGTCTTGGATGTTGCAACACAATTATATTTAAACTAATCTGAAAATTAAGAAAAGCAATTAATACTTGATTGATACGATCACATCATCCTGGATGATCGCAGAATCAGCCAGGAAAATCAGTTTAAAAACCTTAGTTTTTCCTAGACGATCACATACCGGACAGCTTTTATTCAGGGCGATGCTCTAGAAGATATGTGCTGATTTGAGCTAATCGGCCTGGACGATATACTATCGACCTGGACAATATGAACAATAACCTTCTAATCGTCTCTAATCATCCTAGCTAATTGAGCTTATTTTGTACTGATCGTACAGGATGATAAAGTTGGCATGTTATAAATAATGAGCTCATTTGAAGTAATTCAATTTAAGCTTTGTCAAAGACTTTGAAAGTGTCTTTGACAGCCATTGAAGTTTCGTTCTTCTGGAGAAAATTTGAAAAGAGAGCATGAAAGGGAGAGAGGAAAGGGTGAAGTTTGAGAGAGGGAAAAGATTCTTGGAGAGGGTTTCAAGTAAGTGTGGAGGGGGTTCCACACGGTTGCTCTGGCGTGCTTGCACTTTAGTATCATCGGATTCAAGGCTTGTCTTGAGGGAAGTTTAATTTTGGGAAGAAATAAGATATCTTCGGTGACAAAGGGCCCGACTGCTCTGCCGCACCGGGGAAGGTGGTAGTGTTTTTTAAAGGGCTTCTCCGCCTAGCTGTGGGGGCTAAAGGAGAGATACTAAGTTTAGTGCAATACTTGGAGGGTGCCTCTGAGGAGTGGATGTAGGTCAAGGTTTTATCGAACCACTATAAATCTGGTATGTTCTTTCCTTTGTTTTTTTCGCATTTAATTTCTGCACTTTAATTTTCTTTGTGGTAAATTTTTGTTTGGTTTGAGTTTGTGTTTTAATTGTTTGAAAAAAATTTAAAAATTCCAATTCACTCCCTCTTGGTTAACCTCGGGCTAGTTCATAAGGGCTTAATATCCCTAATGAACTTTCACCATGTTGATGCCAAGAGAGCGATCTCATCCCATAGCTAAATGAAATTTCAAATTTCATTTTACAACTTTTTGGAAGGTGCAAACATATGTTTTTTTTGATAATGTGTGATTTGACATCCCAAAATAATGTGGCAACTGATATGTTACCAAAATCACATTTATTAGACATGAATGTCGATGCATGTTGGAAAGTTTCAATTTTTAATACCAAACCTTATGTACTAAAATTTTAGTAAAAGTATAGTAAAATTGAATGTCTCTGTGAGACGAACCCAACGACACAAAAATCAGTGTAATCTAAGCTCTAAGGGCCCAAATCTTGAGAATATGGTGTAATTCAAACCTTTAGTGTATTAATAAATGACCAAATTATATCGAAATAATTTATGCTTAAAGTCAAATTGAGCAACTTGTTGAGATGAATCTAACAAACTTATAATAGCTTATATCTAATATTATTAAGGGTCTTAAATGATGAATAACTACTCCAAGATCAATGAAATCAATATGGGCCATCTAATAGAGCACTCCAAATTAGCTCCGGATCTTCTCCATATTTATGTAGCATGCCACTATCAGTTCACATAGCATTACAAAGCATCTCTCGTCTACTAATTCGACCACCATCCCCTATCCACTAGTCCGACCAACATCCCCTGCCAACTACTTTGACTTCCCTCAGCAGCGGATTATGGTCTCCCTGACAATTGTCGCCCGACAACTACGATCCTGCTGTCTATCGATACCCTTCGACTAAGTCGACTATGGTTCCTCCGACCACTTTAACCTCTCGGCTATAGACCCTCTAATGTTTATCACCTGAAAATGATCCGCTTTACCTCAGTCTCCATACTCAAGCTTCTATGACCTCCGTTGCCTGACTACAATCCAACTGACCAAACATACGGGCCAACATTCCTTAGACAAAAACTCTCAAATCACTTAATTCTCTTAACTCCCGCCAAGTAATATGCTCTAAAGTATATATATATATATATATATATATATATATATATATATATATATATATATATATATATAAAATATATATATATATAATATATATATATATAATATATATATATATATATATATGATACATTGAACCAAGGCTTCCCCCGAGAAAGGGCATTATTTGTAATTGACCAGAAACACTAGAAGAATCATTTCAACTTGGCCAGGCCTCGTTGTTCTTTCATTTATATGGATTTTTCATGTAAAAACCATTGTCTTTTATGACTTTTGCACTCATTTCTCTTATTTATATGTCTGTTGGATCTACCTATGAAGTTCAGATGCAAAACTTTATATATTTCAACTAATGCAAATGTTCCAACACGCAACATATATCACTTTAAAATAGATAAATAAATTTATAATAGTTACAAAAGGTGTATAAAAATAATTTTTGTTTTGTTTTATAATTTAAAAATAATTTATATAAGTGTAATCATCTCAAACAAATCCTTAATATTTTATTTTATAGGTGCTCACACGATATCACATGTACTCGTGCCACTGATGTGCAAGCTATCCGTCTATCTTTTATAACTATAAATAATTAAACGGTTCGTCATGGCAAGAATAATTTAAAACCCAACTTGTTGTTAATAAAATAAAAATTATACAAAAAAAATATTGGCCCGATATCTAACATATGTATCACTCTTTTTCTCAAAGAAAAGGACTTGGCACCATAGTTGTTGATTTATTTAAAGAGTAACATGTCAAATTTTGACCGAAGTAATCGATACGTCAAACAATATTGGAATATTGTTGACCAATACAATATGAAAGTAATCTCATCATAATTATTGTAAGATTTGCGATTTGCTGTTCGTACGATCTAAAGGGCATCTTGCGAGACAAGGAACTAAGAAAGACGAGGACTTTAGAATTCCACTAATTTGTGCCGCCAACTTAGAAGCATCTAGTATGTTTCCAATGTAGAAAGATATAAATTTTGATAATAAATTATTATTAATTAAAAAATATTGTAACCACTGATCGTGGGAAGACCCCACAAACTCAATAAGGTCCGCGAAGCAGAAATTGGTCCAGGTTACCTCTTTTCTTGGTTTTTTCTACAAATTTGAAATTAATGTTCTAATAGGACTAAAAGTTGGTAAACGCCCTTCACTAGAGGGTATTTCATTCTATATAATTGAGAGAATACTTATAAAATAATACTTGTCAAGAATATTCTACTCAATTTAATCATAGTAAATTTTAAAATAATGATTTAATTTACAATTTTTGTTGTATATGATTAAATATTTAATTTAATATTATAGTTATTTCAAAATAATTAGTAATTTTAATTTTTTGACAAAAAAAATTATGAGGACATTTTTGCTCAATTTATTTCTCTAACAATATACTCTTTAAGGAAATTTCATTTATGCTAAAGATGGTTTGGTTGATCAAATTTGAACACTACTAAAAAGAGATCAAATTTCATTAACTAGCAGATAACACCAATAACAGTGATTTTAATGGGCACTAAAAAAATAAAAATTTATACATTACATTAAATCACTTGCATTATGCCAGGTTTAATCTGTAATTTCTTTTCGTTGCCTTCTCCATCTGCTTGATTGATGCCCTAGCCGCTCTCTACCTCCCTCCAAGTTTTTGAACACATGTTCGACGGTCAATGCATGCTCTCTCATCGCCCATTAGCGAGTTCTCCACCACTGCAATAGGTCAAAAAAGTGCTACGAAAGCCTGATTTATTAGTAACTTCGAAGTTAATACCAATGCTACAACAATTTTTATTAAAATAAATTTTATGAAAAATATGACTTTACATATCTAATAATAGTTATATTTAGATTTATATGCCTACTTTACTTTATCTAATGAATTATGTTGGAAATTTCAATTTTCAATGAGAATGCCCTTGTTATTGAAGTACGAGCCGTAGTTCCTAGTAATCTTGTGAAGAGACGAACAAAAATGATGATGGAATGTTTCTCTTTCAAGGATATTTTTTCTTTTCTAGTTGTCTTATATTATGATTGATAGGTCTGCTATAATGTATTACTACTACACCTCCTCTTCATTTCAATCCCTTAACTTACTTTCTGCCCAAAATTAATGTTGAAGCATTTTTCCTATTTTGACTATCAAGCATTCATCACTTCTTCCAACATCGATTGTCCGGATATCTCATCATTCGATACAAAAATAGGCTCAATCTACTCATGAACAAGAGATTTGAAATAAGTTTAGACAATATTAATATTAGGTCAATAAGATTCAAAACATGTTAGAATTAGATCCGAACGATATTTGAACTAGGTTTAAACATGTAATAGGAATTTCAAACCCAACTCTAACCTAAATATTAAGATTTGAATCTATGACCAAAACCCCACTTTTTTCCCGAACCTAGTTTAAATTTCTTTGTGAATATTAAATTTTTGAACAATAGCTCCAAAATAAAGGTTTGATTCAAACTATGTTAAAATTTAATTTGAACTTACCATGAATCTCACTTAAAACAATGTTTTAACCAGATTAAAAATGAGATTCAAAATTAGGTTTTCAACAAGTTTGAGTCACAGGGTCCATCTTAATTTTTTTCCTTATTAACCAGTATAAAAAAGACTTGTTGAATTTGTTTTGTTATATATATAGATGACTATACTAAAAATTTCTATAAAGAAACATTTTATTGCAAGGGTAACGTATGTTACGATGGAGGAAGGCGTCAAGTAGTTTGAAGAGCATTAGACGTATTGGTAATCCCAATCATTTCAATGGGTCATTTAAATCGCGATCATTTATTGATGCCCTTTCTTGTTCTCCACCTTCTGGTTGTTTCCTGAGCTCTAACAATGCTCTTTTCGTGGTTTGCCCTCTTTATGGATTTCAGAGGAAGAAATTTTGACTCTTTCAATTCCTTTTCAATTTTCTCAGGTTGGCTTTTTTCCTACGCGTCATCCTTCTTTGGATGTAATTCGCAAATTGTTTTTCAATTTGAAGCTAAATGCCAATTTCTTTGTGACTGTTCTTGATCAATAGTACTATCTGATTAAGCTTTCAAATGACCTTGATTATAGTAGAGTTTTTTTGCCATATATCCTATTTGATGAATAATTGCTTCATGAAACTCACAAAATTGCCCCCATTTCTGGATGTCGATATTGAATATCCGGTGATTCCAATCTAGGTTTCTTTTCCCAATATGACACCCCATCTTATCTCTCCTCGTATCCTCAACGCTCTTGGTTCTATATTTGGTCGACCCTTGAAGGTCAACAATGCCACTTCTATTTATTCTAGGCCATCCGTTGTGCGAATCTTAGTGGAACTATACATTACTAAAAACTTTCATAACCAAATCTAGCTTAGGCCTCTGGGTATGTTCAAAGTATTACTAGATGGTGGAATTTCCTCCTTTATGCGGGTCATGCAAGCGTCTTAGTCATCATAGGGGTCAGTGTTGTATTTCCTCTGCATCTTTGTCTGATCTACATTCTCACGTGAATCCTGTTTTGCCTGTTGGGAGTCCTAAAAGTAATACTATTGTTGTTTCGTCATTGGTTGATAATGAGGAGGGGGTTGGGGGGGGTTTCGAATGATTCTGGCCTTTCTGTGGAAACTATTGTTATAATGGGCATTTGTTGTGATGTTAAATCTGTGGCTTTGGCCCTTGTAGGCTCTATTGTTTTGGATACTGACATTATTGATGATGGAGGTGTTAATAAAGTGTTTTGTAATCCTGTAGTTAGTGTTGTTTTTAGTAGTCTTAAGGAGGTTATTTGTAACAATATGGGTAATGTGATCAATGATTCTATTGTTCGTAGTATGGGTACCATGAGCCATATCCCTTGCTTGGTTAATCATGTTTTTACTCTAGTTCCTTTTTCTATTAATGTTGACGTTGATGATGATATGGAGGAAGAATTTTGTTCTTATTCTTTAAAGCAAGTTTTTCTTTGTTGATCTCACTTTTGTATGAGATCACTCTAATCTCTCCTAGATTCTAAATCCTAGGATTTCCTAGACCCTAGGCCCCTTCCAGTCTCTAGATCTTAGGATCCTTCTAGTGCATAGACTTTAATATCAACTTAGATCTTAGATCAATCCAAACCCAACATTCTAAACCAAATCTTTTGGTTAAGGACACATGTTCTGAAACCCCTCCTAGGCGATTTTCTGTCACCTTGAATCCAAGTAATTAGCATCTAATTCAGAGTCTATCAATGTATGTTGATATAATATGTCTCTAGTGTCAACCCTCCAAATTTGAGCTCATTTAGAGGACTCTGACACATAAACTAGGTTAATTTCTCAAAGTTGCATAACCTTCAAATATTTATGACCCATGCCACTAGACCTATCACCCAATAGAATTTGACCTTGGAGCTCCCTCTTAACCCTTTGATCCCTCCCAATCCTATGATATTGATATGTTAAGCATCAATCTACATTTTTCTGCATTCACTTACTTGAGGACAAAATGACCAAAATGCCCTTTAAGGGTATTTTTTGGACTTTTGACAAGAATTCAATATGACTTAACCTTATCAACCCTTGAAACTTCCTCTAATCATTTTCAAACATTATTTGGGACTTATTAGACCCAATCTCAAATCCTGGGTCAACCTAATTTGACCTAAAAGCCTTTTAGGGTTAAAATAGTAATTTTGATTGGAATAACCTCCCCATATCTTGGAACCCCTTGCAACACATTCTAAATATCATTTCAAACTTGTTGATCCTATTCATTATCCCTAGGTCAACCTGGTTGACCAATTCAACCTAGGTTTACCTAATGACCCATTAAGATCCTAAAAAGGGTCATTTAACTCTAATGATCTTTTCAGACCTTGAGACCATACCTATTAGACCCCAAATATCCAAACAAATTTATTTGACCCAAAACCATGTCTTGGGTTAACTTGGTTGACCAAGTCAACCAAGATTGACCCATCAACCCTTTAAGGGGTTTAAATGGGTTAAACTAACCCATTTGAGCTATCCAACTCTTATCACCCATTCAAATTAACTCCTAGCTGTGACCTAAGCATGACTTGACACTTAGTCAACTTAACCCATCTTGAGTTGACCAAGTCAACTCTTAATTTTTGGTCAAACCTCTATGACATTTGCTCCTACTCACCCTAGCCTTGATTTTGACCCTTGACCCTTGCCCAAGTTAACTCAAATAGCCCTATACAACCTCTAGCTGCCACATCACCAGCTTTGACCTTGTTGACTAGTCAAACCAAGTCAACAAGGCCTTTAAACCCCTCTTTGAGGTTGTCAACCCTCCCTTTGACCCCAAGAGCATTGGCCTTAACTTTGGACGTCATCCAACCTGCTCCCTATACCCTCTGACTGCCACCTTAGCCTCCCTTAACCCTTTGACTAGTCAACATAGTCAACTCAAAGTCTCAAACCTTTCTAAAAGGTCATGCTCACCCTGTAAGCCACATTCTCCTAATTTAGGTTGCTTTGGGTCGACCTATTTATACCCTAAAGCTCTCTAATAGACTCCTTAACCTAGTTCAGCCCTTGGTTTAGTCTTAAATGGCAGTGGTGCCTCCCACTCACCCCAAGTCCACCCAATGGGAGCAAGGGCACTCCAGCCTTTAGGGTAACCTTCCAACGGCCTGGGACACATGTTGGGCATCTAGGGGAGGCCTCTGAAGCATCAGGGCCATCCAATTTAATCCTAGAGATTTGAATTGAGAAAAAGGCTCATTTTGAGAATCATTCATCATCCCACACTCTCTCACATCCCCAAGTTTCTCAAAGCATTTCAAGTGTTCCTTCAAGCTCCAACAATCCCCTTCTCCATTCTTCGACCAAAACCCACTGTAAAACACCTCTCGATGGCTAGCTTTCCGGCAATCCCAACCATTTTTCACCCAAGGAGTTGTAATGGTCAATCCAGGGCATATCAAGTGATGTTTTCAACTAGGAAAACTTACATGGACAATCTACAAGCTCAACTGTATAAAGAACTCAGAGATCCAACAATAAAATATCTTGAAAATCCTAGGCCTAGGTCACAGTCATTAGGATAAAATAACTTTTTATAGAGTGCATTTTAAAATGCAAGGTTGTTTCCCCATTTAATCTATTCATTAGTATAATCCATGTTTAAATTTTTGGTGAAATTTGATCATTTGGATTGTGTAAAAAAGTGATAATTTGATTTTAGGGTGTTAATCATGGCCCATTGCAAGTATAAATTTTCTTGCCCATTGATCTCATGATGAACGGCACAGATTGCGTCCCACCATGGCTCCGTTCGATTACGGATCCATTCTTACGGCTATTGGTTCGTCCGACTTGATCCAAGCCCTTCGTTTTGGACCGCGGGATCATATCTCCGTCGTTTGATCTTGTTTGGATGAGATCAAATCGCGGGACATGATCATAGATGTCTAATATAACCCACATGGTTCCTACGACCATTATCATCCACTGACATGGTTAAGTGGCTAACCACATCCCGACACGTGTTTTGCTCCTAGGACACCGTGTGGAGGATGCAGCGGACTACCGCCACCGTCTGTGTTCTGAACTAACAAACCATAGTTTGCAATATGGCATCCTGGCCGTCATTTTAATGATTTTAGTTTTAAATTAATTTTAAAACCCTTTTAAATCAATTTTTATTATCTTAATTATAGAAAATCAAATACAAATTCAAAATTAATAAAATTTATATCAATACTCTCAATAAAATTAACACTTTAATTTAAAATTGTTATTAATTTAAAATATCAAGTATATATTTTGAATTAATTTAAATAACAAATTTTAAGTAATTTGAGTTAAATTCTAATTAAAAATGATTAAAATATTTTCTAAAATTTTAAAATTTCTTTATTATTATTATTATTATTTATCTTAAAATTTCCAGAGAATGATTAAGTTTTAATTTAATTTAATTTAAGAAATATTTTAAATATTAATTAATTTCCTTTAAATAATTTGATTAACCTTAACATTTTTAAAGTTCAAATTTATTTCAAATTAATTCAGAAAATTTTGAATAATATATCAAAAAAAAGTATAAAATTTTAAATATTTTATTTTGAAGTTAATTTGAAAATTTAAATATTATTTTATTTTAAGTAATTTGGATTATTTAAATGTCCTTAACATTTAACTAGTATTTAATTAAATTATATATTTTTTTAATAAAAAAAATCAGTAGATCTCCCAAAGTACTTTAAACCATTTTTTTTATTAGTTTTTTTAAATATTACTTAATTTCAAAAAAACTTATGTATATTTATATATATATTTAAATATATATATATATATATATATATATATATATATATATATATATATATGTATTTAAACTCTTAGACTTCGAGAGACCCAAGTAAATTTTAGACCTTTATTAAGATACTTGGATTGAATCAATGGGGAATTCATTAGTGAATAATAATGATTTTATTATTCACTAATCAAATTATTAATTATTTATATTATTTTTTTGTTGCATGTCTAGGATGTACCCACCACCAAGCTTAGGAACTCGTAGATCTATGGACTTGAGTGTTATGTTTGTGTATTTGCATATGTGTTGCATAAAGGTTAGCAATATCGATTTAACTCCATACAACTTAGTGACACATTTAAGGGCAAGAAATAAGGACTTGTGTAGGAGACTTAGAAATTAGTAACAATTAGGGTGCATGTTCTCTTGACTTGAGATGTTGAACAAATAAACATAATAAGAATTCACTTCCATAGAAATTACCCAACTGATTTTTTTAAGATCATTATGCCCCTTAATTAATTTACTTAAGTTTATGCCCTTAATTAATCTCCTATCCTTTTAAAAATTATAATAAATCAAATTTAAGTGCAAAAAATATGCATAATATATCTAACAGACCACAACTCAACCCTTAATCAGTGAAAATTGAAATCTATTTAATTTGACATCAATTTCAACCTTAATTTAATATTAAATGAAATTTAATGTTTAATCCATTGTAATTAATTAAAAATTATTAAAAATCTCAAAAAAGTTTTAAACACTTGCTAATCTCACCTTAGATCATTTCTGATCTTTGAAGGAGATTTCAAGGAGTTTGGAACTTATTTGGGTTCATATCATTAAAAGGCCTCTCTAACTAAAACAATTAAAAAAATTTAATAAATACCCAAATTTCTAAAGTTCATAACTTTTTATAGAAAACTCTAAATTGAGCGTGCTAATAGTCTAACAACTTGTAATCAGGTCTAATATTTGTTAAAAATCTAAAACATTCAAGATTAACTTTAATTTTAAAAGTCAACTTTTAACCCCTTAATTAACACATTAAAATAATTCAAAATTTTAATAATCAATTAAATTTCCAAAATTTATTAACTTGATTAATAATACACTTAACCAACTTCTTAAAATCAGTCACTAATTAACCTTTTTAATATTAATCCTCCTTTAATCTTAACTAACATAAATTAACTTAAGCAACCCTGATCGCTACTAGGTAACCCAAGCCTACGAGATTATTAGCTTAGCCCCAAGGAAGGTGAAATAAATTTCACGGTCTCGGTGTGAAACAAAGATAGTGATCACCTAATAATTAAAGTAAATTAAAATTAATCATTTGTACATTAAAATTTGAACTCTAACATAAACCTCCCCATAAGCCTTAAAAAATTAAAAACTTGAGGCAACTCCAACTAACTACCCAGCTTAGGTCCTACCCCAACTACACGACCTTCTACACACACTTTAGATAGTTTGCTAGGACAACCAACTCTAGATCTAGGCTAGGCCGGTGTTTACTTTCCTGCTTGTTGACATTGCTTTTCTCTAAACTCTAGGTCAAAGGAGTTGACATGGTCAAATTAACCATGCCAGACCCCAAGACCATCTCCATTAAATTCATTGGGTCAAACCTAGTCTGTGGAGCCAAGACCCATGCTCTGGGTCAACCTAGTTGACTAGTTCAACTAGGGTCGACCCAAATACTTTCTTTTGATTTCAAATACAATTTAGAGCTTCTCAAGATCAATTCTTACCTCCCTTGGACTCAGTGGGTCAGACCTAACCCATTGGGCCCAGACCTGTGCCCTGGGTCGACCTAGTTGACTAGGTCAACCCAGGTTAACCCAATTAGCCTAGATGGGTCCAAATCAAATTCAATTTCAAACATCCTTGGGCTCAATCCCTGATCTTCTTAGGTCAAATTGACCATGTTGACTAGGTTAACCTTTGACTTGGTCAACCAAAGTCCTATAAGATCAAATTTGACCTATTTAGGTCAAATTAAAGCCCTTTAATGTATTTAAATCCTTCAATTTTCTCCCTAGACTTATGCCACAAGTAATTCAACTTTAATTGTTTCCTAATTTATCCTAGATCAGATCTTGGTTATCCATTACGGCTCTAATCCTTTAAATACCTCTTCTAGCATTCAAAAGAAAGGAACTTGCATTCTATTCTCCCTACAAGCTATCTAAGGCTGAGATCTCTTGCGCTTTAGCTCCCACACATTCTCTATACCTTTTCCAATCAAATCTCACTAGTTAAAGTCACCAGCGGTGAGATATTTGGCTATCTAAGACCTCAAAACTTCCAAGACATCCTTCCGTTGATCGAGGGCACTTTGAGGCTCGAGTTCAATAGGACAATTATTTGTGGATAACCTATAAGTTTAGAGAACCCAAGATCTATTGAATCCATCCATTGGATTGAGGTATAACCCTAACCCTAGTTAGAAACACTTAGAATAATATAACTTTTCACAGAAAGCATTTTTGGCCGCAAGAATAATACCCCATGAATGCTCATCATTCATAGAGATTAGGTTTGAAATTTTATTAGATTTTGTCCATCTGATCGAACGAAGGGGTAGAAAAACCTAGTCTATGGCTTTCAAAATGTATGTTTAGTGTACATTTTTTTGGTCCGTTGATCATGCAATCAACAGTCCAAATTTGTCCGCTCCGCAGTCCTGTTCGGTCGTGTATCTGATCCTGCAAATCTGCCATCCATTCGGCTTGATCACAACCGTGTGTTCGAAACAGTGGAGGATTGGACGGCCAGCAGACCACGCTGACGCGATTAAGTTAAACCGCAAAGCGCGGTTTGATTATTGCAATCATTGCCGATGGCGTAATCACTACGCTGCGAGGCAATGATTGCCCCGTAACCGTGGAATCAATCTCAGGCCACCAGATGTCATCCCGAGGGCTTTTCTGTGTTTTTTAATATTTAAATAATATTAACCTATTTTAACTTCAATAATTCATTAAAAATTCAATTTTGATTCAAAATATAAGTATAATATGTCAAATTGTTTTTCCTTTATTATTTAATTTTAATTTCAATTAAAAATATTACATATTTATTTAAATTATTTAGTTAATTCTATTTTAACTATTTAATTAATATTTAAGAGAGTATTATTTTAAATTTATTTCTTTCTTATTAAAATACTCTAATTAATTAACTGTTTAGTTTAAAATTAATTCTATTTATTTCTTTCTTATTATTTTGATATATTTTATATTTTTAAAGAAGTTTTAACTTATTTAGGTAATTTAAATATATAATGAATATTTGTTAAATAAAAATTACTTATATAATGATTGGCATATATTCCTATTTTAAAAAAAAAAAATTTGAAAACTTATTTACAGTTATTTTAAATCAATCATAATTCAAATAGTATTTTTCTATATTTTAGGAAAGTTTAATTAATCAAGTATTCAAATTGTTAATTAATAACTAAAACTTAATTATTTTCCTAAAATTAGTATTTTCCTTAAATCATCTTTGATACCAGAAAGTATTCGAATTATTTTTAATTTAACTTTAATTTTAAATATTCTAAATAATTACTTTGTATTATTATGTATTTATTACCTAAGTAGTATATATATATATATATATATATATATATATATATATATATATATATATATATATTAAAAAAATCTATTTTAATTAAAAATATATAGTAAATGTATTATAATATTTTATTATTCTTAAAGAAAATCATAGAATATTTTTTTTATTTACCCCTATTTTGCATTTAATAAATATTTTCTAGTTTTAAGTATTTTTCATAATTATCTAATTACTAAATACTTAATAACTAATTAAATTAAAAGAAAATATAATTATATTTTAAAATTTGAAAAACTTATTTTATTAAATTATCTTAAATTCTAGAGTCTTTAACCTTCAATTTAATTTTATTTTTTAATTATTTTACTTACTAATTACTTTAAATTATTTTAAAGTTGCTTTTTTTTAAATACTTTAAATTTCAAAATTTCATAACTGTTTTATTTAAAATCCAATTTTGACATATAATACCTCGTATTACTTAGAAAAAAATGTATTGTCAGAAATTTTTTTTATTCATTTTATGTGTTATTTAATTACTTTCATTATTTAAATATTATTTAAATAATTAATAACTTAATTATTTTTTAATTATTTTAAAACCCCTCTTGCGTGGCCAATGGATCCCTCATGCACATATGAACTGAAATTTTTTTAATTGTATTATATATATATATATATATATATATATATATATATATTAACCTATTTTAAAATTACGCATTATTAAATTACACTAATTTTGGGAGATCCATTTCATGAAATTTTAAACATAGGCTATGTTTATGAATATCATTTATAGGGGAGATGATTAGTGGGTGGTTAAGTTCCAATCATCCACTAATCACATCGATAAATGTGCTTAATTACTATTTTTATCGCTTCTGCTATGTGAAGGACGCACGAGCACCAAGCTTATACCCTCCTATATTTTAGGATTGGTGTGTTTACTATTTTTATGCATTCCTTGCATGTTATCTTAAGGGTTAGTCTTGAACATGTGATTTAAACCCATTCAACATAGCGACATCCTAAGAAAAATAATTAAGGACCCGTCTAGCAAACTTAGAAAACTTTTAGGAGCTAGGGTAGATCCTTGAATGACTTAAAACTTTGAAAACTTAAACTTAGTGATATCCTAAACCTCCCAAAGTTTTCTAGGAAATTTTAGGGCCCTTTAAGCCCCTTAATTAACAAACCCTAATTTAACCCATAATTAGACCCCAATAACTTCAAAAAATTTAAATAAATTCATTTCAACTTAAAAAATTACCCATATGGCCTCAAACTCATTAGAATCTAGATCTAAATCTTAAATATTAAGGGACCATTAATTGGACTTTAATCTGAGCATTAATTTAACTTTAACTAAAAATTATCTTTTTGCCCTTATTAAAAAATTAAAAATTATTAAAATTTTAAAATTTTTTCCAAACACTTGGAAATATCTTCTTAGGTCATTTCAGACCTTTTGGGGGTGATTCCAAGAGGTTTGGAGCTAATTTTGATCAAAACTCCTAAGTTATCCCTAATTAAATAATTTAAATAATTCCTTAATTGCCCAAAACTTTTAAAATTCATAACTTATCCTAGAAGACTCTAACTTTAGCAAAATCAAAGCCCAATTACTCCTTGTAATGCCTAATATTTAACTAAAATGCTATGACCCCCAAACATGGCTTATTTCTTATAGTAGCCTTTTGGACCCCCTTATCCTAGCACAAAGGAGGGCCCAAGACCTTCCAAAATTGGCTAATATAATTTGGACTTTAAAGATCACTATCCTAAGTATTAAAAATGGATCAACAAACTAAATTAACTAAAAGAATTGTAATCCATTAATATTTGAATTTTAAATAAAGTTTCTTTTTTAGACCCTCAATAAATCTGAACCTTAAGCAACTTGAATTAACTATCCTACATAGGAACTATCCAAAGCCACACAAGCCTACCACACACATAAAATTATTTACTAGGGCACCACTTCTAGCTTTAGGAATAGAGCTGATGTTTTACCTTCTTTTCTGCTTTTTCTGATGTGAATATGTGTGGCACATGTGATTGCTTGATTTGCTTTGGTTTGACTTACTATGATTGTTGTGATGTTTTATCACTATATTTCCTACTTATAATATGATGTGTGCATTAGACTTCCTGTGGGCTAGGGTAACTTTTATACTAATGATATCTTATGTAGGTGGCCATGCTCATACAGCGCAAAAAAGGGGACTAAATTAATTAATAATCATAAATGCTTACAATAGGTGCTTCAGACTGCTTAGCCCTTAAAATAAAAAGTGTATAGCCAAGTGTGTTTACTTTTATATATATACATAATTTCTTGGATTGATAAACTACTTAAGATTTTTATTAGGATAACCATACAGGAGTCCGGGTTTAGGTTTTTTTTTTATAATGTAATGTAATTTGTATTCATATCGAGTTGTGAAAGTCTTCAAAGGAAAGGTATTTCAAATTTAAGATACCCAAATAGAAGAAGAAAGGCCTCCATTTGGGGAATTTCTTATTCATTTGGATACCCTCTTAGAGGACGAAACATACGGAGCCCAAAGAAGATGATCCGAAGGGAGACGATCAAGAGAAGGATGATTCATTTGAAGATAAAGATTTGAAGACAAAATGTTTTGCATTTAAGACTTGACTCAATCATTAGGATTAGAATCCAGGTTGTTGTAAGTAGAGCCTGTCCACCATTATTTTTCTACAAACCATGGGTAGTATTTATACCGCACTTGCCATGGACTTTCTTATTTTATTTTTTCTAGAT
Organism: Dendrobium nobile; assembly: GCA_022539455.1. Lineage (NCBI taxonomy): Eukaryota > Viridiplantae > Streptophyta > Magnoliopsida > Asparagales > Orchidaceae > Dendrobium > Dendrobium nobile. The sequence continues at coordinate 35,763,399 of CM039724.1, read as the reverse complement.
TTATTTCTATATGTTTATTTTTTGTGTGAAATAGAAATTACCTATTTTTTCTATGTTTCTTTCTTATATGTGTGTGGCCTATTTTCTCTAGGCTCTCTAAGATAAAAAAAAACATTTTCTACTCGTAATTAAATATTCAATATTTTAAGAATTAAATGACTTAGAAATTTAATGACCTAGGGAATAACAAGAATCATTTGGGGTTGCATGCATATTATTGCATTTCTTCTTCCTCCTTACTCTAATATGTATCCCCACCTATAGGTAGAGTCTGGATAATTTGGCCTATGAGGATGAGGTGCTAGACTTGGGGAAGTTTAGTCTTTTTCTAAAAATTATTTTCTATAAACCTATTTTTAAAATCTTAAGAATACATGATTGGGAGAGGTAAGTTTCATCAAGTGATCGAGGTTCTCTGCCAGCTTTAGGAGCAAGCAAAAGGAGGAAGGTTCTCTGCCTTGCCGGGTGTGGCAAAAAGAGGTGTTAGTAAAGGCTTCTCCACCTAGCTGTGGGGGCTAAAGGAGAGTCATGTTGGTAGTGCAATACTCGGAGGGTGCCTCCAGGCAGTGGACGTAGGTCGAGTTGACTGAACCTCTATAAACCTTTGTATTCTTATTTTTACTGCTTCCGCACTTAAATTTTTGCATTGTTTGTTTTGTGGTGTTTTGGTTTATGAAATTCATTGAGGTTTTATTAAAGTTTTTAAAATACCAATTCACCCCCCCCCCCTCTTGGTTAGTCTTGGGCCAGTTCTATATGGCTTAACATCCCTAACGAACTTTCAAGTGGTATTAGAGTGGGATTCATAAAAACTAAGTTTTAAAACTTTTTAAATTTGATCCATGGCTAACTTTGGGAATCGTAACACTACTGAAGGATATTCTATTACACGACCTCCCTTGTTTGATAACCTACCTTTTAATTTTTGGAAAACCCATATGACAACATTTTTACAATCTACTGATTATCGCATGTGGATGGTTATTAAAGAAGGGTATTCTCCACCTTCTTGTAAAATTAACGGAATTAAAATGGAAGTTGCTTTTACTAAATGGACTTTCGATGAAAGAGATTTAGCTCAATTGAATGCAAAATATTTGAACTATTTTTTCTATACTTTTAAATCTGAGGATTACATGTGTATTTCCACTTGCTCAACTGGTAAGGAAATTTGGGATAGGTTATGCATTACTTATGAAGGAACCAATGAAGTGAAACAATCTCGCTTGAACATTCTTTGCATGACTACAAACTTTTTCGTATGAAACCTTCTGAATCTATTTTTGACATGTGTACAAGGTTTACTCAGATTGTTACTTCATTTCATGCTTTAGGAAGAGAACTTTCGAATTTTAAAAAAGTAAACAAAATTTTGAGATGCTTGCCTTCATCGTTTGATGCTAAAATCACTACTATAACTGAATCTAAGGATTTAAACACCTATTCGATTGACAACTTACTTGGCTCACTCATTGCTTACGAGCAAGGAGTGAATCAAAGAAATCTTGATGCAGGTGAGAAGAAGGAGAAAATGGTTGCTCTGAAGGCACATAAATTAGATTCTGACTCTTTCGGGTCTGAAAACGATAACTTTGCCTTAATCACAAGGCAATTCAAAAGCTTGCTAAGGAAGAAGCAAAAGCATCATTAAAGAAAAGATAAGGATAATAAATAATCAAAGGGATCTTCTGATGTTGTCTATTATGAATGCAAGAAATCCGGACATGTGAGAGCTGATTGTCCTACACTTGAAGATCACTCAAGCAAAGGAAAGGGTGAGGAGAAACCTAAATTAAGGAAGGAGAAGATGAGAGTCCAAAAGGCATTTTGGGCGGATTCTACATCAGATTCATCGGAGACGAAACCAGAAGAAGAAACAATAAACTTGTGCTTAATGCGAGAAGATCAACTTGATCAAAGTGATTAAGAAGAGGTATGTCAACCAACATATGATCAATTGTTTGAAATTTGTGAGAAAATGCATGCATCATACAAAAAACTTAAAAGAATCATGATAGTTTAAAGTTGGAACTTTCGAATATACAAAAAGAGCATGAAATTATTCTTAAAGATCACTCTACAATTGACTCAAATCATATGGCTCTACTTGATGAATTTGATGAGTTAAACAAAAAATATTGTGAATTAATTGAAAAGCATGAGTCACTAAAAGTCACACACACCTCACTTGATTCTGATTTTAAGAAATCTAAAGAGATGGAGAAAAATTTGAGGATTGAGAATGAAGTCCTAAAAAGTACTAATTTGAAGATTCAAAATGAATTAGGTACATGTAAGAAAACTAGGATGACACCCACTCTTGATCAAAAGCCAAAACCTAGGAAGACGCATTATAACTCACACCATTTAAGAAACCCTTTTCCTGGAGTTATATGTTTTTCATGTGGCATGCTAGGACAGATCTCACACACTTGCATAGTTCACCATAATACACATTGGGTATGGAGACCTAAGGTGCATGATTCAGAGCATAGCACACAAGCATTATACTCTACTTTTTATGAGAAGGGACCCAATCCTTCTTTGGTTCCTAAGTTTGACAACTGTTGATTCTTGCAGGATTGCTCTCACCAAAGACCTCGTGAGAAGCATATGATACTTGGACAAACAGAGGCTCGCAGCTCATAAACTGCCCAAACTTGCTGCTTAATAAATTCTTGAATTGCATTTTAATTATTGTTATGCTTTATTTTTGTGTTAGTTTTATTTAGTTGTTCTAGCCTTTTTTTCTATTTTCTTTATGATGATTTTTCTTTGTTCTTAAACTTTGGAGATTTATGATCACTGATTAGCATTTCTAAATCGGTTAAAGGGAAAAAACATCGTTGATGGTTTCCCTCCCTCTAACCTCTTTTGGTGATATAGTTTTCTTTTCCAAACAAAAATCTATCTCATTCTAACAAATGGTTTTTGACATTAAGATGTTTTTTATCTTGCTACAATAGTCTATCTTATATATATGATCCAAAGTTCTTATATATCTTCAAGTTAATTGAAATCTTATCGTTGCACTTATCATATAATTTAATTTTTGTTTTGTGGCTTGCTCTTCCCTATGTTAGAAAGAGAACCCCTCTTCTCTAATATCTAGAAGATATAATCACAATTAAGAATCTTTTTTAAAGGATTTGTTAAAGAGTTTTTAGCTTGTAAAAACAAAAGAAAAAATGAAGAGGCCAATGATGCGAAATTGAAAAGAAAAATATATACACAAAAGTGTATCAAAAATCAAAAGATGCTGAAAGAGCCAATCAAGTGACAAGATGCATAAAATGAGACCACTAAATGCAAGCTATCCTCTATTTTTAAAACTTTTAAAACTTAGAAGGACTCATGGGTTATTTGATGTTTTCAAAGGATTGATTTCAAATTCCATGATAGAGACAAATTACTTTGGTATGCTATTTATAAGATATTTTATTGTGTAACTAAGTTTTCAATAGATCTTCTTCTTATCCAAATTATTCGGAGTTAGACCTCTTATTTTTCAAAAGACAATTTTTATCCTGAAAGAAGTCCGAGCTAAGGGTAATCATGATCGGATATTCTATAGATTCTTGGATTGTTGATGTTGTTAACTCATTAACTCACAAATTTTTTAATCAATCATATGGAATACTGCATCATCTTCATGCCTTGGTAAAGAAAAAAAAGAGGGTATCTTGTTGTTTGCTTTAGTTCTTAATTCCTTCCTTTTTGAGATGTTAAAAGGGGGAGAAGTTTTAGGAAGTTTCTTGCACTTTCGATTCCGTGTGTTACACTACTATTTTTAAAATATTTGTCATAGTGTTTTTCCATCATCAAAAAGGGGGAGATTGATGCAAATTCAAGTCCATGAACTATGTTTTGATGATTAGCAAACACTCTTACTTATTTTGGACTGCCTTTTTCTCTATTGACTTTTCATGACCCAAAGATCGGACGGAAATCAGAATTAGCTACAGATTGGGTAGATTAGGGTTGAGTCAGTTTGTAATTTTTTTTTCTTTTCTTGAGTCATTTGTAAATGTTTGAAGTGACTGATGTTAAGTAACCCTACACCCACACACACTTGAGAGATTTAGAATATTTATTTTTACTCACATCGGTCAGGACAATATTATTATCGACCTGGACGATCGAGTTCAAAACAGAAGTTCTAATCAGGATTCTTAAGTTAAGGCAGCCATCATTAGTATATTGGCCTAGATGATACTTATATCAGTCAGGACGATAGGCTCAAAATAGAAAGAAATAGCCGCCATGATCTATTTAGGTATTCTGTATTTTTGGAAATCGGCCAAGACGATCTATGATAGGCCTGGACGATATTGTATAACAATGCCTAAATTGATCTGGCAATCATGGGAATAATTAATGATGATTGATACAATCACATCGTGTTGGATGATCGCAGGATTGGCCAGGATGATCTATTCTAAAATCCTTAGTTGCTTCTGGATGATTGGGATCGGCTAGCTTGAATTCAGAGCGATGCTCAGGATGATTTTCCTCTGATTTGAACTGATCGGCTGGGACGATCATAAGATCTGCCTGGACGATCAAGCCAATTTTTAATCATCCAGTTGGCATTCAAGGCGATGCTCTGGCCGATCTTCTGAGTTTTGTACTAATCGGTTAGGACGATTTCCATATCATCCTGGATGATATAGTCGGCAACTTACAATTAATGAGCTGCTTTGAAGCTCTTCTATTTAAGAGCTTTAGTTCAATATTTTTGAACATCCTTAGCTGTTGTCTTGACTTGAGAAAACCTAAAGGAGAGAGAGAGAGAGAGAGAGAGAGAGAGAGAGAGAGAGAGATAGAGAGAGAGAGAGAGAGAGAGAGAGAGAGAGAGAGGATCTTGTGAGGGGGAGCTTGTGAGGGGATTCACAAGGGGTTGCTCCAAGCATTATTCCACTTCTTCTTCCCTAGAGTCTCTTGTCCTTGGAAGGGTTGGGAGAGGTAAGTTTCAGTAAGTGATCGAGGTTATCTGCCTGCTTCAGGAGGAAGCAAAAGGAGGAAGGTTCTCTGCCTTGCTGGGTGTGGCAAAAAGTGGTGTTTGTAAAGGCTTCTCCGCATAGCTGTGGGGGCTAAAGGAGAGTCATATTGGTAGTGCAATACTCAGAGGGCGCCTTCGGAGAGTGGACGTATGTCGAGTTGACCAAACCAGTATAAACCTTTGTGTTCTTATTTTTACTGCTTCTACATTTAAATTTCCGCATTATTTGTTTTGTGGTGTTTTGGTTTTTGAAATTCATTGAGCTTTGATTAAAGTTTTTAAAATACCAATTTACCCCCCCCCCCCCTCTTGGTTAGTCTTAGGTCAGTTCTATAGGGCTTAACATACCTAACGAACTTTCACCCTCTTCATCTCGACGAAGATGAAAAATTTTCAAACAATTTATGCAGTACGAACTAGATTCATTTTGAACGATCATCGTGTATGAAATCACTTTTTATTGATTCACATAAGGTTTGTACGTAAAAATTTTTAAACTATTCATACGTATAAACATATGATCGTACTATACGATCATGTATGCTCAAAATGGAAAATTTCAATTTTCTGGATGGTTTTTTTTCTTTCTTTGATATAAAATGCACTCTAAAACTAACGTGAAAAGAGTTTTTCTTTGTGATTTTTAAAGGGCAAGTGAAAGAGAGTGTGTGAGAGTGTTTGGGATAGATTTCTTGCAAGTGGAGTATGAAGGGTTCACAAGGTTATTCAAAGGTAAGGATCTCTTAATGTTTTTTGGTGATAACTCATCTTTTCTTCTTTCTAGTTGCTCATGAGAAGATCTTTGAAGAAGATCCGGTACTCTGCTGACACTTGAAGGGTGTAAAGAGATGATTGTACTCTACGAACACTTAGAGGGTGTGAACAGACGATGGTACTTTGCCGACACTTTGAGGGTATGAACAGATGATGGTACTATTCCGACACTTGAAGGGTATAAATAGATGATAGTTCTCTGCCGACACTTGAAGGATATGAAAGAATGATGGTTCTCTACGCATTAGAGATTGTTGAAAGAGAAGAATTGTAAAGGCCTCTCTGCCTTGCTGTGGGGGAAAAAGGAGAGACACTTTGGTAATAGTGCAATACCTGAAGAGGGACACTTCATGGAGTAGATGTAGGTCGTGTTTGACTTAACCACTATAAATCATTATGTCTTTTAATTTTCATATTTATTTGTTATAAGTTATTTATTATGGTTGAAAAGTTTATTTCAAAACTTAAATTTAACTTGCTACGAGATTCAAAATAGTTTTCTATTTAAAAACTCTAAGAGATTTTTAAAATTACGAATTCACCCCCACCTCTTGGTTTGTTGTGGGATGATAACTTAGGCTTAACATCCTAATCAAGAATCAATAAGTGGTATTAGAGCTTCATTTCAAAATCATAAGTTAAGATAATTTTTTGAAAAATAAGAATTGCTACTTTTGCAAATCAAAACACACCTGAAGGATATTCAATCACTAGACCTCCATTAACTGACAATATCCCTTTAAATTTTTAGAAAACAAGCATGTCTATATTTTTGCAATCACTTGATTATTACATGTGGATTTTTGTTCAAGAAGGGTATATAAGGCCAACTAGATTAGTTGATGGCATTATAGTTGAAACACCCTTTTCTGACTGAACTATAGAAGAATGTGACTTAGCACTACTAAATGCAAAATAATTAAATAGTTTATTTTGTGCATTTATGTCAGAAGATTACAAGAGGGTTTCCACTTACAAAAGTCGAAATGATATTTGGGATAGACTTTGTATTATATATGAAGGGACTAATGAAGTAAATTAATCTATATTAAATATCTTGTTACATGACTATGAATTATTTCGCATGAAATTCAATGAATCCATTTCTGAAATGTATACAAGATTTACTTAAATACTCACGTCTTTCCATATAATAGGTAGGGAACTAACAAATTCTGAAATGGTCAATAAAATTCTTTATTGTTTCACTACTGCTTATGATGTTAAAATAACTGCAATTATAGAGTTTAAGGATTTAAATATTTACTCTACTGATAATCTTCTTGGATCACTATTGCTTATGAGCAAGGAGTGAAACAAAGGAAGATTGATGTAGGAGAACAGAGAAAGGAGAAGAAGATAGCACTGAAAGAAGATGATTCGAAGGGTGATCAATCATTACCTGAGGATGAGGATGACATTTCCTTGATGACAATGCAATTTAAAGGTTTTCTTAAACGAAAGTAGAGGAAATCCTAGCTCCACATTTGTTAAAAATAAAAAAGGAGGGGGAATTTACCAACTTGTATTTAATGGCCGATATTCTTGATCAATCAGATCAAGAAGAGATATGTGACTTAACTTATGATGAATTGCTAAAAGTTTCTAAGAGAATACATGATACATATAAAAAACTTAAGAAAATATATACTAAACTTAACCTAGAATTGCAATAGTTGCAAATAGAGCATGACATCCTTAGAAAAGTTCACGCGCTAATAGATAACAATCACATGAGCTTACTTGATGAATTTGAAGACTTGATTAAAAAGGAATGATCTTTTAAAATCATTCTATACTAAATTGTAAAAAGAATTTAAGGATTTTTAGGATGAATATGAGAGTAGAGAGTAGTATTTGAAATTTGATAAGACTGTGTTAGAAGATATAAACACATTTCTTAAATTGAAAGTGCAAGCTCTTGAAGAAAATAGGATATCCCTAACACTTGAAGATTTTAATAATCCTATTTTGAGGTCAATGGTTTTAAAACCTAGGAAGATACAAATTTATTATAGAAGATTGAAAAATTTATTTCCTAGAGTTAAATGTTTTAAATGTGGGATAATTAGACATATAACACACACTTGTACTTTATATAAAAAACTTATTTAGTTTGGAGGCCTAATATGCATAAACTAAGTCATATCATACATGTATCTAGTTTTATTTTTCCAAAAGGTGAACCCAAACTTATTTGGATTTCCAAGACTAACATTTGATTATTTTATAGGAATGCTCACATACAAGACCTCGTGAGAGAATTTGGTACTTGGACAGCGGTTGCTCAAAGCATATGACTTGAGAAACAACACAATTTATATCACTGGAAGCCAGGAATGGAGGCAAAGTTATAATGGGAGATAACACAAGTAGGATCGTGGTTGGCACATGTATGATTAGAAACTTACAAAAAATTTTCATAGAGAATGTATTACTTATTAAAGGCTTAAAGTATAATTTGCTAAGTATTAGCCATCTATGTGATAAAGGGTATAGTGTAAAAATTTTTCCCACTAGTTGCATATTGAGCCTAAATGGAAATGATGTATTACATAGAATTAGGATAAATAATATTTATATGCTAGATTTGGACTATAATAAAACTTCTAATGCTTTTTATTTAAAAACTATTTCTTATGAATCATGGTTATGACATAGGAGACTCTTTCACGTTAGCATGAAAAACCTTAGGAAAATTACCCAAAAGGATTTGGTTAGAGGTATACTAAAACTAAACTTTACTAAGGATCACATATGTGATGCATGTCAACTAGGATAACATGTGAAGTCCTCATTTCATTCCAATAAGGATCTTAGAACTAGTAAAGTATTGGAGATTATTTATAGCGGGAGTTTCTTTTCCGGAAAAAGATCTTCGTGAATCTTGAGAAGAACGATGGCCGGAAAGAAGGTTGACGTCTTGGAAGGCGAAGTTGGCCAATTGAAAGCCGATTTGGAGGAAAGATTCTTCAACCTTCAAAATCAAATCACCTCCAACAATGAAAGGTTGGAGGGGAAGTTCACCGCAATGGAGGAAATGTTGAAGAAACTACTTGAGATGAAAACCAATCCGGCGACATCGGAAGTAAGAGAGGACTAGTTAGCACTATAAGTCTAAGAGAGAAGGTATACAGATTTGTGATAGTTGATGATTTCTTAATCTTCATGTGGGTTAAATTTTTATATCATAAGAATGAATTATTTGATGAGTTTAGAGACTTTTCAACTTGGATTTAGAGGAAACTAAAGTGTGAAATTTTAATTATTCAAGGTGATCACGATGGAAAATTACAAAATAATAAATTTGAAGATTTTTGTAAGGAAAAAGGAATTGATCACAAATTTTTTGCACCTAAGATCCCTTAATAGATTGGGATAGTCGAAAGAAAGGAAAAACATTAATTAAAGCCGCTACAGCTATGTTGGCTGAATATTCACTTTCTAAATATTTTTGGGCTGAAGCGGTTAGTACTACATGCTATGATCTAAATAGAGTGAATATTAGATCAAAATTAAGTAAAACATCAGATGAGATTCTTAAGGTAAGAACACCTAATTTGTCACATTTGCATATTTTTGGATGTAAGGCATACACAATAATGGAAAATCTTCCATAACAAAGTTTGATCCAAAATTAGATGAAGGAATTTTTCTTGGATACTCTAGTGTTAGAAAATTGTATAGAATATTTAACAAAAGAACTTTGGTAGTTGAGGAGACCACACATATTGTATTCGATAAATCTGACATTTTGGAAGAGCCAAATTTGGAATATAATATAGAAAATAACTCTCGAAAGATTGAGAAGATTAATTTGGAAGAAAATTTGGAGAAAGAAAACCCTTTGCCTAAAGATTTGAAATTTGCTAAAATCCACCCTAAGGAATTGATTCTAGGTGAACCTGGTGAGGTTGTTAGGACTAGCCATGGACTTAGCAAAGAAGTCAATCATTCAACCTTTATTTCAATAATAAAACCCATAAATGTAAATCAAGCACTTTTGAAAGAATTTTAGATTTTGGCAATGCAAGAAGAATTAAATTTGTTTGTAAGGAATGATATTTGGGAATTTATTGCAAGGCCAAAGGATCAAAGTATAGTTGGAACTAAGTGGGTATTTAAAAATAAAATGAATGAATAAGAAGTTATTATTAGAAATAAGGCAAGATTGGTGGATAAGTGGTATAATCAAATTGAAGGGATTGATTTTTTACAAGGCTTTTATCCCTGTAGTAAGAATTGTAGCAATTAGAGTTTTATTAGTCTTTGCTTGTTTGAGAGGAATTAAATTATATTAAATGGATGTTAAAAGTGCCTTTTTGAATATGGTGATTCAAGAGTATGTTTATATTGAACAATCTCCAGGTTTTCAAAAATTCCTAATCATATTTTTAAATTAAAAAAGACATTATATGGATTGAAATAGGCACCAAGGGCTTGATATTAGAGGTTAAGCACTTTCTTATTAGAGATATCATTTGAAAAAGAAAGTGTGGACACCACTCTCTTTTTGAAAAAAATTAGGAGATGATATACTCATTGTTCAAATTTATGTTGATGATATTATTTTTGGTTCTACTAATAAAAATCTTTGTGATGATTTTTCCAAAATAACGAGTAGTAAATTTGAGATGAGCTTAATGAGAGATCTTAGTTATTTTCTTGGTTTCAGAATTAAGCAAATTGAGAAGAAAATTTTTCTTAGTCTGTCAAAGTAAGTTAAGAACATCTTTAAAAAGTTTGAAATGGACAATGCTAAACCAGTTAATTCACATATGAGTTCCTCAATTTAGTTGGATAAGGACCCAAAGGGAAAATCTATTGATCAAATGAAATTTAGAGGAATTATTGGATCTTTACTTTATTTGACAACTTGCATACCAAATATTATGTTTAGAGTTTGATTGTGTGCTACATTTCAATCAGATCCAAAAGAATCATATTTGATAGTAGTAAAAATGATTATGACATATCTTTTCAGAACTTAAAACTTAGAGATTTGGTATCCTAAGTACAACTCTTTATTTGAGATTATTGAATATTCTGATTCACACTTTGCAAATTATAGGGTTGATCGAAAGAGTATATCTGGAACATGTCAATTTATAAGAAATTCTTTAGTTTCTTGGTCCAATAGAAAACAAAATTCCATAGCCTTATTTACTACTGAAACTGAATACATTACCTTAAGAAGTTGTGTGGCACAAATTTTTTAGTTCAAATAATAATTGATTGACTTAGGATTTTTTATAGGCACAATTCTAATTTATTATGATAACACTAGTTTCATTTACATATCAAAAAATCATATTCAATGTTCTAGAACCAAATATATAGATATAAGATATCATTTTAAAAGGGATCATGTATCAAAAAAATAAATTAAATTAAACCATGTTTCAATTTAAAATCAACTTGCAGAAATTTTTAAAAAATTACTAGCCTTTAATACTTTTAGCACATTAAGAACAAGGTTAGGTGTGACTGATCTTAATGCTATGATAAAATATTCTGCAAACTTGATGTTTTGTTTGTGTGTGTGTTTTCAGATTTTATTTGTATTTTTTCATATATTTTCATTTTTAAGAGTATTTATGGGTTTTTGTTTTTGTTTTTTTTATGTTTTTGTTTAATCTGGACATGTATCACATATCAAATGTTCTATTTTTGATCTTTCATGATGAATTTTCAAAGTGTTATATTCTAACTGTATGAAATTATTTTGTCCCATATGAAATCTATAACATGTCAATCGTTGTTTTGGACTGAATGCGATAAATTTTGATTTTCTATCATAGATCATATTGTATGATACTGCTATCATCCTGTTTGATCTGTATTCATTCGTCTGTATGCATGTGGAAGGTTATTTGGGTAGAATCACTTATTATAATAGATCGTACATATGAATAACAATTTTGTCTGTATAATCCACGTGTCAAAAATAGAAGGGATTATGAATACATTTTAATTTACTTCAACATCCTCCTTGAATCCTTCCCAACATTGAAATGGCAAGTTCTAATAAATGAGGTAGAGTTTCAAAGGGTTCGTCATCCAAGACTGGAGATAAAAATTTTCTGTCTAGAACAAATGAGGAATCCTTCTATAGGTTTGTCGCTGCAAAAATCAATCCCTCTAGATTATTGATTCAAAATGATATCCACTTTCTATTTATGCCTCTCGTTACCTGAACTCAGTTTGCTTTTATTTTGACTCTGATCCATGCCTATCATAAGGGGACCTTTCGCTATTTTTTAGCAAACATAATTTTTAATGAGGATAAGAGAAAGATTTTTTCATTTGTTCAATAACAACGGGTAGAAATAACCAAGGAAGATCTAAGAAACTTTCTCCAATTAAGGACTCATGGGACAAGAGCATACTTTTTAACCTCCAAATCTGACTATGATTGGTCAAAAATAAATAAAACTCTTAGAGGTGTCACTCAGGTTTCTCACTTGGCTAGAGTATATACTTTGATCAAAATGTAAGAATCATTCAGCATGTCCTTAGAACTTTAATCTTTCCTAAGGCTTGTGATCGCATAAACATTACTCCACTTCTGTCCATAATTACTTATTTGAACATGACTGGACAACCAATTGATGAGGCCCAACTCATTTTAGACTACATTCATAACCTTTCAAAAATTGGTTTTGCTTCTCATAGGAGGAAGAAAAATATTACTCTAGGATATCTGGTGACCTATATCTTAAAAAAGTAGTACAATATCATTCATCCTGAGATTCCCACTAAATTTCCAATCTTCTTAATTGATGCCTCTTTTTGATCTCTATTCTAAAAAAATAAGAGTGTAAGTGAGGATAATAAGGGAGAAGGGGGAGCTCCTGTACCTGCTCAAGGACCTGACTTTCAGGAGATGATCTAATGATTTGATCGATTAGAGAGTCATTTTGATAAACATTTAATCAAATTTAGACTCACTTAAACCAGCAGGATGCATAGTACCAGCAAGACATGGGTTGGACCCGAGGTCAGTTCAACTTAGTGAATACTAATATAGCTATGATGAATAGCTATTTCTCTATCTTCAACCAGCCTCCTCCTCAAGACTAAGGTCCCTAAGAGTTTTAGATGTACTTCTTTTGTATTGTCTTTGCTAGTTCTCTCTAGATGTGATGATTTCAATGTTTATGTCTTTATGTTGTACATGTCTTTATTTAGGTTTAAGTTGTGTTATTTTTGTTGTTATAAAAATTGATATCATGGGCTTCAATGTATCTGATCTTTAATTGATATCAATAAAAAAATAACTTGTTTTAATTAGTTGTCTTTATTCGTTGTTTGAAATATGAATTTACCTATATGATATTCCTATTTAAATTGATGTAAAAGTGTTATAAATTAATTTTATTATAAAATCTATTTTTAAAAAAAATTTAAGTTAACCTATAACTCGATCAAGTTAAGGATATCAAGCTCATGTTCTTTTTAGGCAAACAAAATTTAAATATTCTTATTACAATTTTGATATATTATTTTTTTAATTCTCTTTTTAATATAATTCTCTTTGTAATTAGAGAAATTTGTTCTTTTAGATTATTAATTTTGAAAAGATCAATTAAAAAAAATTATAGCAAAAAGAAATGTACAATGTATATAAAAATTAAAAGAATGCAAAATGGTTTACAAATTGAAAAGAGGCATATAATTAGCCCAAATATAAAAATGTGCATAAAGTGTGCCCCGAATATTTGAAAAGAACTGCAATATTGCAAATTGAATACGTTTCTTTCCTCTATCGTGTAACATTGAAATTCAAATCAATTTAATGTTAAATTATGTTTTATATTCAAAATTAAAATTAACTAATCTTCATTTTGTCATTTTTTTAATAATTCTCCTTATCTAATTATCTAAAATGCTTCATGATCTTGATAAATTTTTCTTATCTAAGTTATTAAGTTATGCTTTAATTTAAAGGTTTCGAATTTATTTTTCATCTAATGTTAATTAACTTTGTTATTGTAATTCTATTTCCATCTTTTAAAGATCAATTACTTTGGTTTCCCATATGAATTCTTTCATTTCAATCTTCTTTTTCCATAGTTATTGTTGTCAAAAGGGGGAGTTAATATTGTTTTTTAAGTGTTTGTGTGCTTTGGAGGATTTTGTGTCTTATGTTTGTGTTTCTATTTTTTGTAAGATTTCGGTTTTTTAATATTTTTTAAAAAAAGAGATGTTTTTGTTTTTTTCATGGAGTTTCCCTATATTCACATGTTCATTCTTTTAGGGGGAGCTCAAGAGAAATTTAGGGTATTCAAGGTCACTCAAAAATTAATTGTTTTGCCATCATCAAAAAGGATGAATTTGTTGAGATAGTTGCAACTTAGTTTTTGATTATTAACATTCTTGTAACATGTATGTTTTTGATGATTCAAAATATTATTGCTTTGATTATAATTTCTCCTAACATATTTTAGATGCATTGTTTTGTTGTTTGTGTGCACTAACATTTTAAAGAAATCATGCTCCAAATTGTTGAAGACTTCAAATCAGATCATTTTAGGGTTTATTATAAATGAAGTCTATATTTTTCATTTTATTAAGTATGAGAGAGTATGATTATAATTGGGTAATTATGCACACACACAAACACACACCTTGGAAGAGTTTAAAATCTATAATTTTTAAATTGATCATGTTGTATGAAGTCTTTTTGTATGGGACGATTTGTTCAGTTATTTTACCCTGCAAGTAGTCAAACAAACAAAAAGTAGAAATTTTTTCTAAGTATGGATCTAATGTACGATATCACATTCATGCATATGCCATCCAGGGTACGAATTGGATGGGTCCCTTTACATCCTGACGAACCTAAAAATTTTTGTAACTGATCATACCATACTATGTCATCATCATACGTACGCCATCCAGGGTACAAAATTATGGGGTCCCTCTTTATCCCGATAAAGATTAAAAATTTTCTAACTGTTCATATAATACGAACTGGGTTTGTACTGGACAATCATCGTGTAAGAAATCATTTCATTCTGATTCACATAAGGTTCATATGTAATAGTTTTTGAACTGTTCATACGTATGAACATAATATCATACTGTACGGTCATATACACTAAAAATGAAAATTTTCAATTTTTTGGACCATTTTTTCGTGACTTTGAGATAAAAGATCCTCTAAAACTAACATGAAAATAGTTGTTCTTCATGATTTTTCAAGGGCAAGAGAAAGAGAGATTGTGGGAGAGTGTTTAAGAGAGATTTCTTGTAAGTGGAATGTGAAGGGTTCACAAGGTTACTCAAAGGTATGGATCTCTTTATATTTTTTGGTGACCACTCATCTTTTCTTCTATCTAGTTGCTCGTGAGAAGATCTTTAAAGAAGATCCAATACTCTGCTGACACATGGAGGGTGTAAATAGATGATAGTACTCTACCGACACTTAGAGGGTGTGAACAGACGATGGTAGTTTGCTGACACTTGTAGGGTGTGAACAGATAATGGTACTCTATTGATACTTGGAGGGTATGAATAGAGGACAATTCTCTTCCAACACTTGAATGGTGTGAAATGACGATGGTTCTCTACTGCACTCGGGATTAGTAAAAGAGAAGAATTATAAAGGCTTCTCCACCTTCCTGTGGGGGCAAAAGAAGAGACACTTTGGTAATAGTGCAATACCTGAAGAGGGAGCCTTCAGAGAGTGGATGTAGGTCATTTTTAACTAAAACACTATAAATCTTTGTGTATTTTAATTTCCATATTTATTTACTGCAAGTTATTTACTGTAGTTGTAAAGTTTATTTTAAAACTTAAAATTAACTTGCTACAAGATTCAAAATGATTTTTTATTTAAAAAATCCAAGATAAATTTTAAATTACCAAATCACCACCCTCTTAGTTAGTTGTGGGATGATAACTTTGGTTTAACAACCTAATCAAGAATCAATAATATGACACAAGTTCTTTGATTGAAACAACAGTTGATTGACTTAGGATTTTCTATTGGCACAATTCCATTTTATTGTTATAACATTAGTGTCATTTGCATTTAAAAAAATCATATTCAACATTCTAGAACCAAACATATGAACATAAGACATCATTTCATAAGGGATCATATATCCAAAGGAGAAATTGAATTGAACCATATTTTAACTGAAAATCAATTTGCAGATATTTTTACAAAATCACTTGCCTTTGATAGTTTTAGCACATTAAGAATAAGGTTATGTGTGATTGATCTTAATGCTTAGATAAAATCATTTGCAAACTTGATGTGTGTTTTTATGTGTGTTTTGATTTTGTTTTTATGTGTTTTTAAGGTTTTTGTTTTTGTTTTTGTGTTTTTCTTTGACTTGGACATGTATCTCATTCCAAAAGTTCTATTTCTGATTTATCATGCTAAAATTTCTAAGTGTTTATTTCATAATTTAATGAATTCTGTAGCATGTCAATTATTGTTTTTGCATGAATGCATAAAATTTTTAATTTTTAACATATATCGTATTGTATGATTCCATCATTGTCCCATACGATATGTACACCTTTGTTTATATGCATATAGATGGTTATCTAGGTAGAATCACTTATTATAATAGATTGTACGTATGAATGAAAATTTTATCTGTATGATCCATGTGTCAATTTCTATGGGGGACAAACCTAATCATCATTAAAATGAACTTAAATAACTAATTATCCAAACGAACTGGTGTTCGTCTGTATGATTATTTGGTCAAAAAGCCTATATGAAAGGATGCCTAGTGAATGGTGTGTTTATGAAAAGTTGTTTCATTTTGGACATTATTGCTCATCCATATAAAAATATTTTCATCCCGTACGATCGAAAAATTATATGTCTGAATCCATTTTTGTACAATACGAAGGGTCATTTTTTCTTTAAATAGGATGGCTTTATAATTCATTTTCATTCACTTCAACATCCTCCTTAAATCTTTCTCATCTTAGAAATGTTAAGTTCTAGCAAGCGTGGTAGAGTTTCTAAGGGTTCATCATCCAGGAGTGGTGATGATGAATTCCTGTCTAGAGCTAATGTGGGTTCCTTCTATAAGTTTATTGCCTCTAAAATTACTCCCTCATGAATTTTAATTTAAGATGATATCCACTTTTTTGTTATGACACTCTTTGCCTCAACTTAGTTTGCTTTTATTTTAACTCTGATTCATGTTTACCACAAAGAAACTTATCACTATTTTTGAGAAAATATGAGTTTTAGTGAGGATGAGAGAAAATATACTTCATTTGTTCAAAAATAATTGGTTGAAATCACTGAGGAAGATCTAGGAACCTTTCTCCATTTAAGGACTCATGAGATTAGAGCACACACTTTAACTCCCAAATTTTTTCCAAATGGATCATACCATACGATGTCATCATTATAAGTGTGCCATCGAGAGTGCGAGGTGGATGGGTCCCTTTTCATCCCGATGAACGTGAAATTTTTTTAAAATGATCGTATTGTATAATATCCCTTTTTTATGTACCTCGTCCAGTGTACAAAAATGTTAGGTCCCTTTTTATCCCGATAAAGATGAAAAATTTTCTAACTATTTATACGATACAAAGTTTGTTTGAACTGTACAATCATCATGTATGAAGGCATTCGTATAGATTCACATATAGTTCATATACAACAATTTTCGAACTGCTTGTTCGAACTAACATATGATCGTACTATATGATCATATACACTCAAAATGGAAAATTTCAATTTTTGGATAGCTTTTCGTGTCTTTCATATAAAAGGTCATTTAAAACTGACATGACAAGAGTCTTTTATTATGATTTTTCAGGGGAAATTAAAAGAAAGAGTATGGGAGAGTGTTTGAGATAGATTTCTTAAAAGTGGAATGTGAAGGGTTCACAAGGTTACTCAAAGGTAAGGATCTTATTATATTTTTTAGTTATCACTCTTCTTTTTAACTTTTTAGTTTCTCTTGGGAAGATCTTTAAAGAAGATCTGGTACTCTACTCACACTTAGAGGGTATAAACAAATAACGGTACTCTGCTGACTCTTGGATGGTATGAAAGGATGATGGTACTCTACCAACACTTTGAGGGTGTGAATAGATGACAGTACTCTCTAGACACTTCGACGGTGAGAAAGGATGATGATACTCTACCAATACTTGGAAGGTGTAAACTAACGATGGTACTTTGCCAATACTTGGAGGGTCTGAAAGGACAATGGTACTCTGCCGACACTTAAAGGGTGTGAAAAGATGATGGTTCTCTACCGCACCGAGGATTGATGGAAGAGAGAAATAGTAAAGGCTTATCTGCCTTGCTGTGAAGGCAAAAGCAGAGTCACTTTTGGTAATAGTGTAATACCTGAAGAGGGAGTCTTCAAAGAGTGGATGTAGGTCGTGTTTGACTGAACCACTATAAATCTTTGTGTCTTTTAATTTCTATATTTATTTTCTACAAATTAATTACTGTGGTTGAAAAAGTTTTTTTTTTAAATTAAAATCAAATTGCTAAAAATGTTTATAAGGTTTTCTATTCAAAAATCCAAGAGAAATTTTAAATTACCAATTCAACCCCCTCTTGATTAGCATTGGGATAATAGCTTAGGTTTTATAACATATACGGAATCAACAGCCATGACTATTTGCCTTCTACCACGTGGTATCTAAAAGTTGGTTTGGGATGCCTCAGATAATTGTTTCCTTGAAATTCGTTCAATTACCTTTAATTTTTCCTTCATTTCCATACACAAATTTGTATTAAGTTGGTGTTGAGGTGACTTTCACCTTCTACTCAGCTACCTCGATATGGTCAGGCAGGTAGCTGGTTACTTACTTACTTGGTGTGGTGCCCGATAGAGTCCCTGGAAGGCATACCCCACCACCCTAAGTCTTTACTCATTGGTTTGAAAGGATCAAGTGGGTATTGAGCCCATACTCATCTATTGTGCCAAACTGATTAGACAGATGTTGAAGCTTCCTTGGTTGAAAGAGCTTGATAGAGTCTCTAAGAGGCATTCCTCCAATCCTTTTTTTCTTTTCTGATGTCCTATTATGATTAGGCAAGCATCAGACCCAATCTCTTTACTCACTAGTTTGAAATTATCAAGTAAGTATTGAGCCCTTCCTCATATGCTATGCCAAACTAATTAGGCAAGTATTTAAGTTTACCTAGTTGATAGAGTCCGATAAAGTCCACTGGAGGCATTCCTTACCGCCCTTTTTCTTTTCTAATATCCTGTGTGATCATGTAGGTGTTAGACCTAACTCTTTACTCACTGGTTCAAAAATGATCAAGTGGGTATTGAGCCCTTCATCAAACTAATTAGGAAAGTATTGAAGCTTACCTGGTTGAGAGAGCCCGACAAAGTCCTTGGGTGGCATTCCTCACCACCCTTTTGTTTTCTGATGTTCTGTTGTGATAAGGAAGGTGTCAGATCATGACTCTTTAGTCAAAGGTTTAAAAGGACCAACTACATATTGAGTCTTTCCTCATTTACTCTACCAATTTTGTTAGACAAGTGTTGAAGCTTACATAGTTGAGAGAACCCGATAGAGTCCCTAGGAGACATTCCTCAACACCCTTTACTTTTTTGATGTCTTATTGTGATCAGGCAGACATCAGACTTTGACACTTTACTCACTCATTTCAAATGAACGAGTGAGTATTGAGTCCTTCCTCATCTACCATACCAAACTGGTTAGTCAGGTGTTGAAGCTTACCATATTGAGATAGCCCGATAGTCCCTAGGGGGCATTCCTCTCTACCCTTTACTTTCTGATGTCCTATTTTGATAAGGTAGGAGTCAGACCCTAACTCTTTATTCACTCATTTAAAATGATCGAGTGATTATTGAGCCCTTTCTCATCTACCACACCAAACAGGTTAGGCAAGTGTTGAAGCTTACCTAATTTAGAGAGCCCGATAGAGTCCCTAGGTGGTATTCCTCACCACCCTTTACTTTTTTGATTTCCTGTTATAATCAAGCAAGCATCAGTCCCAGACTCTTTATTCACTCATTTGAAATGATCAAGTGGGTATTAAGCACTTCCTCATCTACTACACTGAACTGATTAGGAAGGTATTGAAGCTTTCCTGGTTGAGAGAGCCTGATAGAGCCACTAGGAGGTAGTCCTTACCACCCCTTTCACCTTCTATCATGCTATTTCGATAAGGCCAGACAAATAATTGGTTTCCTTTATTACTTTACTTCAATTCATTCCTAAGCTCTGCCCCTACTATAAGGTAAGGCTAGGAGAGGATACCTCTACTTTTTCTCCTCTTGGTGATCTTTACTTTGGTTCATTCCTCAGCTCTGCCCTTGTTATAGGGTAAGGCAAGGATAAAATCCCACTACTTTTGCATCTTTTGGTGATCTCTACTTTACTTTGGTTCTTTCCTCGGCTATGCCCTTTCTATATGGTAAGGCTAGGAGAGAATCCCACTACCTTTGCACATTTTGGTGATCCCTACTTTACATTGGTTCTTTCCTAGGATTTTCCCTTGTCATAGGGTAAGGCCAGGAGAGGGTCCCCCTACTTTTTTGCCTTTTGGTGATCTATGTTGTTGCTCCTCGCTCCACATTATTTGTCACATTTGGTGAATGCCAACACGAGCAGTTCACTAGTTTGTTTGCCACTCCTATTGGGGGTCCATTTGTTGACCCTATTTTTCTCCAAACCCTTTGTCAAAGGAGTTGACTTGGTCAAATTGAGTAAGTTAGGCCCCAACACCATCTCCATTTTATTCGTTGGGTCAAACCCAGTCTATTGATCTTAAACCCAGGCCTTGGGTTAACCTGCTTGAACAAGTCAACTTGGGTCAACTTAAATTGACCTAAATACTTTCTTTTGATTTCAAATTCAATTTAGAGCATCTCAAGCTTTATTCTCACCTCCCCTGGACTCAGTGGGTTAGACTCAACCCATTGGGCCCAGACTTGTGCCCTAGGTCAACCTAGTTTACCAAGTTAAACCAAGTTGACCCAATTAGCCTAGATGAGTCTAAATCAAATTACATTCAATTCTAAACTTCCTTGGGCCCAATCCATGATCCCCTTCAGTCAAATTGTCCATGTTGACTGGGATGAACTTTGACTTGGTCGACCGAAGTTTTACATAGTCAAATTTGACCTATTTAGGTCAAATTAAATCCCTTTAATGCATTTAAATACTTCATTTTACTCCTTAAACTAAAGCCACCGCTAATTCAACATCAATTCCCTCCTAATTGAACTGAGGTCGGAATTGATGTCTTATATTCAATGTCACTTGTAAGGATTAGATGACTGAGAGTAAATCTCATCATTTTATTGTTAAGAAGGATCAAACCAAGCATTCTCTTTAAAAAAATCTTTATTGTCCAAGCTAATAAACACAGGTTCGACAGTCAAAATTTTATCTTTTTTATTTTGAGTAGCTGAAAATCTAATATTAAAACGTTCATTAAAGTCTTTATAAAATGAATATAAATACACAATACTCCTCGCATAGCTTTTAATAATAAAAAATAAGATTATCTAATGTTTTGGGACTTCATATGATCTTTATCGAAGGCTATTTAAAATTTAATTTCAAGATCTAGGATTTAGTATTTACCATGATATGAAGGGCCTTAGGACTTCAATTTTATCTTAATTTTGTCCTTAGCTCCAAAGAAAGAGTTTCTTTGAGGAGGTTGAAATTGAAGGATGACTGGATTAAAATGTTAGAGGATTGTATAGATGAAGCTCTCATCCACCCTTAGATCTCTTCACTAGCAAATTTTATGTGACTAAAAGAGTGGGAAAGTGTAGAAGAGGATTGTAGAAGTTAAATGAATGCATATATCCACGCTTTGCTCAAGAAATTTATGCGGTAATTATAAGGCTTTGAAATTAATGTTTGAATTCAAATTGATAATCTCTTAGCCCATCTCTAGCCACCAAATTAGATATGGATTTTCCAATAGGAGATAGATAACTCAACCAAGCATTTAAAACCTAAGTGATTGGTTTTTTAGGAAGTTATAATAGAACCACTGATTGCACATGGGATATGTAATGTATTCTTGCCACCTTCGGTAACCATATGGCATGAGTTTATTTTCAGGTGGCTAGAACATTCTGGAATATAATTTTAGTGTCCATACAACATTTTGAACTGGACTTGTAATGTGTTAAAATTTCCATTTTTTTTTGCTTGATTAAACCTAATTAGTCGAATCAAATTAAAAAATGGGATGGGTTGGCTGGGTTTAGTGTAATTGGTCTAAACACACCAAATAAATTTTTTTAAAGATTTAATTTTACCAGAATAAAAAAAATTGTTCATGAAAACCATATTAGATTCATTTGGATCATGCCATATTGCAAACCGATGTGGGCCGAAGGGTTGGCTCTCTTAGGGCTGACTCTTGAAGACCTGATGGATAGTACTGATATGTTTGGATTCCTTTATTTGGTCTAGATCAATAAATTTTAAATTTAGACATTTTAATGTTGATATGGTCAACCATAGTTAACTTGGTCAACAATGCTAGACCATCAGTTAAGGTAGGGTCTGAGTCAATCCAAATTATATTTAAAACTTATTGAAGGAGATTTTAGGTCATGGTATGGTCTACATGTCTGAAATGCATGTTTAATGGCTTAAGCATTCATTAGGCCAACCTAGGTTGATTTAGTTAGCCTTGGTTGACATGATAAGCTAAGCTTGACTAAGTCTTGGTCTAGGTTTAATCCACTTGAAATGGTATTTAAAATTTATTGGATGTTGTCTTGGGTAATGTTAAAGTTGAGAAAAGGAAAAGTTTATGGAAAAGGTTTAATTTTTTGGCATTAGGTTTTTATTGGACTCTTAGTCATGCATGGTCAATACATATAGGGGTTTAGATTCAAAATGCTTTGGTAAGGTTTAGGTAGGATTCCAAAAAAATATTTGGGATTTAGGGTTCAAGGGGTCCTTTAATGGTCAAGTAGTCCATTGGAGGTCAACTTAGCACATTTATGAACTTAAAAGGCTTCATATGTGATCATAAATATTTGTTTAATGCTTGGAAAAAATCCATGTCTTCCATTAGCGATTTAAGGTGATTCATGCATATGAAGGGTTTAAGTTTATAAGTAGTTCAATGGTCAAACTAAGTTAACCATGAAAGTGCTCTGATGGCACTAGAAAGTTCGTTAGGGATGTTAAGCCCTTATGAACTGGCCCAAGGCTAACAAGAAGAGAGGTGAATTGGTAATAAAATTCTTTACACAAATAAATAAAATCACAAACCAAATCACCACAAACAAAGTGCAGAAATTAAATAAATGCGTAAGCAATAATAAGAAAAGAACACACCGGATTTATAGTGGTTCGGTCAAACCTTGACCTACGTCCACTCCTTGGAGGCACCCTCCAAGTATTGCACTACAATCGTGAATCTCCTTTAGCCCCCACAGCTAGGCGGAGAAGCCCTTACAAAATCACTTCCACCTTCCCCGGTGCGGCGGAGTCACCGGGTCCTTTGACACCAAAGAGAACTTCTTCTTTGGTGAACTTACCTCGAGACAATCCTTGAATCCAATGGTACTAAGGTGCGAGTTCGCCGGAGCAACCATGTGGAATCCCCTCCACACTCCCTTGAGTTCCCCCCCTCACAGGATCTTCTCCCTCTCAAACTCCACCCTTTCCTCTCTCCCATTCAAGCTCTCTCTTCAAGTTTCCCCCATAAGAATGAAGCTACAATGGCTGCCAAAGACACATACAAAGCGCCTTTCCATAGCTTAAATAGAAGCTCTCAAAATGAGCTCATTAATGCATGTTGCCGACATTATCGTCCAGGATGATAGGCATATCATCCTGGCCAATTAGTTCAAATATAAGAAAAATCATCCTGAACAAAGCCCTGAAATGAAGCTGGACGAAGTCAATCGTCCAGCACATCCGCCTGGACAATTCTGCAATCGTCCAGGACTAATTGCTTTCCTTAAATTCAAGAGAAATTATGAAAAATTTGTCCTAGATCGGCCGGGACGATATTTTATAGTCCAGGCCGATCCTCTTGAGGATGTCCAAAAATAGGTTCTTTCTAAATAGATTTGGCGGCAGATTCTTGCTGAATTGAGCCTATCATCCTGGCCGATATAAAATCGTCCAGGATGATGTATTTTGCATAAAGACGGTAGCTTTAATGAGGATGCCCTAATTAGGGTTTCTACTTTTGTCAGATCATCCAGAACGATATAAATATCGTCCCGGATGATGTTACCAAAAATAGAAATCTTTTAGGGCACAATAGAAAATCTTCCAAGTTACAAATCATCAGATGCCACACCAAATACAACAGACTCAAGAAAGGAAAAAGATTACAAACTGACACAGACCTAGTCTACCCAATCTTGAGCTGGTTCCAAATTGCAGTCCGATTGTGTGAACCTGAAATGTCAGTACATAAGACAATTATAGAGAAATAAAAGTGTTTGCTATCATAAAAATCATAAACCATTGATCTGCAACAATCTCCGACTTTTTGATGATGGCAAATAATTCAATTTGAATTTTTTTAAAAAATAATTTCTCCTAATCTTCCCCTCACTAGAATAAACCTTTAAAAATTGGGAAGATAAATTTTTTTTTTATTTTTTTTTGAAAAAAAAATACAAAAAAAAAACATACAAATTCAACATTACCTTCTCCCCCTTTGACATTATCAAAAAGAGAGGAGGCACAAAAAACAAAACGAACAAAAGATAAAAATGTTCCCTGATCTAGTGAAAAAAAATATTCTTAAAATGAGAAAGTTACCTCTTGGTTTTAATCAAAAACTTAGTAGAATTGGATTGACAACGCATAGCCCAGAAAATGTTAGAAATTCAGAGTTTGATAATCCCAACTCAAGTTCTTTTAAAGGCTCAAAAACTTTTTAATCCAATATCCAAATCAAGGAATAAATGGAAAAAAGAAACATTAATTTTTGAAAACTCCTTTCATAAAACATATCTAATAGAAGATCAATGCACGAATTGCTGAATCAGGAACCAAGATTTTCATGCACAAGTTTCTAACATATCAAGGATTTTCTTAAGCTTTTAATAGTATAAGAAAAAATAAGCATATTTTTTTTGTGGGCTCATTTTATGCCCTTTATCACTTGAATGGCTCTTTGAGCATCTTTTGATTTTCAATACACTTTGTGTATTATTTTTTCAATTTGGCGTCATTGCGCATCTTTTGGTTTGGCATCATTAGCCACTTTTTTATTATTTTCAAAAAATATGCTTTCTTTCTTATATTTTCAAAACAAAAGTAAACCCAAATTATTGACAACACGAACAACTTGATTAAAAAAATTTTAAGGTGGATTCAACAATCTTGCAAAAGATTTTTATGCGATAGAAAAAATGTATGGAGATGAAAAAAATCAGTTTCAAAATTCAATTTAAAATATGATGAAGATTTTAAATCAAAAGTAGAATAACTTCTTTTAGGAAATAGAGATTGAGAGTCAAAAATATGAGTTTCCTTCCATTAACTATTTTAGAGAAGTCAAACACAACTTACCAAAGATTTAAAAAAAAATCAGGAAGTAGATTTTTCATTTTTAGAAAAGTGAATGTGTGTGTTGATCAGAGAAAAACTTTCACGAAAATAAAAATTTCAAAGAATAAACAAAATAAAAACACGAAATAAAAATGAAAAATATAAAAACAAAAACATAAAACAAAAACAAGAAAGGCTTTTAACCATTATCTCTCTCTTGGTCCGATGCTTTAGAAAGCAGTTCTGCCCATGAGATTTTTTTCCTTTCATTATTTCCCCAGTTTAAATTTTGCTTTACCTTACCCTTTTCTTTCGTAGGAAGAATTTTTAAATTAGGGTACTGATTTTTCATATGTCCAGGCTTCCTACATCGAAAGCAAATAACGTCAGAAGAAATATGGACATCTTTACCACTTTTACCTTTTTTCCACTTTTGCTTATGCTTTGGTGAGCTTTTTTATTTGCTTGACAAGTCATTGTATTCGTCACCAACTAAGCAATCTTTCTCCGTATCTTTAGTTTTTAGAACAATCGTTTCACCTGCATCCAAAAGTCTTTGACCCAAACCTTGCTCGTAGGCAATGAGTGAGCCAATCAAATTATCAATAGAATAATTATTCAAATCTTTTGATTCACAAATAGCAACAACTTTGGCATCAAATTTTTCAAATAAACAACGAAGCATTTTATTGACTTTTTCAAAATTTGAAAACTCTTTTCCTAAGGCATGCAATGATGTTACAATTTGAATGAACCTAGTGTACATGTCTAAGATCGTCTCATAAGGTTTCATGGAAAATAATTCAAAATCATGCATTAACAAATTCAACTTGGATTGCTTGATTTCACTAGTGCCTTCGTATATGGTGTGTAGTTTATCCCAAAATTCCTTACCAGTAGTGCACGTGGATATTAACATAAAATCTTCAAAATTTAAAGCACAGAAAAAGCAGTTTAAAGATTTTGCGTTCAATTGAGCATTTACTTGTTCTTCCTGATTCCATTGATTAAAAGGAATATCAATTTTAATTCCATTAAAAAAAACGTGACGGAGATGAATAACCAGTTAAAATCATATGCCACATGCAAAAATCAATCAATTGCAAGAAAATAGACATGCGAGTTTTCCAAAAATCAAAGGACATATTTTCAAATAAAAGAGGTCTGGTGATTGAATAACCTTCCGTAACATTACGATTAGCCTTGGATCGAAATTCAAAAGCTTTTAAAAACTTATTTTTTGAAAACGGCTCTGATACCACTTGAAAGTGCTCTGATGGCACTAGAAAGTTTGTTAGGGATGTTAAGCCCTTATGAACTGACCCAAGGCTAACAAGAAGAGAGGTGAATTGATAATAAAATTCTTTACACAAAGAAATAAAATCACAAACCAAATCACCACAAACAAAGTGCGGAAATTAAATAAATGCGGAAGCAATAATAAGAAAAGAACACACCGGATTTATTATGGTTCGGTCAAACCTTGACCTACGTCCACTCCTTGGAGGCACCCTCCAAGTATTGCACTACAATCGTGACTCTCCTTTTGCCCCCACAGCTAGGCGGAGAAGCCCTTACAAAATGACATCCACCTTCCTCGGTGCGGCGGAGTCGTCGGGTCCTTTGACACCAAAGAGAACTTCTTCTTTGGTGAACTTACCTCGAGACAAGCCTTGAATCCAATGGTACTAAGGTGCGAGTTCGCCGGAGCAACCGTGTGGAATCCCCTCCACACTCCCTTGAGTTCCCCCCCTCACAGGATCTTCTCCCTCTCAAACTCCACCCTTTCCTCTCTCCCTTTCAAGCTCTCTCTTCAAGTTTCCCCCACAAGAACGAAGCTACAATGGCTGCCAAAGACACTTACAAAGTGCATTGCCATAGCTTAAAGAGAAGCTCTCAAAACGAGCTCATTAATGCAAGTTGCCAACATTATCGTCCAGGACGATAGGCATATCGTCCTGGCCGATTAGTTCAAATATGAGGAAAATCATCCTGAACATTGCCCTGAAATGAACCTGGACGATGTCAATCGTCCAGCACATCGGCCTGGGTGATTCTGCGATCGTCCAGGACTAATTGCTTTCCTTAAATTCCAGAGAAATTATGGAAAATTTGTCCTGGATCGGTAGGGACGATATTTTATAGTCCAGGCCGATCATCTAGACGATGTCCAAAAATAGGTTCTTTCTAAATATATTTGGCGGCAGATTCTTGCTGAAATGAGCCAATTGTCCTGGCCGATATAAAATCGTCAAGGATGATGTATTTTGCATAAAGACGGTTGCTTTAATGAGGATGCCCTAATTAGGGTTTCTACTTTTGTCAGATCATCCAGGACGATATAAATATCGTCCCGGATGATGTTACCAAAAATAAAAATCTTTTAGGGCACAATAGAAAATCTTCCAAGTTACAAATCATCAGATGCCACACCAAATACAACAGACTCAAAAAAGGAAAAAGATTACAAACTGACACAGACCTAGTCTACCCAATCTTGAGCTGGTTCCAAATTGCAGTCCGATTATGTGAACCTGAAATGTCAGTACATAAGACAATCATAGAGAAATAAAAGTGTTTGATATCATCAAAATCATAAACCATTGATTCGCAACAAACCATAGTCAACTAAAGACTCACATGATGATTTTGAACATGTTCAATGACTTTGCAATGGCTCCCATGGTACTTTACATCAAGATACCTTATCCATTAGCATGGGGTACAAATGTTTAATTATTTTGTACACTTGGATATACTTGGTTAGATGGACATAGAACACCCCAAGACTATTAGGTAGACTCTAGAAACATTCTTAATCAATATGTAAATGATAAAAAAATAATTAAAAAATCTTTACCTAGGGTTATGAATAAATTAAAAACTCCCTTATAAAGGGGATAGAACAAAGGCTTTAGGTTTTAAATTTGGAAATTTGATTTTCAAATTATAATTTTATTTATGATTGAATTTAGGATTAATGTATTAATTATTTGGTGGATGATTTATAATTTCAATTGCTTGAATCAGTGATAATCTTTGAATGGTGATCCGTGATTGAGTGATTGATCAAATGATAATCACTAGTAATTATCGAATGTATAATTTGGAGTTTTAATGATTGAACACCATGCTGAAGAATAGTGTGTAAATGGATTTAAGTTCTTAGATGGAATTTAAGGAGATGAAAAAAATGACTAAAATTTTCATTTAGGATTTTGACCTTGATGCAATCCATGACCCCTAGTATGAAATTTTGATGATGACGAATAATGTTGTTTGAATTACTATTCCTTAAATACTTTTGATTTCTACTCTTGTCTGTGAGTACTAACATTTCAGGAAGATTGCAAGTTACACAGGACAACAAGAAGACTCAAGACTAGGGAGAGTAGGAGTTGGAGTTTATAACATTGTAATTTTTTATTTTTTATTATTTTTCTTTTCTTGAGTCTGGCCATAAATTACAAGCAAGACTGAGCAACCATGTACACACATAGGGGGAGAGGGTTTTAAAAATGAATAATTTTTTTTCCTCTGTTGATCATAATGTATGATTTTAAATCATATTGTATGATCTGATCTGTAAACAAGTCATATGGTATGATTTATATCGTACTATATGAAGATTTTCTAATTTAAAAACTCTAGCTGCCCAATTAATTTATGTAAGTTTAATAACTAATCATGTTGTACAATTTCATTCATACTATACAATATATTTTGAATACTTACTTAAATTAATCCTAAGATTAGAAGTAAATCAAGGATTAATTTTTTATAGATTATCATACTGTACGACCTAGTTTGTATTGTACGATCAACCGAGGCTATTTTTTAGTCGTCCCAAATATTCTACCAGATGATCCCTTGATTTAGTACTAATCATATTGTATGATACCATACGATGTCCAGAGATGAGTTTCATCATCTCATAAATCATCATGTACGATTAGAAGGATTTTATATATCGTACTGTATGGGTTTATATCATACTCTAAGATAATATTCAGAATTTTGTCATGTTTGTAAACCTTTGTACCAGGATGAAGGCTATTATGTATTGATCGTACTATAATATATATGATCATACTATATAATCATAACGACAAAATTAAAATTTTAGGGTTTCTTGGAGCCTGTTTTAAGTATCAAATTTTCTATTTTTGATGTGTGACTATGAGAGAGGAACGTGATTATAGAGGGATTCCATACGAGAGAGCTCTTGAGAAGATTTTAGGGTTTGTTAGAGGAAGGAGAAGGTGGGCTTAGTGAGGGAGAAGGAGTGTGAGGGAGATCACATTATTGTTCCAAGCTTACTGCACTTTGCTCCTCATATGGCCTGAGAAGATCTTGTGGGAGGCTCTCTAAGGGGGAGATTCTTCTATATATGTTTCCTCTAAGGTACTCTATCTTCTATAGGAGGGAAAAAAATGAGAAGGTATGCTGCCGTCACCAGGAGGGTGACAAAGTGCTTGGCACTCCGCCATGCCGGGTTGGTGAAAGTGAGGTTTATAAGGGCTTCTTCGCCTTGCTGTAGGAGAAAAAGGAGAAGTAATGTTTAGTAGTGAAATTCCCAGAGTGGAGGACTCCGGAGAGTGGACGTAGGTCAAGAGACCGAACCACTATAAAATCTCTGATATGATTTTTCCATTACTACTTTTTATTTACGCTTGCATTTTATTTTCATTAAAATTGCTTGGTGAAAAGTCATAGTGAAATTCGTTGTTGCAAGTTGTGTTGTAAGCATTCGCTTCCGTATTATTTAATTTTCTTGTTTAAGTTTTAAAAACATAAAGAAATTAGAACTCCTATTTAGGACTATATTTTATTGCAACAATTTTCTAATTCACCCCCACCCCCTCTTGGCACATCTTGTAGTTTTAATTGGTATCATAGCAGGTTTCAAAAATAGTGTTTTAGAAATCCTTGAGAATCGATCATGTCTCATTTTGGTAATCGCAATACTATGGAGGGTTATTCAATAACACGTCCACCTCTATTTGATAATATCCCATTTGATTTCAGGAAAATTAGAATGTCTACATTTTTACAGTCAACTATCATATATGGTTGTTGGTTAATGATGGCTACGTTGTACTATTTAATCTTGTGATTGGAGTGAATACTTAAGTACCTTTTAATGAATGGAGTAATAAGGATAGGGATTTAGCTCAATTAAATGCGAAGTGCTTAAACTATTTTTTTTGTGCATTAAAATTTGAGGACTATAATGAGAGTATCTACCTGTGATACTAGTAAGGAGATTTGGGATAGACTGTGCATCAAGTACGAAGGAACTAGTGAAGTTAAACAGTCTAAACTTAACATTCTATTGCATGATTATGAACTCTTCTGTATGAAACCTAACGAAATAATATCTGACATGTATACTAGGTTCACCTAAATCGTGACATCCTTGCATGCATTAGGTAGAGAAATTTCAAATTCTAAAAAAGTTAAAAAGATTCTAAGATGCTTACCTAGTTCCTATGATGCCAAAATTACTGCAATCATTGAATCTAAAGATCTTAACATTTATTCTATTGACAATTTTCTTGGGGCACTCATTGCGTACGAGTAAGGTGTGAGTCAAAGGCAAAGTAATGCAGGTGAAAGAAGAAGGATCGAATGGTGGCATTAAAAGCAAACAACTCAGAAAGTGAAAGTTCTGTAATGGAGGAAGAAGATGACATAGCCTTGATGACCCAACAGTTCAAGAACATTTTGAAAATAAAATAAAGGCGTCACTAGAATAACTAGAATAAAGGTAAAAACTTGAGAACTGCTAAAGTTTCATCTAACATGATTTGCTTTGAGTGCAGGAAACCAGGTCACCTTCGAGCTGATTGCCCCAACCTAAAGAGTCAACAAACTAAGGAAAGAGGTGAGGACAAAGCTAAATATAAGAAGGGGAAGATGAAGACACAAAAGGCATTTTACAAATTTCTGTATAACGGATAACGATAACCTTAATCAATCGGATCAAGACGAGGTATTTCAACTTTCATATGAAGATCTATTGCTTATTTATGAGAAATTCCATGACTTGTATAGGAAGTTGAAAAAAATGCATGCTAGTCTTAATATTGATTTTAGTACTTTACAAACTGAGCATGCTAACTTAGTTAAGGAAAATTCTAATTTAGATAGAGATCACATGTCCCTGCTTGATGAATATGATGCATTAAACAAGAAGCATATTGAATTAACAGAAGCACATGAATCCTTGAAAACAACACATATTGAACTAGAAAAGGATTTTGATAAACTAGACAAACTTGGATTGGAGTTAGATCATAATGAACATCTGTTAAATTAAGAAGTTATAGGATTGACATATCAAAATAATGCATTTAAATAAAAATTCATAGAACTAGAAAAAGAGAAGATATCACCCACATTAGCCCAATCTAGCAAACCTCCATTATTGCATATATCACACAACTTTAGGAAGAAGCATCACCACCCACATAAGTTAGTGAACCCATTTCTCGGTGTTAGGGGCTTTTCGTGTGGCATGCTAGGTCACATAGCTCGTAAATACATGATTCACCGTAGGACACACCTAGTATGGATACCTAAATTGCATCCATCACAACATAGCATGCATACATCTCATTCATACAAGCATAAGGAGGAACCCAAACTTACTTGGGTTCCTAAATCTAACCCTTGAATGAAATTACATGGATGCTCTCACAAAAGACCTAGTGAGAGCATGTGGTACCTAAATAGTGGCTACTCATGACTTATGATTGTAGATATGAAGAATTTTATTTTACTAAAGACTATGATCTGAGGCAAAGTAACATTGGGAGACAACACCACCAAGAAAGTGGTGGGCGCAGGTATTGTTAGAAATGTTAAGAAATTTTAAATTAAGAATATTTTATTAGTTGATGGTTTAAAGCATAACTTACTAAGCATTAGTCAACTATGTGATAAAGGTTTTGACATAAAATTTCTTTATGATAAATGCCTGATCAGCTTAAATAACAAACTTTTTTGAGAAGAAAAACAAATGAACAATATATACATATTAGATATAGATTACATTGAAAATTCAAATTTGCTTTGCTTAAAAATGTTGTGGATCTATTTTCATGGTTTATGATTTTGATGATAGCAAACACTCTTATTTCTCTACGACTGTCTTATCTACTGACATTTTAGGTCCACAAGATCAGACTTCTATTGGAACTAGCTCAAGATTGGGTAGATTAGAATTGAGTTAATTTGTACCTTTTTCTTTTCTTGAGTCTTTTGTAATTGTTTTGGCTCCTAATGCTAGTAACTTTGCACACACACACCTTGGAAGAATTTCTGACTATTCTCTAGAGTTTACTATTTTTGGTAACATCATCCTAGAAGATATTTATATCAACCTGGACGATCAGTTCAAAAATAGAAACCCTGATTATGGCATCATCCTTATTAAGGAAGCTATCATTAAACACAGTGTTCTATACGATTTTGTATCAGCCAGGATGATAGACTCAATTCAGAAAGAATCTGCCGCTAGTTCTATTTAGGAATTACTTATTTTTGAATATCATGCCGGTGGATCAGCCTGGCCTATCAGGATCGGCCTGGCTGATCCAGCATAATTCTTCTTAAATAAATCCATCAATTAAGGAAAGTAATTAATGGTGATTTGCACAATCACATCGGCCGGGCCGATCGTAGTATCGTATGGACCGATTTGACATCGGCCAGCTTCTTTTCAGGGCGATGTTCAGGATGATTTTCCTCATATATGAACTAATCTTCCAGGATGATGTCCTATCGGCCTAGACGATATGAAAAAAAATTGTCTAATCGTCCCTAACCGACCGGGCTAATTGAGCATAATTTATGCTGATCGTCCAGGCCGATATTTATATCGACCTGGATGATAAAGTCAGCAAGTTGCATTACTAAGCTCATTTTGAGATATTCTATTTATGCTTTGAAAAGGCACTTTGCAAGTGTCTTTGACAACCATTGTAACTTCCTTCTTTTAGGGGAAATTTGAAGAGAGAGCTTGAAAGGGAGTAAGGAACGGGTGAAGTCTGAGAGAGGGAGTAAATCCTGTGAGGGGGGACTCAAGGGAGTATGGAGGGGGATTCCACACGGTTGCTCCGATAGGCTTGCACCGTAATACTATCGGATTCAAGGCTTGTCTTGAGGGAAGTTTATAGAAGAAGAATATCTCTTTGGTATCAAAGGACCCGGCGAATCCGCCGTACCAGAGAAGGTGGAAGTGATTTTGTAAGGGCTTCTCCGCCTAGCTGTGGGGGCTAAAGGAGAGATACTTAGTTTAGTGCAATTCTTGGAGGGTGCCTCCAAGGAGTGGACGTAGGTCAAGGTTTGACCGAACCACTATAAATCTGGTGTGTTCTTTCCTTTATTATTTTTGTATTTATTTTTTCGCATTATGTTTTCTCTGTGGTGAATATTGGTTTGTGTTTTTGATTGAATGATTTATTTTAAAATATAGATTCACCCCATTTTGGTTTGTCATGGGACTAGTTCATAAGGGCCTAACATCCCTAACAAACTTTTTAGTGCCATCAGAGCACTTTCAAGATTATATGTTAGTTTCCACGTGCACTACTGGTAAGGAAATTTAGGATAAATTACACACCATATACGAAGCCACTAGTGAAATCAAGCAATCCAAGTTGAATATTTTATTGCATGATAATGAATTGTTTTGCATGAAGCTTTATGAATTGATCTTAGATATGTACACTAGATTTATTCAAATTGTTACATCATTACATTATTTAGGAAAGGAGTTTTCAAACTTTGAAAAGGTCAATAAAATTCTTCGTTGTTTACTTGATAAGTTTGATGCTAAAGTTGTAGCTATTTGTGAATCAAAAAATTTGAATGAGTATTCTATTGATAATTTGATTGGCTCAGTCATTGCCTACGAGCAAAGTTTGGGTCAAAGTTTTTTGGATGCAGGTGAAACGATAGTGCTGAACGTTGAAAACATGGAAAGTGGCATAATTGGTGATGAAAATAATGACTTGTCAAAAAAATTAAAACGCTCACCAAAGCATAAGCCTCAACAAAAGTGGAATAAAGGTATAAATGGTAAGAATGTTAAAATTACTCTGACATTATTTGCTTTGGATGTAGGAAACTTGAACATATGAAAAATCAGTGCCCTAATTTGTGAACTCCTCCAGAAAAAGTAAAGGGAAAAGCAAAGCAAATTTTAAAATGGCCAAATAATGAAAATCAAAAAATCTCTTGGACAGACATAGCTTCTGAATCATCTGATCAGGAACAAGATGATGTTTAAACCATTGTTTGTATTTTTTTTGCATGTTTTGTTATTTTTTTTTGTGTTTTTCATGTGTTTTTTTTTTTTTGTTTTGGATTTATTCTTTTTTCATCCTTTCTTTCTTTTATGGTCTTTTTCTTCTTCTTTAAATTTTAATGGTGTCTTTAATTTTTTTTTTGTCAACACACTCATCACCATCCTTTTAAAATTAAAAAAAAATGGATTAAAAATTTTAAAATGAAAAATCTACCTCCTATTTTTCTTAAATTCTTATGTAAGTTATTGCTGGCTTCTCTAAAAATAGTCAAAGAAAGGAATCTCATGATTTTGACTCTCAATCTCTATTTCCTAAAAGTGGTTATTCTACTTTTGATTTAAAATCTTCATCATATTTTAAATTGGATTTTGAAACTGAACTTTTTTCATCTCCCTACATTTTATCTATCTCATAAGAATCTTTTGCAAGTTTGGTAATCTACCTCATAATTTTCCTAATCAAGTAGTTCATTATGTCAATAGAATGAGTTTACTTTTGTTTTTAAAATTTTAGAAAGATAACATATTAAAAAAAAAAGGGCCAATGACACCAAATTAAAAAAAAATGGCCAATGACCCTAAATCAAACGATGCGCAATGATGCCAAATTGAGAAAGATATACAAAGTGTATCAAAAGAAAAAGATGCGCAAAGTGCACCGAAAAACTAACAAGAGCCATAAAATGAGCCCACAACGAGTATGCTTACCTTTTATGTTTTATTGAAAGCTTAAGAAAACCCCTGATATTTTTCAATGCTTGAGTTTGAAAATCATGATTCCTGATTCAATAACTCATGCATTAATCATTAATTAGATATGTTTTATGGAAGGAGTTTTGAAAAAATTAGTATTTCTTTTTCTAATTTATTCCTTGATTTAGATACTGGATTAAAAAATTTTTGATCCTTTAAAAAGAACTTGAGTTTGGATTATCAATTTCTGAATTTCTTACCTTTATTGGATTATGCATTGTCAATCCATTTCTTATTAAGTTTTTTTTTAAAACTAAGAGGTAACTTTTTATTTTTATGACTTTATGTGCCCCTTCTCTTTTTAATAATGTCAAATGGGGTGAAATGTATTGTTGTATTTGTAGCTATTTAAAAAAAAAAATTTTTGATCTCCCCTATTTTTAAAAGTTTTATTTTAGTAAGGGGGAGATTAGAAGAACATGATTTCTTTTTTGCAAATTAAACCAGTAATGTGTGCCATCATAAAATAGGGAGAGAGTATTGCAGATCTGTTTTCATCGTTTATGATTTTGATAATAGCAAGCACTCTTATTTCTTAACGACTGCCTTATCTACTGACATTTCAGGTCCATTAGATCAGACTTCTATTGGAACCAGCTCAAGATTGGGTAGACTATATCTAAGTTAGTTTGTATATTTTTCCTTTCTTGAGTCTTTTGTAATTGTTGTGGCTCCTGATGCTAATAACTTTGCACACACACCTTGGAAGAATTTCTTATTGTTCCCTAGAGTTTACTATTTTTGGTTCAATTTCGGCCTAGACGATTGGTTCAAAAATAGAAACCCTAATTAGGGTATCATCCTTATTGAGGCAGCTGTCATTAAACACATCATCCTGGACGATTTTGTATAGGCTAGGATGATAGACTCAATTCAGAAAGAATCTATCGCCAGATCTATTTAGAAATTACTTATTTTTAGACATCATTTCGATGGATCAGCCTGGCCTATCAAGATCGGCCTGCCCGATCTAGCATAATTTTTCTTAAATAAATCTGGCAATTAAGGAAAGTAATTAATGGTTATTTGCATGATCACATCAGCCAGGCCGATCGCAGGATCGTCCGGGCCGATTTGACATCGGCTAGCTTGTTTTCAGGGCGATATTTAGGATGATTTTCATCATAATTGTACTAATCGTCCAAGACGATATATTATCGGCCTGGAAGATACAACCAAAAAATTGTCTAATCATCTCTAACCGACCAGGCTGATTGAGCATAATTTACGTTGATTGTTCAGGTTGATATTTATATCGCCCTGGATGATAAAGTCGGCAAGTTGCATTAATTAGCTCATTTTGAGATCTTCTATTTAAGCTTTGACAAGGCACTTTGTAAGTGTCTTTGGCAGCCATTGTAACTTTATTCTTTTGGGGAAAACTTGAAGAGAGAGGTTGAAAGGGAGTGAGGAACAGGTAAAGTCTGAGAGAGGAAGAAGATCCTGTGAGGGGGGACTCAAGGGAGTGTGGAGGGGGAATCCACACGGTTGCACTAACAGGCTTGCACCTTAATTTCATCGGATTCAAGGCTTGTCTTGAGGGAAGTTCACAGAAGAAGAAGATCTCTTTCATGTCAAAAGACCCGGTGACTCCGCCGAACCGGGGAAGGTGGAAGTGATTTTGTAAGGACTTCTCCGCCTAGCTATGGGTGCTAAAGGAGAAATACTTAGTTTAGAGCAATACATGGAGGGTGCCTCCAAGGAGTGGACATAGGCCAAGATTTGACCAAACCACTATAAATCTTGTGTGTTCTTTCCTTTATTATTTCCGCAATTATTTTTCTGCATTGTGTTTTCTCTGTGGTGAAACTTGGCTTATGTTTTTGATTGAATGATTGATTTTAAAATACGATTCACCCCTTTTTGGTTAGCATTGGGACTAGTTCATAAGGGCCTAACATTCCTAACAAACTTTTTAGTGCCATCAAAGCACTTTCAAAAAATAATAGTAGATGACTCGTGGCTATGACATTGGAGACTATGTCATGCTAGTATGAAAACACTTAGAAACATCACTCAGAAAAGTCTAATTAGAGGCGTAGCTAAGTTAGACTTCACTAAGGACCATTTATGCGATGCCTTCCAACTAGGAAAATAAATTAAATCAACTTTTCACTCAATTAAAGATGTGAACACATCTAGGCCACTAGAAATCCTTCACATGGTTTTGTTTGGATCAATTAACATAGATAGACTAGGTGGGAAAAATTATGGATTTATGATTATAGATGACTTCACTATATTCACTTGGATAAGATTCCTAACACTTAAGAATGAGTCATTTAAGGAATTTAAAGTATTCTCCACTTAGATTCAACAAAAATTAGGATGTAAAATCTCAACAATCCATAGTGATCATGGTGGAGAATTTCAAAATGAAAGATTTGAATCATTCTATCAAGAGATAGGAATAGAGCATAATTTTTTAGCCCCTAGAACTACTTAGTAAAATGGAATAGCTGAAAGGAAGAATAGAACATTGGTAGAAGTGGCTTGGGAAATTTTAACTGAGTACACCCTTCCTAGATATATTTGGGCAGAAGCGGTTAACATAGCGTGTTACGTCTTAAATAGCATGAACATTAGGTCAAAGCGGAATAAAATTTCTTATGAACTTCTTAAGGGTCAGACACCGAATCTTTCATACTTACATGGCTTTGGTTGAAAGTGCTTTATCTTAATCAATGGCAAACTTCTCTTAGGAAAATTTAATACCAAGTCTGATGAGGGTGTCTTCTTAGGTTATTCATCTGTAGGTAAGGCCTATAGAATCTTTAATAAGAAAACTCTAGTAGTAGAAGATTCCACCCATATAGTATTTGATGAATCAGATAAGCTCTCTGAATCTAAAATTGAAGAAGATAAAATAGAGGCAATTCAAGAAGTAGAAAGTATGACCATAGGAGAAAGGGTAGAACCTCAGGAAGATTTTCCTAGAGAAAGGAGATACTCTTCTAGTCATCCTAAAGAATTAATTTTAGGAGACCAGTCAAAAGGTGTGAGAACCAGGGACAAACTTAGGAAGGACGTTACTCATTCAGCGTTCATCTCTATGATAGAACCCACGAGTATAGATCAAGCTATAGGAGATGAATTCTGGATCCTAGTAATGCAAGAAGAATTAATCAATTCACCAGGAATGATGTTTGGGAGTTAGTCAAGAGACCTAAAGAACAAAGTGTATTTGGAATAAAATGGGTCTTTAAAAATAAGGTGAATGACTTAGGAACCATAATAAGAAATAAAGCTAGACTAGTACCTAAGGGGTACAACCAAATTTAGGGAATAGACTTTGAAGAAACCTTTGCCCTAGTAGCTAGACTGGAAGCCATAAGGGTGCTCTTAGCATTTTCTTGCTTCAAAAGTTTTAAACTATATCAAATGGACATAAATAGTACTTTTCTGAATGGGGTAATCAAGGAGGATGTTTATGTTGAGCAACCCCCCTAATTTGGAAGTTC
Organism: Dendrobium nobile; assembly: GCA_022539455.1. Classification (NCBI taxonomy): domain Eukaryota; kingdom Viridiplantae; phylum Streptophyta; class Magnoliopsida; order Asparagales; family Orchidaceae; genus Dendrobium; species Dendrobium nobile. The sequence goes on along the minus strand of CM039724.1, from coordinate 35,724,608 downwards.
ACAATTTCTAAACCATATATTTAAATTAAAAAAGGTACTATATGGGTTAAAGCAATCACCTAGAGCATGGTATGAAAGACTTAGCTCATTCTTACAAGATAGAGGTTTTGTTAAGGGTGGTGTAGATACCGCACTTTTTTTATAAAGGTTAAAGATGAAATTCTCATTATTCAAATTTATGTAGATGACATTATAATTGGATCTTTAGATAAAAATTTATGTGATGAATATTCAAAAAATAATGAGCAATGAGTTTGAAATGAGCATAATGGGAGAGCTTAATTACTTTCTTAGCTTTAGTGTAAAATAAATGGATAATGAAATATTTCATAACAAAAAAAATACATTAAGGATATTCTGAAAAAATATGAAATGAATAGTGCTAAGCCCATGAACACTCTAATGAGCTCTATAATTCAATTAGGCAAAGAAGCGAATGGAAAATCAGTTGACCAGAAAAAATACTCTGCGCCCGTTTTCAAGATGATCCTAAAGAGTCTCACTTAATTGTTGTTAAGAGATTCCTTAGATATCTACTAGGCACCTCAAACTTAGAAATTTGGTATCCTAAGCACAGCACTTCTTTTAAAATCTTAGGGTACTCAGATTCTGATTTTGCAGGATGTATGGTAGATAGAAAAAGCACCTCTGGTATCTACCAATTCATAGGACATTCTTTAGATTCTTGGTCTAGTAAGAAGCAAAATTTGGTATCCCTTTCCATGGTCGAGGCAGAATATATTGTAGTAGGAAGTTGTGTTACACAAGTATTATGATTGAAACAATAACTTCTTGATCTTGGATTACATGTAGGAACCATCTCAATCATGTGCGACAACACAAATAAAATCTACATTTCTAAAAATCTAATTCAACACAATCGAACAAAACACATAGATATTATACACCATTTCATAAGAGATCATGTTGCTAAAGGGAATATAAAATTACATCACATTACTACAGGATATCAATTGGCAGACATCTTCACGAAACAACTATCCTATGACACCTTTAGCACTTTGAGGACAAGACTTGGTGTCATAGACATTAATGCATATTTTAAAAAAAATCCTCTAAGGCTGTTCCTGATCATCACATACTCACCACACAAACTCAAAAAAATTAACATTTTCTCTAACATACTGTACAATTCATGTTTGTACTGTATGATATATCAAAACTAAACAAATCATAACCCAGACTAAAATTTCATCTCTGTCTATCGTACTGTATGATCCTTTTCATATTATATGATAATGGTTACTATTCATTCAATCTGTTCGATACGATATTATTACACATCGTACGATATGATATCTCCTCTTCGTACTGTGTGATCCACATCAGCAATGGATTGGGATGAATTTACTCCATTTGGTATGATATTATTGCTCATCATATTGTACGATATCTCCTCTTCGTACTGTACGATCCATGTCAGCGAAAATGGATGAGGATGATTTAAAGGGGGTTGGTATGATATAATTGATATTTATACTGTACGAAAAAATGTTTGTATGGTATGATGCTTTTCATCAAAGGTCGTACCGGCCACCCTCAAGATGATCGAAATCCTTCTATTCATACTATACGATATACATCATACTATATGAGTTGACCATCTTTTCCCAACCATTCATCTAGATGACATTATTACCCATTGTACTGTATGATCCTAGATCGTACTGTATGATAGTTCCCAAACTCAATAAATTGGCTGAATCTAAAGCTCTTTTCACTCACTCTTCCTTCACCTTATTTGGTATCACCTGTCTTCACAAATGTCAAGCTCTAGTAAGTACGATCATCTCGTCATTGGAAGCTCATCTTCCTCTCACCATTCCAACGACCGTTTCCTGACTCCCCAAAACAAAAAAACCTACCATAAATACAAGGCATGCAAGATTATACGTCTCGGATGCTAAATCAAGTTGCCTTAAATTTTGAGGTAATGAACCTCTTCATATCCACCACTCTCCAATTCCTCCTTTCCCTGGCATTTTCGTTCAATTCTAAACTATTATTTGAATACATGGCTAATCTAACCTTCACTATTGAAACCCTAACTTTTAACTCTTTTGTGTGTCGATAACGTGAAGAAATCACTAAGGCAGACATCACCTAATACATTGGGCTGTCTACTGAAGGCCCTAGAGCTCATGCCTTCCTCTCAAATGAATTCAACTGAAGTGCTACAAATCTAGTCCTTAGGAATATAGCTTTATACCAACACCAGCCTCTTGTTCAATCCTTAACCCGAAATGCTCGAATTATTCAGCATGTCCTTAACACTTCAATCATACCTAAAGCTGACAATCTAATCCATATGGCCCCAATCTTATCAATCATTACCTACCTTATAATGTCAAACACAAAATTTAATGAGGTGAATTTAAATATTGATTTTATCAGAAACTTAAAAAATTTAAATATTTTACCTTCGTTTGCCTGCCTACCACCCATAAAAAACAAAATCTAGCCCTTGTCCACCTTATAGGTTACAACCTTCAAAACAAATACCAATTAACCTATCTTGGTGAACCCTATAATCTACAAATCTTCTATATGGATGCCTCTTTTCATATTCTATTTCACCAAGGACAAGAGCCTGAAGAACAAGACATTGATGAAGAAGAAGGAGAAGCTGCTCCAGTAGTAGCCCCTATTCCACAAAGATGGCATGCACCACCCCGAGGACCTACACCAGCCTACCGTCACAATGACTTGGTTGAACATTTCGACCAACTCCAGAGCCTCCTTCACACTCATTTTCAAGAACAACATTAACAACATGAGGATGACATGCGGTGGTTTGGGGAATGCTTTTCCTCAATTGATTAATAATTCACGTAGTACTTCCACCCACCTCCACCCCCAGCTGATGAGGATCCTCCTTTCTGAAGTCTATCTATTTTTTTGCTATTTTTCTTAGTGTTGTTTGTGACTCCTCTTTTGTTGATGTCAATAGGGGGAGAAGTCTGTTGTTGTCAGTATGTCCTACTTATATGTCCTGCTTATGTTTTTTTGTTTTTGTTATGTTTATGTTTAAGTTTAATGAAATACATTTTTCAATTCCTATTTATTTCATGATTTTTTTGTTAATTCAAAATAACAAAAAATGCCTTGCTAAATTACTTATAACCAACATTATTTAACTTCATCAGAAAGGGGGAGATTATTGTAATTCATGACCCGTAGTCTGAAATTTTGATGATGACAAATAATATCATTTAAATTACTATTCATTGAATACTTTTTATTTCTACTACTATCTATGAGTACTAACATTTCAGGGAGATCACAAGTTACTCAGGATAATAAGAAGACTCAAGACTGGGTAGAGTAGGAGTTGGATTTCATAACATTGTAATTTATCATTTATTAATATTTTTTTCTTGAGTCTGGCCACAAATTATATGCAAGACTGAGCAACCATGTACACACACAAGGGGAGAGGATTTTAAAAATAAATAAATTATTTTTCTCTTTTGATCATACTGTACGATCTGATATTGCTTAAATGGCTATCTGTAAATAAATCATATTGTATGATTTATATTGTACTGTATGAAGTGTTTCTAATTTAAAAACCCTAGCCACTAGATAAATTTAAATAAGTTTAATAACCAATTATACTATACAATTTCATTCATACTGTACGGTATATTTTCAATACATACTTAAATTAACCCCAAGATTAGTGCGTAAATCATGGATTAATTTTTGATATATTATCTTATTATACGACCTAGTTTGTACTGTACGATCAACCGAGGCTATTTTTTGGTCGTCCTGGATATCATACTGGATGATCCCTTGATTTAGTACTAATGATACTATATGAAGTGGTTCGTACCATATGTTGTCCAGAGATGAGTTTCATTATCCCCGAAATTGAATTATATGAAAAAAAGGATTTTAAATATCATACTATATGGGTTTATATCATATTATACGATAATATTCAGAATTTTGGCCTGTTCATAAACCTTTGTACCAGGACGAAGGTTATTATGTACTGATCATACTATATGATATATGATCATACTATACAATCATAACAACTAAATTGAAATTTTTAGGGTTTCTTGGAGCCTATTTTAAGTATCAAATTTACTATTTTTGATGTTGGACTGTGAGGGAGGAACGTGATTAGAGAGTGATTCCTTGGGAGAGAGCTCTTGATAAGATTTAAGGGTTTGTGAGAGGAAGGAGAATGTGGGCTTAGTGAGGGAGAAGGAGTGTGAGGGAGATCACACGGTTTCTCCATACTTGCTGCACTTTGATCCTCCTGTGGCCCGAGAAAATCTTTTGGGAGGCTCTTAATGGGGGAGATTCTTCTACACCCATTTCCTCTAAGGTACTCTACCTTCTCTAGGAGGGAGAAAAATGAGAAGGTATACTACCGTAGCCTGGAGGGTGACAAAGTGCTTGGCACTATGCTACACTGGGTTGGTGAAAGTGAGGTTTGTATGGGCTTCTCCACCTTGCTATGGTGGCAAAAGGAGAACTATTATTTAGTAGTAAAATTCCCAGAGTGGAGGACTCCAGGGAGTGGACGTAGGTCAAGTGACTAAACCACTATAAAATCTCTAGTGTGCTTTTTTCTTTACTACTTTTTATTTATGCTTGCATTTTATTTTCATTGAAATTGCTTGGTGAAAAATCATAGTGAAATTTGTTGCTGCAAGTTGTGTTGTAAGCATTCGCTTCCATATTATTTAATTTTCTTGTTTAAGTTTTAAAAAACACAAAAAAATTAAAACTCCTATTTAGGATTATATTTTATTGCAACAATTTTCCAAATCACCCTCCCCCCTCTTGGCGCATCTCGTAATTTCAGACCTCACGTTAAAATGAGATTAATAAATATTATATCATCTCAAAAGATAGAGGTAATATTTTACAATGAATTCAATGATAGAAAAAAGTTATAAATAAATTTATCATTTCCATAATCTAATTAAATAAAGAGAATATAATGTTATCTCTAAATGAAAATATGATAATCTATTATAATTTTCATAAATATAATAAAATTTTAATTTTTTTACATTTATCGAATAAAATAAAGCTAAGAAAATTGCATATTCTCTTCAAATATGAACTTCATATTTTAGAACAATATTTGATAATAAAATGTTTTTTTTAAATAGTCTTCATCATACAGATTCTTGAGCAAGCACTTATGGTTAATTACATATCAAGAAGGAGATTCTTGAGCACACTCTTATATCAAATAGGACTAGAACAAGATAGAATGGTTCTTTTGAGTTAAAGGGGGAGAGTTTGGAGCACTATGATTCTTAAAATCTTAGAAGTGCTCCAATTTATCATATATTTGATTTAATTTTTTAAAGATATTGATCTTTATATTAAAGGTGATACTTTTCAACCCTATGTATTAGAATCTTGATGGCGCAAACTTTTATTTAAATCTAAATAATTTTGAAAACCTTGTTCTTCACTTTAATCAAGATTATTCTCTTAGAAGATGTAGTTAATTCTGAAGATTTGCCCTTAAATGATGTCTATAACTCAAAATTAAAATAAACCCTACTTAGTTCCTTTCTAAGATTGGGGAAAAATCTATAGACATAGACTTGAGCTTTAAAATTTGCTTTATTTTATAATCAAAGTGACAAGATAATATTATTTTTATCATTTGGGTTGAATTGAATATTTAATACTCTATTTGATTATGAAAATAAATTCATTTATTTTGTTTTATGGTTAAATGATCGTTAAATACTCTTTTTATCCATAAAGATGAATTTAATATTTCTTATTCTGTTCGATTTTGAAAATAAATTCATTGTTTTAATTTCTTGATTAAATGGTATGTGAATATTCCTTTTATCTGTAGGAAGAATTAAATATTTCATATGTAATTTGATTATAAAAAAATTCATTGATTTATTTTCATGACTAATTGATAAGATAATATTCTTTTCATCCTTAGGGTTAAATTGAATATATCTTATACAATTTAATTATGAAAAAAATTCCTTCATTTACTCTCATGATTAAAGCAACAGGTGAGTACTCTCTTTAACCTTAGATATGAATTGAACATTCCTTATGTTGTGTTTGATCATCAAAATAAAATGAGAATTTAACTTTTCAAATTAATAGTTAAATATTAGTTTGTTCCTTGGGATGGTATAATATTAATCTATAAAGATAATATTAGGAAAATCAATTTGAAAGAAAAAAGTTGATGACTCATTGCCTAAGGAATGGCGATACAACAATAGCCATCCAAAAGAATTTATCATAACATATCCATCCCAAGGAATTATGACCAAAAGACATAATCGGGATGGGATTAGTCACTTTACATTCCTATCTAATATTGTAGCTAAGAATGTTGAAGAAGCCTTAAGGGATGAGTTTTTGATTGTAGACATGGAAGAATAGTTAAATCAATTTGTAATGGGTGGTCTATGGGAATTAGTCCTAAGTCTCAAGGATTATAATGTCATTGGAAAAAATTTGGTCTATAGGAATAAGTTAGATGACTCCGGTTGTATTGTTATAAATAAGGCTAAGTTAATTGCACAGGAGTACACATAAGTAGAAATGATAGACTTTAAAGAATCTTTTGAATCTATAGCTTGACTAGAAGTTATTAGGACTAATCTTTCTTATCTTAGCTCTAAGGACTTTAATCTCTTTAAAACTAAGGTTAAGAGTGCATTCTTGAATGGGTTTATATAACGCTTTGTCTTTATATGGCATCCCCTAGGGTTTGAGAACCAGGAATTTTTGTATCATGTATACAAATCTAAAAAAGAATTCTGCGGGTTGAAAAAGGCGTAAAAGGCTTAGTATGAAAGGTTGAGTGATTTTATAATAAGGAAAACTATAAATAAAATGGAAAAATAAGGATATTTTTAAATCTCACTCCAATTGGTCCTAACCCTTTCCCTTACATGAAAACATAAAAATCTATATAATGAGTATAAAATCCAAGCAAGTAACCAAAACTCTTTCACTATTCTAAATGAAAGGAAAAATATATGCTATTACATCTTTGCCTATCATGAGTAAGCAATCTTGAGGAAGTCCATTAGTACTTTCATGATGAAATATTTTCTTTTTATTTCTATTGTACTTTTCTTTTATGATTGAAATGAAGATGCATTTGCTTTTTATTTTATTTATATATGACTTATTTTTTTGAGTTTTGGGATAATGATGTAAACAAAATGAAAGTATTATTGTAGACTCTTATGCCTTTAATGAAATAATGAAAGTTTTTAATATCTAGAATTTTTAATGTAATGCAAATAATGGCATAGTGTGTAGATAATATCTAGTGTTATATATTACCTTGATTGAGGAAAATTAGAGAAAATTGAAGAATAGAAATGGATTTTTGGCATTCCTAGACATAGGATTTAAATTTTCTAGTTTCTATGAAGAAATTAGGATTGTGGGAAGCAAACAAACCCCCCCTTTTCACCCTATAGGCTTGATAGAGATTTAAGAATGCATAACCTCTGATCAACATAAACAAGTAAATGTCTCATTACAAAAATATTATTATTTATAAACATTATTCTAAAATCTATATTAAATATTAGGATCTCATCAATTTTTGTATTCTTTATAATTAGGAGAAACTTAAAAACCCTTCATTTTTGTTCAGAGGCGTAAACCTTGCATCTGTAATAGACAATACTAGTTTGATTGTAGCAGAACACTTCCTCATTAGATCGACACTCTCTCAAAAAGTTTATTACTTGATTTACATATATAAATTTGTATCTAGTGTGAAATTCATATAATGAAAACATAAGAATTAGTTGACCCAAAGTATATTATATTTCATACATGCATTTTACTATATATATAACCATGCTTGTGCATTATTAACCTAAGCCAACCCAATGCATAAGTTAACTAGGATGGCTTTCTTGGAGTGCTATGTTATAATAGGTAGCATTTTAGTCCATCCTCTTAAAGTCATATTATTTTTGTCAATAAGAAATACCCCATGGTTCGCAAGGGTCAACCGTGGTTATCTTAGTCAATAATGTTCAACACTTGAACATCGTGAGTTGTAATTATTTTAAATGGATTTGAATTAATATTTGTAACTATCTATAATTGTTCATAGGTGGTTAGATAGCTTGAATTATAAATGGATGAAAGGTATGATTTTGAACTTCTTAGTTATGTTAGGAATAACAAACTTACTAGATGTGTTGTTTTTTTTTTTTTTTTGAAAGAAGCCGAAGCTAAATTATCATTAAAAGGAAAGAGCAACTACAATTTAAATTCCTTCTTCAAAATGTTAAAAAAAGAAGGAGGAACCTTATTTATCAAGCACTCGTCCCAAGTAAAGTATGCTACTAAAGCATAGTTAGCACACAAGTTTGCTAACTTATTACTCTCTCTATCAACGCAATTAAAAATAACAAAATTGAATTTGGCAAGAAATTCCATACCATTTTCCTTCATCTCCTCCTTATTCCACGCCTTTTTGATATAAGAAATAATGTTTGAGTTATCACCTTCAATGAATATTCCATCATATTTGAACATCCAATCCTTGATCTCCTCTTTAATTGAATTAATAGCAAGTAGTTCCAATTGAGCAATATCCCAATGTATAAATGATATGCCATAAGCAAGAAGGAATCTCCCTTTACTATCTCTAAAAACAGCCGCTATACCCGGCTTGTATGATGAAATGAGAGAAGCATCAACATTTAGTTTTTGCCAATTGGGTGGAGGAGGATGCCAAGCATTAGACAGTCTTAACCACTGATTAACATCGCAAAAGCCCAAATTAAAATGGCTAAAATTGTTAGAGACCGAGGCTTGAACAATGGCCTCGGAGGCTATAAGCTGGAATTATCTTCTACTCCACCATGTATCCTCTTGTTTCTACTTTTCTAAGATAGAAACACCAAAATGCAATAAAGTTTAACCATCATACCTTTCCTGTATACATTATTCTCCAGCCAATTAAAACATTGTTCACTAGAATTGAACAACGAAAAACCGAATCCCCAATGATTCAGGTGTTGAATAATATATTTGATTTTCAAGCAACCACACACAATATGCTCCATATCTTCATTACACTCACATCCTCTTGGACATTTTGCATTTGGAAAAATCCTTCTATAACATAAAAAATACAAAGACGGGATTGCATTCCTCTTCAATCTCCACCAAAAAATTCTCCACCCGAGAGCTTAATTTAGCCTTCTTGATCCACTTTCTCAATGGATCAACTTCAAGGCCAATGGTCTCCGAGTTTCTTATTAATCCAGGAATAGTCATACCAGAATTTTGATTGATTAGAACCAAGAAATTAACTTCCTTTTCATTGAAAATCAAGGTCTTCATGATGATGTCAATAAGCTCCTTACCAAAGAATTTGCTTAGTTTTTGTACATCCCAATTTCCATCCGAAATAAATTCCTCATCAAGGACCGGGCTGTCATCAACAAGAATAACAAATGTAGGCCACTTGTGAAAGTTTGCTAGGGATGTTAAGCCTTATAGAACTGGCCCAAGACTAACCACGAGGGGGGGTGAATTGGTATTTTAAAAACTTTAATCAAAGCTCAATAAATTTCTCAAACAAAAACACCACAAAATAAACAATGCGGCAATTTAAGTGCGGAAGCAGTAAAAATAAGAAAACAAAAGGTTTATCGTGGTTCGGTCAACTTGACTTACGTCCACTCCCCGGAGGCACCCTCCGAGTATTGCACTACAATCGTGACTCTCCTTTAGGACCCACAGCTAGGCGGAGAAGCCTTTACAAACACCTCTTTTTGCCACACCCGACAAGGCAGAGAACCTTCCTCTTTTTGCTTCCTCCTAAAGCAGGCAGAGAACCTCGATCACTTGCTGAAACTTACCTCTCTCAACCTTTCCAAAGACAAGAGACTCTAGGGAAGAAGTAGTGGAACAATGCGTGGAGCAACCCCTTGTGAATCCCCTCATAAGCTCCCCCTCACAAGATCCTCTCTCTTTCTCTCCCTCTATCTCTCTCTCCTTTAGGTTTTCTCAAGTCAAGAAACCTGCCAAGGATGTTCAAAAATATTGAACAAGAGCTCAAAGTAGCTTATTAATTGCAAGTTGCCGACTATTTCATCCAGGACAATATGGAAATCGTCCTGGCCGATCAGTACTAATCTTAGAAGATCAGCCAGAGCTTCGCTTTGAATGCATCCTAGACGATTGAAAATTAGCTTGATCGTCCAGGATGATCTCACGATCATCCCGACAGATCAGTTTAAATTAGAGGAAAATTATTCAGAGCATCGCCAAGAATTCAAGCTGTCCGATCGCGATCGACCAGCACATCACCCTGAATTTGTGCTGGCCGATATTTATCGTCCAGGAGCAACAAAGGATTTTAGAATAGATCGGCCTGGCCGGTCTTGCGATCATCCAGGATGATATGATCGTATCAATCATCCTTAATTACCTCCTTGATTGTATGATCAATTAAGGCATAATTGTGAGTATCATCCAGGCCAATTAAATATCGTCCTGGCCGATTACTAAAAGTACATAATACCTTAATTATTTTTTGCGGCAATTTCTTTCTATTTTGAGTATATCGTCCAGGCCGATTGGCTAATGACGGCTGCCTTAATTAAGAACCCCTGATTAGATTTTCTGCTTTAAGCTAGATCGTCCAGGATGATGTAAATATCGTCCGGGATGATATGAGTAAAAATAGGAATTTTAAGTATCTCAAGTGTGTGTGTGTGTGTAGGGTTACTTTGCATCAGTCACACCAAAGATTACAATTGACTCAAGAAGGAAAACATAAAGTTATAGACTGACTCAACCCTAATCTACCCATTCTTGAGCTGGCTTTATTTTTCCGTCCGATTTTTTATTCCTGAAAAGTTAGTAGTAAAAGGCAGTCCAAGACAAGTAAGAGTGTTTGCCAATCATCAAAACATAGTTCATGGAACTGAATTTGCAACAATCTCCCCCTTTTTTATGAAGGCAAAACACTACGACAAATATTTTAAAAATAGCAGTGTAACACACGAAATTGAAAGTGCAAAAAACTTCCTAAAACTACTCCCCCTTTTGACATTTCAAAAAGGAAGGAATTAATAACTAAAGCAAACCTCAAGACAACCATTTTTTTTTTACCAAGGCATGAAGATGATGTAGTATTCCATGTGATTGATTTTAAAAAAACTTGTGAGTTAATGAGTTAACAAAATCAAAAATCCAAAGAACGGTAGAATATCCGATCATGGTTACCTTTAGTTTGAACTTTCTTTTTAGGGTAGAATCATCTTTTGAAATCAATGACCTAAGTCAAAAAATCAATTGGATATGAGAAAAAAAGAATCCATTCATCACATGGTTTAAGAAAAAAATATCTTATAGAAAAATGAACCAAAGTAAATTTGTTACAATCACAAAACAATCGAAATCAAGTCTTCGATACATGAAAACTTCTAAGTTTTAAAAGGATTTGAATGGAGAGGAGAGCTTGATTTTGGTGGGCTCATTTTATGCCTCTTGTCAATTTGGATGGTGCTTTGCGCATCATTTGATTTTTGATACACTTTGTGTATATATTTTTAATTTTGGCGTCTTCGCTTATCTTTTATTGGCATCAATGGCCAAAAAAAAATTCATTTTTGCAAGCTTCATTCTCTTTCAAAAACTCTTAAAAACTATCTTTGTTGTGAGTATATTTTCTAGATATTAGAGAATAAGAGCTCTCTCTCTAAAATAGGGAAGAACTAATCACAAGACAGAATCAATAATGAATGACAAGAGTAACGAGGAATGTTGATGTGATAAAAAGACTTTAAGCATTATAAATATAAGATAGATTTGTTTAAGCAAGTTTAGAAAAGATCTTAATTTCATACACAATCTTTAATTTGAAATAGATTTTTTATTAGAAAAGAAAACTACGCCACTAAAATAGGTTAGAGAAAGAGACACAATCAATGAAATATTTTTACCATTCTAATAGATTAAGAGATGTAAAACATTGACTACAAATTATCAAAAGCAAGGATAAGGCATACGATATCATTTCAGCGATGATTTTGAAAGCTAAAATTAAGAAAAAAAAGCAACCAAGTCAAACAAAAAACTAAAAAAAAGAAAAGAAAAAAAAGAGCAAAAATGAAAAGCAACAGAAAAAGGAACAAAAACAAAGTAAAGCAAATAGAAGATCAAGTTTTATGCAGATGTCAATCACACCCAGTCTGGTCCTTAAAGAGCTGAAAGTGTCGATGGCCAGTGGTTTTGTAAAGATGTCAGCCAGTTGATTTTCAGTTGTCTCATGATGTAACTCAATGTCCCCATTAGTCACATGGTCTCTAATGAAGTGATGCCTAATGTCAATATGCTTAGTCCTTGAATGTTGGATAGGATTCTTAGAGATGCATATGGCATTAGTATTGTCACAAAAGATTGAGATGGTACCTATAGGTAATCCTAAATCTAATACCTGTTGTTTCAACTAAAGGACTTGGGCCACACAACTTTCAAGAGCAATGTACTCAGCTTCAGCAGTGGAAAGCGCAACAGAATTTTGCTTCCTACTAGACCATGAGACTAAAGATTATCCTATGAATTGACAAGTTCCTGAAGTACTTTTTCTATCCACCTTGCATCCTGCAAAATCATAGTCAGAAAAACCAATAATCTCAAAAGAAGTGTTGTGTCTAGGATACCAAATCCCTATGCTTTGGGCCCCCAAAAGATATCTAAAAATTCTCTTAACAGCAGTCAGGTGGGATTCCTTAGGGTCGGCTTGAAATCTAGAACAAAGGAAAACACTAAACATTATGTCGGGTCAACTCGCAGTCAAGTAGAGTAAAGTTCCAATCATGCCTTTGTACTTCTTCTGATCAATAAACTTACCACTTGGGTCCTTATCCAAAGGAACACTAGAAGTCATGGGAGTATTAATTTGCTTAGATTTATCTATCTCATATTTCATCAAAATGTCCTTTATGTATTTTGTTTGATTAAGAAAGGTTCCATCATCCAATTGTTTTATGCTAAACCCCAAAAAGTTGGACAACTCTCCTATCATACTCATCTCAAACTCTCTACTCATTGTCTTAGAGAACTCATCACAAAGTTTTTTATTAGAAGATCCAAAGAGTATATCATCCACATAAATCTGAACAATGAGCAAATCATCTCCAATTTTTCTAAGAAAAAGGGTGGTGTCCACGCTCCCCTTAACAAACTCCCTTTCTAATAAGAATGTGCTAAGCCTCTCATATCATGCTCTTGGTGCCTGCTTTAAACCATACAAAGCCTTTTTTTAATTTAAAAACATGATTTGGAAATTGGGAACTCTCAAAATCTTGGGGTTGTTCTACAAACATATCCTCTTTTATTTCCCCATTCAAAAATGCACTCTTGACATCCATTTGATAAAGCTTAAATCCTTTATAATAGGCAAAGGCTAATAACACTTTAATGGCTTCCAATCTAGCTACAGGGGCAAATGTCCCCTCAAAATCTATCCCTTCTATTTGGTTATACCCCTTAGCCACCAATCTTGCTTTATTCCTTATCATCACTCCTGAATCATTCACCTTATTCTTAAAGACCCACTTTGTCCCAACTACACTTTGACCCTTAGGTCTTTCTACAAGCTCCCAAACTTCATTCCTAACAAATTGATTCGACCCCTCCTGCATGGCTAAATTCTAAAACTCATCAGTAAGGGCTTGGTTTATGTTGGTGATTTCAGTCATTGAAATAAAGGCAGAGTGGTTCACCTCCTTTCTAAGTCCATGTCTAGTCTTAACTCCATTAGAAGGGTCTCCTAAGATCAAATCCTTGGGGTGACTTGTAAAGTATCTCCAATCTCTAGGTAAGGTGTGAGAAGGTCCAACCCTTTCCTCCGGATCTAAATTTTCTACTCCTTGGGTGACATCTCCTGCTCCTTCTATGTTTTGGTGACCTACTTCCTTCTCCAAATTTTCTACTCTACTAGTAATCTCTCCAATATCATCATCATCCTCAACTCCATGCTTTTTAGGATCAGACTCATAAAATACTACATGGGTAGTCTCTTCCACCACTAAGGTTCTCTTGTTAAACACTCTAAAAGACTTCCCAACACTAGAATATCCCAGGAACACTACTTCATCAGATTTAGGATCAAATTTTCCCAAGTGAGACTTCCCATTGTTGTGAATGAAAACCTTACAACCAAAGACATGAAGGTAAAAAAGATTGGGTGTCCTACCCATAAGGATCTCATAGGGTGTCTTTACTAACTTGGCTCTAACGTTCACCCTATTTAACACATAACAAGCTGTGTTAACCGCTTCAGCCCAAAAGTATTTTGGAAGTGAATACTCAGCAAGCATGGCTCTAGCGGCTTCCACCAAGGTTCGGTTCTTCCTTTCAGCTACCCCGTTCTGCTGAGGGGTCCTAGGGGCTAAGAAGTTGTGGCTAATCCCCTTGTCCTCACAAAAATTTCCAAATCTTTCATTCTCAAACTCTCCCCCATGATCACTATGGATGGTCAAGATCTCACAACCTAGCTTTTTCTGAATCCAAGTAAAAAATGTTTTAAATTCCACAAAAGACTCATTTTTATGTGTAAGAAATCTAGTCCAAATGAACCTTGAGTAGTCATCAACAATCACAAAACCATAGATTTTTCCTCCCAAGCTAGCAGTGCTAATGGGTCCAAACAAATCCATGTGAAGGACTTCTAAAGGTCTTGAGGTGCTAATGTCCTTAATGGGGTGAAAGGTGGAGTGGACTTTCTTTCCTAGTTGGCAGGCATCACAAAGGTGGTCTATTGAAAACTTAAGTTTGGGGACACCTCTAACTAGGTCTTTTGGGTCACTTTTCTAAGGGTTTTCATACTTGCATGACATAGTCTCCAGTGCCACAACCATGAATCATCAATTACTATTTTTAAGCAAAATGAAGCTGCACATTCAATGTTATTTAAATCAAGCATGTAGACGTTGTTGATCCTCTTTCCCAGCAAAATAGTATTGTTACTTAAACTTATAATGCATAAATTTGTAAAGAATTGCATGATGAAGCCCTTGTCACAAAGTTGACTGATGCTGAGCAAATTGTGTTTTAATCCATCTACAAGCAAAACATTTTCAATCATAAGATTCTTGGAATTGCCAATTATACCTGAGCCTACCACCTTCCAGGTGGTTTTGTCTCCAAGAGTAACCTTGCCTCCAGTCCTGGACTCCAGCAAAACAAACTGATTGGCATTACCAATCATATGTCGAGAGCATCCGCTGTCTAGGTACCACATACTCTCACGGGGCCTTTTCTGAGGGCCCACCTCTTCTTGATCAAGATTATTGTCTGCCATCAAGCACAATTTTGTTGTCTCATCTTCTAGTTCCGTCTCTGATGAATCCGATGCAGAATACACCCAAAATGCTTTTTGAAGTCTTTTCTTGTCATTCCTGAACTTGGGTTTCTCCTCACCCTTTTCTTTGCTTGAGTGATCTTCAAGTGTAGGACAATCAGCTCTCACATGTTTTGGTTTCCTGCATTCATAACAGACAACATCAGAAGAACCTTTTGAATATTTATTATCCTTACCTTTTCTCCAATGATGTTTTTACTTCTTCCTTAGAAAGCTTTTGAATTACCTGGTGATTAAGGCAAAGTCATCACTTTCAGACCCGGAAGATTCAGAATCCGATTTGTGCGCCTTCAGTGCCACCGTTTTCTCCTTCTTCTTCTCACCTGCATCAATATTTCTTTGATTCACTCCTGGCTCATAAGCAATGAGTGAGCCAAGTAAGTTGTCAATCGAATAGTTGTTTAAATCCTTAGATTCAGTTATAGCAGTGATTTTAGCATCAAAGGATGAAGGCAAGCATCTCAAGATTTTGTTTACTTTTTCAAAATTCGAAAGTTCTCTTCCTAAAGCATGCAATGAAGTAACAATCTGAGTAAACCTTACATACATGTCAGAAATAGATTCAGAAGGTTTCATACGAAAAAGTTCAAAGTCATGCAAGAGAATATTCAAGCGAGATTGTTTTACTTCATTGGTTCCTTCATAAGTAATGCATAACCTATCCCAAATTTCCTTAATAGTTGAGCAAGTGGAAACACGCATGTAATCCTGAGATTTCAAAGCACAGAAAAAATAGTTCATACATTTTGCATTCAATTGAGCTAAATCTCTTTCATCGAAAGTCCATTCAGTAAAAGAAACTTTCGTTTTAATTCCGTTAATTTCACGAGATGGAGAACACCCTTCTTTAATAAGCATCCACATGTGATAATCAATAGATTATAAAAATGTTTCCATACGGGTTTTCCAAAAATCAAAAGGTAGGTTATCAAACAAGGGAGGTCGTGTAATCGAATATCCTTCAGTAGTGTTACGATTCCAAAAGTTAGCCATGGATCAAATTCAAAATGTTTCAAAACTCAGTTTTTATGAATCCCGCTCTAATACCACTTGAAAGTTCGCTAGGGATGTTATGCCCTATAGAACTAGCCCAAGACTAACCAAGAGGGGGGGGGGTGAATTGGTATTTTAAAAACTTTAATCAAAGCTCATCAAATTTCTCAAACCAAAACACCACAAAACAAACAATGCGGAAATTTAAGTGTGGAAGCAGTAAAAATAAGAACACAAAAGGTTTATAGTGGTTCGGTCAACTTGACCTACGTCCACTCCCCAAAGGCGCCCTTCGAGTATTGCACTATAATCGTGACTCTCCTTTAGCAACCACAGCTAGGCGGAGAAGCCTTTACAAACACCTCTTTTTGCCACACCCGTCAAGGCAAAGAACCTTCCTCCTTTTGCTTCCTCCTGAAGCAGGCAGAGAACCTCGATCACTTGTTGAAACTTACCTCTCTCAACCTTTCTAAGGACAAGAAACTCTAGGGAAGAAGAAGCGGAACAATGCTTGGAGCAATCCCTTGTGAATCCCCTCACAAGCTCCCCCTTCACAAGATCCTCTCTCTTTCTCTCCCTCTCTCTCTCTCTCTCCTTTAGGTTTTCTCAGGTCAAGACAGCAGCCAAGGATGTTAAAAAATGTTGAACAAGAGCTCAAAATAGCTCTTTAATTGCAAGTTGCTGACTATTTCATCCAAGACGATATGGAAATCGTCGTGGCCGCTCAGTACAAATCTCAGAAGATTAGCCAGAGCATCACCCTAAATGTAACCTGGACGATTGAAAATTGGCTTGATCATCCAGGACGATCTCACGATCGTCTCGGCCAATCAGTTTAAATTAGAGAAAAATCATCTACCCTGAATTCAAGCTGTCCGATCCTGATCGTCCAGCACATCGCCCTGAATTTGTGCTGGCCGATATTTATCGTCCAGGAGCAACTAAGGATTTTAGAATAGATCAGCCTGGCCAATCTTGCAATCGTCCAAGATGATATGATCGTATCAGTCATCCTTAATTACCTCCTTGATTATCTGATCAATTAAGGTATAATTAGGAATATCATCCAGGCCGATCAAATATCATTCTGGCCGATTACCAAAAGTACAGAATACCTTAATTGTTTATGGCAGCAATTTCTTTCTATTTTGAGTCTATCGTCCTGACTGATACAAGTATCGTCCAGGCCGATTAGCTAATGATGGCTGCCTTAATTAAGAACCCCTGATTAGATTTTCTGCTTTAAGCCAGATCATCTAGGATGATGTAAATATCGTCCGGGCCGATATGAGGAAAAATAGGAATTCTAAGTCTCTTAAGTGTGTGTGTGTAGGGTTACTTTGCATTAGTCACACCAAAGATTACAATTGACTCAAGAAGGGAAAAATAAAATTACAGACTGACTCAACCCTAATCTACCCATTCTTGAGTTGGCTCCATTTTTTCGTCCGATTTTTTATTCCGAAAAAGTTAGTAGTAAAAGGTAGTCCAATACAAGTAAGAGTGTTTGCCAATCATCAAAACATAGTTCATGGACAAGAATTTGCAACAACTTGTTAATACATTTATCAAGTATCCAACTATCTTTGAAAGCATCCACAGATCTACCATTAGCAATTGTCCATTTAAAATAGGATTTAATGTATTAAATCCTTCATTCAGAATTTTAAAAGCAGCTGGTTTATTTCTACTATAGTTTCCTTTCATCAATTTGTTCCCGTATTTAGCTTCCATAATAGAGTGTAGAAGGGAATGATCATCTTGAACATATCTCCATGCTAATCTAGAACGCAAAGCAGGTGCTTTTGTTATATTGGAATGTAAGCCACGACCGACATATTCAATTGGATAACACATATCATTACAGTTTACATAATGCATTCCTTTGGAACCGTTTCTCTTGTTCCATATGAAGTCTCTGCAGATTTTATCCAGGTCAGCTAACAGTTTTCTCGGTACCAAAGAATGAGTAGAGTAGTAGATAGGAAGAGCAAGTAACACAGATTTAACTAGAATTATCTTGACCGGCAATGACAAACATTTGCTACCCCATTGATTTAACTTCTTCAAAGCTTTTTCAATGATGAATTGGAAGTCTTCTCTCTTAAGCCTCCTTAAAGCCATCTTTAACCCAAGGTACTGAAATTCCTTCACATATTTAAAGCCCATGATTTTAGATAGATTTCTCTTCCTTCTTCTTTCCACATGTTTTCCAAACAATATAAGCGATTTGCTGTAATTTATTTTTTGCCCTGTCCATTCACAGAAATTATGAAGAATTCTCTTCATTTCCAACACCTCTTTCCTCTTAGCTTTGGAAAACATAATGACATCATCCGCATACAGTAGATGCAATATACGAGGTCCCTCTGAACAAATCTTGTTACCACAAGAGCCATGAAAAAAAGCATTAGACAGAAGTTGTGAGCAAAGTACAAAAAGAACGGAAGATAAGGGGCATCCTTGCCGAAACCCGGTCCTAGCATGGATCCAATTTGAACAATTTCCATTAATGATAATAGAGAACCTTGGGACAACAACACACTCCATGATAAGCTCAGAAAATTTATTAGGAAAATTAAAATAATCCAAAACTCCTTTAAGAGAACCCCAAGCCATATAGGCTTGCTCCATATCCACTTTGAAGGAAACAAGGACCGAAGAAGCTTTAGAAATTCTAAGTCTGTGGAAGATTTCTTGTGCTAACAATATATGATCAGATAAAGATCTCCCTTTTATGAAAGCCGCTTGTTCCAAAGAAATAAGTTTAGGAATGACCAAATTAAGTCTATTTAAAATAATTCTAGCCGCCACTTTGTACACAGTGTTACAAAGACTAATGGGTCTATAATTTGAAGGAAGCATGGGATTAGAGATCTTGGGAATAAGAATTGTAAGAGTTTCTTTCCATTCCTTTCTCAGTTCAACATATTTAAAAAAATGACTTAAAGCTAACCAAATGTCATCCTTGATAATATTCTAATAAACTTTAATAAATGAATGAGAAATGCCATCATTACCTGGAGAGGTGTTCTCTTCCAATTGTTTCAATACCTGAACAACTTCAGCCATAGAAAGTTCCACCTCCAACATATTTCTTTCCTGATCATTCAACCATATGGTAGGAGCCGGCCACCCATCCAATTTACTATATCTGTACTCCCATTTATTTTGAAAGAACCGCATAAAAACTTCCTCCATAAGATCTTGATCTTCAATCATACTTCCATTTTCATCTTTGACCTTTATTATTTTATTGGCATTTCTTCTTGCACTAGCATAATTGTGAAAAAACCTGGAATTACCATCACCTTCATTGAGCCATTTAACCTTAGCCCTTTGCTTCCACCATGTATTCAATCTTGCCAAGGTAGTATTAAGTTCCAACACCTTTTCTTTAAGGATCCAATAGTCTTGATCCGTGAGGAACCCAAGGTAAGATTCTTTACTTTGAAGTTCCATGATCTCCTCCATGAGATCATCTTTCAACTTGTTCGATTCTTTGAGCTTAAACTTGCTCCAATAGAATAAAGACTTTAAGGATCTTTTGAATTTTTTGTTGAGGATTTGTGAATAAGTACCTTGATAATTCCTGCACCATTCCTTTCTTACCACTCCATAGGAGGCTTGGTATGATGCCCAACAATTTTCGAATTTAATAATTTTGCTGGAATTTTTGTTGAAAGACCGGAATTGGAGAAGAATTGGGTAATGATCCAAAGCTATTCTAGCCAAATGTCTCTCAATCAATTGACAAGGGGAGCTTAGAGCCACAGAATTTACAAAGCACCTATCCAATCTTTCAAGAATTCTATCCCCTCCAATTTTGTTGTTACACCAAGTAAATCTATGGGGCTGATAAAGTTGACTTCATGTAGATCATTGTTCAGCAAACAATCTTCCATCTCTCTTTATCCTTGATGGTAAGCAAACTTCCTTCCACCAAATTTGTCTTCTTTGCACATATGACAATTGAAATCCCCACCAACTACCATAGGACAATCATGATTGGAATATCTATCTAGCATATTCCAAAGTTCTCTTCTCTTGCTCACTTCAGTGCTTCCATAAATTGTATACACTTTCCATCTTACATTGTTGAACATGTTGATTTCACCAATCACCATTTGAGTAGAACTCTCCTCAACTGAGAATTTCACTGAATTTGTATTCCACAAAATCAGTATACCACCCGAAAGTCCAGAAGATGGGACACAGAAGAAGTCCCAATTACTTCCAATTAAGGCATCAACTTCATTCCTATCAATATCGATAATTATGTTTCAACCAAACCCACAAAACAAACACCATTATTTTTTACTACCTCCTTAAGGTAGAGGGAAGCACTTTTCTTCCTTGCTCCCCTACAATTCCAAAAACATATAGAATTCATTTAAAAGGAATATGGGGATTATTCCCCAAATTACCTTTCCCTTCCAAATCCATTCTTCGGCTTCTTGTAGATGCATTGATCGGACCCCGGTGAAAGTTCGCTAGGGATGTTAATCCCTATAGAACTTGCCCAAGATTAACCAAGAGGGGGGGGGGGGGGGGGGGGGGGGTGAATTGGTATTTTTAAAACTTTAATTAAAGCTCAACAAATTTCTCAAACCAAAACACCACAAAACAAACAATGCGGAAATTTAAGTGCAGAAGGTGTAGAAACAAGAACACAAAAGGTTTATAGTGGTTCGGTCAACTTGACCTACGTACACTCCTTGGAGACGCCCTCCGAGTATTGCACTACAATCGTGACTGGGGGGGTGGTGAATTGGTATTTTTAAAACTTTAATTAAAGCTCAACAAATTTCTCAAACCAAAACACCACAAAACAAACAATGCGGAAATTTAAGTGTGGAAGGTGTAGAAACAAGAACACAAAAGGTTTATAGTGGTTCAGTCAACTTGACCTACGTACACTCCCTGGAGGCACCCTCCGATTATTGCACTACAATCGTGACTCTCTTTTAGCACCCAAAGCTAAGCGGATAAACCTTTACAAACACCTCTTTTTGCCACACCCGGTAAGGCAGAGAACCTTCCTCCTTTTGCTTCCTCCTGAAGCAGGTAGAGAGCCTCGATCACTTACTGAAACTTATCTCTCCCAACCTTTCCAAGGAAAAGAGACTCTAGGGATGAAGAAGTAGAACAATGCTTGGAGCAACCCCTTGTGAATCCCCTCACAAGCTCCCCCTCACAAGATCCTCTCTCATTCTCTCCCTCTCTCTCTCTCTCTCCTTTAGGTTTTCGCAGGTCAAGACAGCAGTCAAGGATGTTAAAAAATGTTGAACAAGAGCTCTTAAATAGAAGAGCTCAAAATAGCTCATTAATTACAAATATCCGACTATATTGTCCAGGATGATATGGAAATCATCCTGGCCGATTAGTACAAATCTCTGAAGATCAGCCAGAGCATCGCTCTAATTGCAACCTAGACGATTAAAAATTGGCTTGATCGTCTAGAATGATCTCACGATCATCCTGGCTGATCAGTTCAAATCAGAGGAAAATTATCCAGAGCATCGCCCTGAATTCAAGCTGTCTGATCCGGATCGTCCACCACATCGCCCTGAATTTATGCTAGCCAATATTTATCATCTAGGAGCAACTAAAGATTTTAGAATAGATCGGCCTGGCCGATCTTGCGATTTTCCAGGATGATATGATCGTATCAATCATACTTAATTACCTCCTTGATTGCCTGATCAATTAAGGCATAATTGTTAATATCTTCCTGGCCGATTACCAAAAGTACTGAATACCTTAATTGTTTATGGCAGCAATTTCATTCTATTTTGAATCTATCGTCTTGGCTGATACAAGTATCGTCCAGGTCGATTGGCTAATGACGGATGCCTTAATTAAGAACCCCTGATTAGATTTTCTTTATTTAGGCTAGATCGTCCAGGACGATGTAAATATCGTCCGGCCCGATATGAGTAAAAACAGGAATTCTAAGTCTCTCAAGTGTGTGTGTGTAGGGTTTCTTTGCATCAGTCACACCAAAGATTACAATTAACTCAAGAAGGGAAAAATAAAGTTACAGACTGACTCAACCCTAATCTACCCATTCTTGAGCTGGCTCCGTTTTTCCGTCCGATTTTTTATTCCTGAAAAGTTAGTAGTAAAAGACAGTCCAAGACAAGTAAGAGTATTTGCCAATCATCAAAATATAGTTCATGGACCTGAATTTGTAACAATCTCCCCCTTTTTGATGATAGTAAAACACTATGACAAATATTTTAAAAACAACAGTGTAACACACAGAATTGAAAGTGCAAGAAACTTCCTAAAACTACTCCCCCTTTTCACATCTCAAAAAGGAAGGAATTAAGAACTAAAGAAAACCATAAGACAACCTTCTTTTTTTTTTTACCAAGGCATGAAGATGATGTAGTATTCCATGTGATTGATTTTAAAAAAACTTGTGAGTTAATGAGTTAACAACATCAACAATCCAAAGAACGGTAGAATATCCGATCATGGTTACCCTTAGCTCGCACTTTCTCTTAGTGTAGAATCATCTTTTGAAATCAATGACCTAACTCAAAAAATCAATTGGATATGAGAAAGAAGAATCCATTCATCACTTGGTTTAAGAAAAAATATCTTATAGAATAATGAACCAAAGTAAATTTGTCACAATCGCAAAACAATCGAAATCAAGTCTTCAATACATGAAAACTTCTAAGTTTTAAAAGGATTTGAAAGAAGAGGACAGCTTGCTTATGGTGGGCTCATTTTATGCCTTTTGTCAATTTTAATGGTGCTTTACGCATCTTTTGATTTTTGATACACTTTGTGTATATATTTTTAATTTTGGCATCTTTGCGCATCTTTTGTTGGCATCATTGGCCAATTTTTTTTTTTTCATTTTTGCAAGCTTCATTCTCTTTCAAAAACTCCTAAAAACAATCTTAGTTGTGAGTTTATCTTCTATATATTAGAGAATAGGAGCTCTCTCTCTAACTTAGGGAAGAACTAATCACAAGACAGAATCAATAACCAATGACAAGAGTAACGAGGAATCATGATTTGACAAAAAGACTTTAAGCATTATAAATATAAGATAGATTTACTTAAGGAAGTTTAGAAAAGATCTTAATTTCATACACAATTTTTAATTTGAAATAGATTTTTGATTAGAAAAGAAAACTATGCCAGTAAAATAGGTTAGAGAAAGAGACACAATCAAAGAAATATTTTTTACCATTCTAATAGATTAAGAGATATAAAACATTGACTACAAATTATCAAAAGAAAGGATAAGGGATACGATATCATTTCAGAGATGATTTTGAAAGCTAAAATTAAGAAAGAAAAGAAACCAAGTCAAACAAAAAGCTAAAATAAAAGAAAAGAAAACAAAGAGCAAAAATGAAAAGCAACAGAAAAAGGAGCAAAAATAAAGTAAAGCAAATAGAAGATCAAGTTTTATGCAGTTATGTCAATCACACCCAATCTGGTCCTTAAAGAGCTGAAAGTGTCGAAGGCCAGTGGTTTATTAAAGATATCAGCCAGTTGATTTTCAGTTGTCATATGATGTAACTCAATGTCCCCTTAGTCACATGGTCTCTAATGAAGTGATGCATAATGTCAATGTGCTTAGTCCTTGAATGTTGGATAGGATTCTTAGAGATGTATATGGCACTAGTATTGTCACAAAATATTGAGATGGTGCCTACAGGTAATCCTAAATTCATTACCAGTTGTTTCAACCAAAGGACTTGGGCCACCCAACTTCCAAGAGCAATGTACTCAGCTTCAGTAGTGGAAAGTGCAACAGAATTTTGCTTCCTACTAGACCATGAGACCAAATATTATCCTATGAATTGACAAGTTCCTGAAGTACATTTTCTATCCACCTTGCATCTTGCAAAATCAGAGTCAGAAAAACCAATAATCTCAAAAGAAGTACTGTGTCTAGGATACCAAATCCCTAAGCTTTGGTCCCAAAAAGATATCTAAAAATTCTCTTAACAGGAGTCAGGTGGGATTCCTTAGGGTCGGCTTGAAATCTAGCACAAAGGCAAACACTAAACATTATGTCGGGAGCATTCGCTGCCCAGGTACCACATACTCTCATGAGGCCTTTTGTGAGAGCCCACCTGCAAGATTATCAAATGTCAGATATAGGAACCCAAACAGGTTTGGGTCCCTTCTTATGAAAAGTAGAATGCAATGCATGAGTGGTATGCTGTAAATCATGCACCTTAGGTCTCCACACCCAATGTGTATTATGGTGAACTATGCAAGTGTGTGAGATGTGTCCAAACAAGTCATATGAAAAACATCTAACTCCAGGAAAAGGGTTTCTTAAATGGTTTGAGTTATAATGTATCTTCCTAGGTTTTGGCTTTTGATCAAAAGTAGGTGTCATCCTAGTTTTCTAACATGTATTTAATTTTTTATGAATCTTCAAATTTGTGCCTTTTAAAACCTCATTCTCAATCCTCAAATTTTTTTCCAACTCTTTAGACTTCTTAAAATTAGAATCAAGTGAGGTGTGTGTGACTTTTAGTGACTCATGCTCTTCAATTAATTCACAATGTTTTTTGTTTAGCTCATCAAATTCATCAAGTAAAGCCATATGATTTGAATCAATTGTAGAATGATCTTTAGTCAAAATTGCATGCTCTTTTCGTAACTCCAAAAATTCTAATTTTAAGCTTGCAAGTGTTTTCTTGAGTTTCCTATATGATGCATGAATTTTTTCAGAAACTTCAAGAAGTTAATCGTTGGAAAGTTCACATACCTCTTCTTGATCAAGATTATCGTCTGCCATCAAACACAATTTTGTTGTCACATCTTTTGGTTCCGTCTCTAATAAATCCGATGCAGAATCCGCCCAAAATACTTTTTGAAGTCTTTTCTTGTCCTTCCTGAACTTGGGTTTCTCCTCACCCTTTCCTTTGCTTGAGTGATCTTCAAGTGTAGGACAATCAGCTCTCACATGTCCGGGTTTCTTGCATTCATAACAGACAACATCAGAAGATCCTTTTGAATATTTATTATCCTTACCTTTTCTCCAATGATGATTTTGCTTCTTCCTTAGAAAGCTTTTGAATTGCCTTGTGATTAAGGCAAAGTCATCACATTCAGATTCAGAAGATTCAGAATCCGATTTGTGTGCCTTCGGTGCCACCATTTTCTCCTTCTTCTTCTCACCTACATCAAGATTTCTTTGATTCACTCCTTGCTCGAAAGCAATGAGTGAGCCAAGTAAGTTGTCAATCAAATAGGTGTTTAAATCCTTAGATTCAGTTATAGCAGTGATTTTAGCATCAAATGATGAAGGCAAGCATCTCAAGATTTTGTTTACTTTTTCAAAATTCGAAAGTTCTCTTTCTAAAGCATGCAATGAATTAGCAATCTGAGTAAACCTTGTATACATGTCAGAAATAGATTCATAAGGTTTCATACAAAAAAGTTCGTAGTCATGCAAGAGAATGTACAAGTGAGATTATTTTACTTCATTGGTTCCTTCATAAGTAATGCATAACCTATCACAAATTTCCTTACCAGTTGAGCAAGTGGAAACACGCATGTAATCCTCATATTTCAAAGCACAAAAAAAAAATAGTTCAAACATTTTGCATTCAATTGAGCTAAATCTCTTTCATCAAAAGTCCATTCAGTAAAATCAACTTCTGTTTTAATTCCGTTAATTTCACAAGAAGGTGGAGAATACCCTTCTTTAATAAGCATCCACAAGCGATAATCAGTAGAATGTAAAAATGTTGCCATACAGTTTTTCCAAAAATCAAAAGGTAGGTTATCAAATAAGGGAGGTCGTGTAATCGAATATCCTTCAGTTGTGTTACGATTCCCAAATTTAGCCATGGATCAAATTCAAAGAGTTTTAAAACTCAGTTTTTATGAATCCCGCTCTGATACCACTTGAAAGTTTGTTAGGGATGTTAAGCCTTATAGAACTGGCCCAAGACTAACCAAGAGGGTGGGGGGGGGGGGTGAATTGGTATTTTAAAAAATTTAATCAAACCTCAACAAATTTCTCAAACCAAAACACCACAAAACAAATAATGCGGAAATTTATGTGTGGAAGCAGTAAAAATAAGAACACAAAAGGTTTAAAGTGGTTCGGTCAACTTGACCTACGTCCACTCCCTAGAGGTGCCCTCCGAGTATTGCACTACAATTGTGACTCTCCTTTAGCACACACAGCTAGGCGGAGAAGCCTTTACAAACACCTCTTTTTGCCACACCCGGTAAGGCAAAGAACCTTCCTCCTTTTGCTTCCTCCTGAAGTAGGCAGAGAACCTCGATCACTTACTGAAACTGACCTCTCCCAACCTTTCCAAGGACAAGAGACTCTAGGGAAGAAGAAGCAGAATAATGCTTGGAGTAACCCCTTGTGAATCCCCTCACAAGCTCCCCCTCACAAGATCCTCTCTCTTTCTCTCCCTCTCTCTCTCTCCTTAAGGTTTTCTTAGGTCAAGACAGCAGCCAAGGATGTTCAAAAATGTTGAACAAGAGCTCTTATATAGTAGAGCTCAAAATATCTCATTAATTGCAAGTTGTCGACTATATCGTCCAGGACGATATGGAAATCATCCTGGCCGATCAGTACAAATCTCAGAAGATCAGCCAGAGCATCGCCTTGAATGCAACCTAGACGATTAAAAATTGGCTTGATCGTCCTGGTCGATCAGTTCAAATATGAGGAAATCATCCAGAGCATTGCCTTGAATTCAAGCAGTCCGATCCCGATCGTCCAGCACGTCACCCTGAATTTGTGCTGGCCGATATTTATCGTCCAGGAGATACTAAGGATTTTAGAATAGATTGGCCTGGCCGATCTTGCGATCGTCCAGGATGATATGATTGTATCAATCATCCTTAATTACCTCCTTGATTGTCTGATCAATTAAGGCATAATTGTGAATATCATCCAGGCCGATCAAATATCGTCATGGCCGATTACCAAAAGTACAGAATACCTTAATTGTTTATGGCGGCAATTTCTTTCTGTTTTGAGTCTATCGTCCAAAGCCTATTGGCTAATGACGGTTGCCTTAATTAAGAACCCCTGATTAGATTTTTTGCTTTAAGCTAGATCGTCCGGGCCGATATGAGTAAAAACAGGAATTTTAAGTCTCTCAAGTGTGTGTGTAGGGTTACTTTGCATCAGTCACACCAAAGATTACAATTGACTCAAGAAGGGAAAAATAAAGTTACAGACTAACTCAACCCTAATCTACCCATTCTTGAGCTGGCTCCATTTTTCCGTCCGATTTTTGATTCCTGAAATGTTAGTAGTAAAAGGCAGTCCAAGACAAGTAAGAGTGTTTGCCAATCATTAAAACATAGTTCATGGACATGAATTTGCAACACTAGGTCTTTCAATTGTTTAGTTTTCTTCTTTTTGGAGGATTGAGTAGAGTACTCAATCCCATTAGTACCAGTACTGGTTGAGACAATGCTACCTGACTCTGCTTCATCCAGCACTCCCTTATAAACTTTAATCACAGAGGAATCCTTAGCTTTTTTGTCAACATGTTTCTCTTCCTGATCATCATTTAATGATGGTTCCATTAATTCTCCTTCCTCCAATACAACCAGGGAATTAAAGCTGTTCTTAACTGGTATAATAGAACCTATCTCGGAATTGACCTTTTCAGTAGCCTTCTCTGTTGAAACTGCAACATTCTGATTTACAGAATTCTACTCAATTGAAACTGAAAAATTCTGCTAAACAGAATTCTGCTCTACCAAGCCAAAATCCACATATATACTCTTTTTTACCGCAACATACTGCTTAGGTTGAGAAATATTGCTAATTTTATTCACTTGGGCAGCTGTTCTTTTACTCCAGTTTTTGTTAAAAATTTTCTTCCCATAGTTCACCATCATCCAAGGACCATAACTTTCAGAATTAGTCACCTTATCTTTAGTAGTTTGCTTCACTACCACTGCTTCTTTTTCAATCACATTCTTTGACATATCCATCTTCAACTGAACAAAATTCTCCTTATTCAACAAACAGCTTTTGGCACACTCATTCTTATTATGCCCGATCTTCCCACATGTAAAGCAGAGGTTCGGCAGTCTTTTATATTCTATCTATTGAAAAAACTTTTCTTCTTCTCCTTCCACCCACACACCAGTAGGAAGTTTATCATTCAACTTGATACGGACACAAACTCGGCCAAATTCTCTTCTCGACCATTGGAACATATTTCCGTCAATCAAGTATGGCTTCCCAACCATCGAAGCTATACGACATATGTTGACTTCATCCCAGCAAAAGAGAGGTAAGTTAGGCATTCTGATCCAAATAGGAGCAGAAAGTCCTTCAAGCGAATTTAGATCAAATTTTTAATTCCATCTCTCTATACCAACTATATTACCATTAACAAACCATGGGCCATTATTGAGAACATCTTCCAAATGCTCTATTTCAAAAAAAAAGCATAACACCCAGCCTTTACCCAGCATGGTGAGGTGAAATTTGCCAAAAACTTCCCATTGTCTCCTCAATTCATAACTGATTGAAGAGAAAAGAATATCTTCTCCAAAAATTTTAACCACCAAGGATTTATTCAGTTTGTTAGCATTTTCACAAACTTTTTCCTTATGTAGTTTAACAGAAAAACCATCTTCAGCAATGCAATCTCAAAAATCTAGATCAGCAACATTTATATTTTTATTTCTAGACCAAACATTTTGTATATTACAAGAATTAGCTCTTATAGGCAAATCCTCAAGCACCTCCTTGCATTTTCCAAGTTCACCAGTAGCGCAAGCACGCACTTCCTCCAATTTTGGTCTAACATTACTGTCTTCAGCATCCTTCATCTTTATTACAGAACAATTCATCTCCGTCACAACAGAATAGTTAATGGAATTCACATTACTATCCGCCTCCTTCCCAACCTTCGTGGACATAGATTCAATTGTGGAACTAGGAATCACATTAACATCCTTCTCTATCTGTTTTTGGAACAGCCAGACAGAATTTTCATGAATTCCTTCTGATAATTTGCTTTTTCCCTTACCAGGTACTTCCATGGATTGTTTCTTCATCAGCAGACCTCCTTCATTTATAATCAATGGTTTATTCATCAAAGAAGACGATTTTAGTCCAGGAAAAAAACTATACTTTCCTTCTCCAAAAGTCAGTGGAGAAGATGAAACATCATGAGAACTTCCAACGCTAATCCTTCCCGAGGAACGGCTGTCCTCCGATTGACCGGCGGCCGCAGATGGCCGACGACCAACCGTCGTCATACGTCCAACGACAAAGCCGCAAACTACGAAAATTCAAAAAATAATTTTTTGAATTCTCAGAGATTCTCTCTCTTCTTTCTCTCTCTACTTTTGAATTCCAAAGAAATTGTCACTAGATGTTTTGTTGACCAAGAAAAGTTTAAGGAGGATACGAGATTCTACTAGTTACATGTGTTCTAAAAGGTTTAGGTTTTGTGAGGTTGAATAAACCTAATATCACATTTAGGATTTAGGCCACTTGGGCCAACCTAAAAGGTTTATATCACCTAAAGTTAGCGTCCTATTTATTCTTAGGCAAAGTTTAAAAGAATTTATTTTTGTTTTGCTAAGTTTAGAACAATATAACCTAGAATGGCCCATCTTTTAGGTCTGGTAAATTAAGTTTAAACATATTCAAATGACATTAACCGTTAGTCAAACAAAAGTCCAAATGCTCTTTAATTGTGGTAAGGCCGTTTAGAATAGTAAAACATCATTAACCATATGTCAAGCATGAGTCCAAATGCTTTTAGAATGTGCTAAAGACATTTAAACTTATTGTCATAGTCATTATATTTGATTTGGATTTTTAGAATTTGATTTAAGGGGAAAATAGGCTAACAAGGGATCTTTAACCCATATGATGGGTTTAAATGAAAGTAAGGGACATCTTGGTCGAATCTTTGGGTCATGGAGTATCAAGATATTTCTAAGGGTAGGTTCCATAAGGCTTGAATGGGGTAAGTCAATGCAAGGATCATAAGGATTTTTATAGTCATTCTATGGTTATTTAAAATGAGTCTACTACCTACCTTAATACAAAATAAATATCCTAAGGACATTACATTTATTTAAGAATAGTTATGTTTATTTGGACAAAAAATTCTTCAATTTAATTCTTAATGATCACACATTAGTTTTTTGAGTTTACGATCATAGGTTAAAATTTGACCAATTACACATAAAATCATAAAAGTAGCAAAAGATTTTTTATTTGCTTTGAAAGACAAAGATAGGTTCTAAGGGACCTTGGGTGCCACTTCTGCAATTTTAGAGTTGACCATGGGTTATAAGTGTCTAGGATGGGTTATGAAGCTTCCTATGTTGCAGACCAATGGTTTATGATTTTGATGATAGCAAACATTCTTATTTCTCTACGACTGCCTTATGTACTGACATTTTAGGTTCACATGATCGGACTGCAATTTGGAATCAGCTCAAGATTGGGTAGATTAGGTCTGTGTCAGTTTATACTCTTTTTCTTTTCTTCAGTCTGTTATATTTGGTGTTGCACGTGATGTTTTGTAACTTGGAAGTTTTTCTGTTGCTCCCTAAAGATTTTTGTTTTTGGAAACATCGGCCGAGATAATATTTATATTGTCCTGGATGATCTATCCAAAAATAGAAACCCTAATTAGGGCATCCTCATTAAGGCAGCCGTCATTAGCTGATCGACCTGGACGATACCTATATCGGCCAGGACGATAGTCTCAATTCAGAAAGAATCAGCTGCCATAATCAGTTTAGGTATTCTTTATTTTAGGAAATCGACCAAGACGATATTACTATCGTCCAGGATGATCTAACTCAATTATGACTAAATTGATCTGGTATCTTTGGAAAGCATTAATGGTTGATTGATACGATCACATCGTCCGGGATGATCATAGGATTAGTCGGGATGATGTCCTAGACGATTTATATCAGCCAGCATTTATTCCCGATGATGATCAGAATGATTGAAATTGGTTTTAAACTAATCATCCTAGATGATCGTGAGATTGGCCAGGACGATGTAACCAATTTTCTTCTGATCGTCCCAAATCGTCCTGGGCTGATGAGCTGAATTTGTACTGATCGGCATGGACGATATGCCTATCGTCCGGGACGATAATATCAGCAACTTGCATTAATGAGCTCGTTTTGAGAGCTTCTATTTAAGCTTTGTCAAAGCACTTTTGTAAGTGTCTTTGGCAGCCATTGTAGCTTCATTCTTTTGGGGGAGACTTGAAGAGAGAGCCTAAAAGGGAGTGAGGAATGGGTGAAGTCTGAGAGGGAGAAGATCCTGTGAAGGGGGACTCAAGGGAGTGTGGAGGGGATTCCACACGGTTGCTCCAGCAAGCTTGCATCTTAATACCGTCAGATTCAAGGCTTGCATCGAGGGAAGTTCACCAAAGAAGAAGTTCACTTTGGTGTCAATGGATCCGGCGACTCCGCCGCACCAGGGAAGGTGGAAGTGATTTTGTAAGGGCTTCTCCACCTAGCTGGGGGGGCTAAAGGAGAGGCACTTAGTTTAGTGTAATACTTGGAGGGTGCCTCCAAGGAGTGGACGTAGGTCAAGGTTTGACCGAACCACTATAAACCCGGTGTGTTCTTTTCTTATTATTGCTTCCGAAGTTTATTTCCGCATTTGTTTTATTTGTGGTGATTTGGTTTGTACTTTGCTTAAAGTTTCTTCTTTACCAATTCACCTCTCTTCTATTAATTAGCCTTAGGACTAGTTCATAGGGCCTAACATACTAACAAACTTTCAAGTGGCCTCAGAGCACTTTCTAGTGTCATATGAGCACTTTCACCCTATGGGTTTTATGAATCTTGGATGGGTTTTCCACATTTTGTAAATGCTAAATAATTGGGAATCTGGATATGATGGTTTTATAAGAAAGGTCGTACATTATAGAAGGAGATCTTTGAAGTTAAAAAAACACATTGTGGATGTTTGACAACCTTGCCAAAGGAAATATCAACTTATACAACATGAAACACTCTTAATCACATGCAATATGATTGATTGCTACCACAATAGGACCTCATCTCTAGAAATTAACTCTTCATTGTAACATGTGGCATTCATCAGTATCTCTATCTTCATGGACTTTCATGCTTTCTTATTAATATTCATAACCTTTAGACCTATAGAAATGCCTATGTTAATTTTAATAACCAACTCTCTCACCAGGGTTTTAATCATGTTATCTTCATCCAACATAGTCCTTTGCACCTTAAAATAGACCCATTTTAAATGATTTCATAGAAGTGTATGATTAGAGATGTCCCTCACTAAATAAAAGTTCCCAATTATATAATTCAATGTGTAGTGGTCCATTATTTATTTTGAAGCAGCCTTTTTAATTTTATGATACTTCAAAATACGAGAAAAGATAAATTAAAGAATGTTTAACATCTTTGTATTGCATATGTGCATGCTGATATAGTAAGAAAATATTAAATGTCCCTCTGATAATTAATTTTAAGGTACAAAAGGACCACGAAAGTGCTCTCTACTAGCCTTTGGAGTTAGATTAATATTTATCACAATAAATTCTAGTCACCATTTGCATCAATTTTTATGGATTTAAATCTTAAAACTAGAATGGTTTTTATAAAAAAAATAAATAAGATTTTTTATCTAAAACAAGTGATAAAAATATACTATTAATTAGAATATAATTTTGAGGATTTCTTTTTCAATTCATACATCACATTTAACATCCTATCATACATTCCCGACATGAAAGACTCAAACTAGAATAAAACTTATGACCCTTAACTTTCTTTATTTCTTAGTTTTCGATTATGAGAACTCCACTTTCAATGTCTGTCTAACAAACCATTATAAAGCACCTAAATATGGGATACAACATTTCATAATATTTAAAGGTCCATTAAATCATTTTTACTGTAGTTTCAAAGTTTTTTAGTTTACCAAAATAACCTTAACATGTTTGTTATCATCATAATTGTTGAATTGAAGAAAAAGGGTGGCTTGCCACCATAAAAGGAGTAAAACAAAGGAATCCCAAGAGTGGTGATCCTGTCAATCATTACGGGAAGAAAATGCTTCAAATATAATAAGTTCAAGTAAATAACCATTTGCAAGGATAATTACTAGCATACTTTTATCTTATCATCAAGCATGTAAGGGTTATCTTTTTTATTATTCCTTTTCATCAAAAATAGTATAACTACAAAATGGTAATAATTCTGTATATTATAAATTTGTTTGTTGCATTTCTTCTTACCTTTAATCCATCATCTTTGAGAAGTTAACATAAGCACTCATCAAAAGTGACTTTTTTGTATTTTATTTACCTTGATAGTTTCTATTGAAAAGATGTTTCTCTTAGAATGTTATTCTAAAACTTCATTTGGGACTGCTTTTTTATTGCTTCTTAAAATGGAATTTAGTACGAAAATTAAAATTTTTGTTACTAAAACTCTGTTTTAAGAAGTAATAAAAAGTCATCCCAAATGAAGCCTAAAGCTCTTTCTCAAAGTTATATCTAGTGTATTATTCATCACTTTCATTTGTTTGCCTTTAAGAGCAATAGTGGAAAAATACTTTACTACCTCTACTCATATAAACCCTCAATCATTCAGCTTACTCTTAGCTTCATAGGATAAATAACTTTTCCTTATTTAGAGATGATTTATGATGCTTTTGAGACATTATGAACTTTATTTAGTCCTTCTATAAACTATACATAATTAATCAAATAATGTTTTAAGTAGCTAACTTGATGCGAATTCAAGAACTAAAGGCTTGCACAAATAGTGATATTATTGTGGCGAAGAAATATAGTGATGCCTCCACCAGTAATATTTATCATTAAAAATTATACCACATCATAGAACTGAAATATAATAACCTATTAATTTTTATTTGCTACATTGTTTATAATTAAATTAGCTTGAATGACTATTTAAAGAGCAATCTTTTATAAATTCAAGCCACATAAAAGGATAAGTTTATCTCCCAACTAAAAGTTTCACCAAAAGTAGTTAATGATGGTATCTTACTTGGAACTTAATGAATTACAAAAATCTTAAGATTAAAAAATCCCGGCATTAATCCTCAGCTAGTGCTTTTGTCTCGCAGCCGCTTTTGTTCGGATCCTCATGGATTCCTACCTCACTAACATATATTTTCCACCCCTATAATCTGTTTCATTCCTATTTCACTATCCTATTCCACCTTCGGCTTCATTCCCAACCCATTACCATGGACTTGCTTCCTCAATGAAAACCCTAACCCCTTAAACTTTGCAATTTGTTTATTGCCTACTAGTGAGGAAATCATTTCTTTTCCACAAGATAATGTGGTTCATACATCTCAAGAATGGAATTTAGCACTTTTGGGCTACTCTTATGGAAAGAGACTTTATTAAGGAACCATGCAATCTGTTATGAACAAGTTATGGAAATTAAAAGGTAATATTAAAATGATTTCCAAAAGTGATGGTTTCTTATTATTTAAGTTCTCCTCTACCGAAGAATTTGATTATGTGTGGAATAAAGAGGACTAGTTCAAACTGGGAAAACCTTTTATAGTTAAATAAATGGTCACCCCTGTTTAGTCTTAAGCATGAAGAGTTCACCGCTATTCCAATCTGATTGAAGATTCATAACCGTCCCCTATGTTTCTGGACTCTAGTAGGAATTTAAAAAATTGTTATTAAAATTGGAATTTTGTTAGCTATAGACATATTGATGGCTTCCAAATCTCATCTTCCATGTGCCAGAGAATGTGTGCAGATAGATTCTACTGCCACATGTCTAGACATTATTCCTATACTAGTTAAAGGAAAAATTTATAATCCTAAGATTCAATATGAGTGCAGATTTAAAACATGTCAATATTATTCATCCTTAATTCATTCTAATTTAGAATGCCAAAAAAATCCTAACC
Organism: Dendrobium nobile; assembly: GCA_022539455.1. Classification (NCBI taxonomy): domain Eukaryota; kingdom Viridiplantae; phylum Streptophyta; class Magnoliopsida; order Asparagales; family Orchidaceae; genus Dendrobium; species Dendrobium nobile. The sequence continues at coordinate 35,689,290 of CM039724.1, read as the reverse complement.
AGTAACCCCAACCACCCCATCCACAATCTCAACCTCAAACTTAGTCATCCAAAACTTATAATCATGGTCGCGACTCTAGCCAAAGACCTGTAATACAACCCTCAGATCAAAGGGACATTGTTCCTAACCCTAATATTCCCCAAATTCAAACCTATAAAAATTTCTTATGGCTATAATCATCACCATTGCATAAGAAAGAATCATAATGTCTCTCTACGCTTTGGCTTTTGAGGTGATTTCTGGGTGATTCTAGGGCTCCTTCTCGTGTGCTGTATTTTCACCCTCCTGGCTTGCTTTCTTTGCTTTTTCCAATCGACCTCTTCTACTTTTTGTATTTTTCTATCTTCTATTAGCTGATTTTGAGGTTTCATAATGTTTTTGGTGCTGAGAGATGACGACTCCATTGTCATCAAACCCAACATCTACTTCTCATTCTGAGGGAAAAACTTGATCTTTCAAAGATGTTTTGGATGGTGCATCTTCTTCTTCTCCTAAATTGAATTTTTGTTCATTCCTCTTTCAAGGGCTGTCCAACTCTTTTGTTTGAGGACTTGGTTGTTGATCAGTTAGCCGCTCCTTATGCTTTGATGCTGGTGGGGAAATTTATTTTAGGGAGATCGAATCTTGATGTTATACATAAATTTTTCCTTAACCTAAAGCTTTCTAGGTCATTTCATATTAGTTTACTTGATAAAAGACATGTTGCTATCCAACTTTTTAAGGATCTTGATTATAGCTGCATATTTGCTAGGAGATCTTATTATATTCAAGCGTGTCAAATATGGTTGGTTAAATGAACTCCAGATTTTGATGTTAGGGAGGAATCTCCTATTGCACCAGTTTGGATTTCTTTCCCTAATTCGAGACTTCACTTTTTTAATCACCAAATCCTCTTTGTGATGACTTCTTTCTTTGGGAGACCGTTACAAACAGACCAAGCCACTACCTCTATATCGAGGCCGTATGTTGCTCGGGTGTTGGTAGAATTGGATGTCTCTAAGAAACATCCTATTGAAATATGGATTGGGTTAGAACTCAAGGGCTATTTCCAAAAAAATTAAGTTTGAAAATTTACCTATATTTTGTTCTTTTTGCAAGATGCACAATCATGATTATTTTCAGAAGCATCCTCATCTTCGTAAAAAAAAAGAATCTTTGAAACAAAAGAATGGGGTGGTTTCTCAGAATGTTTCTAATCCCATTCAGGTTATTTTAGATGGCAATACTTCTAATCCTCCCCCATCTCTTGAGGAGACATTGGTAGTTAATGTTGAGGACCCTCTTTCTTCTTTTACCAATGATGTTTCTTTCAATTATGATCAGGGAGTTAGTCTCCAATTGTTAGTTTTGCCTTCTATTGACTGTGAGAAGAATGTGACGCATAATTTGCCTATTTTGAAGTCCAAAATGATGTTAATGTTGTAACTACCCCTTCTTACATTATTAATCAAAATGGTTATGATTCTAATGGTATTATGCTTGCCTTACTTCTTTTAATCCATTAAATGAACAGGAATTTGTGGCTACTCAAGTTTCTTGCAAAGATGGTTAGAGGAATGACATCCCATTAGAAAAAGGTGAATTTGTTTCTATGGAGCTTAGCTCCCTCCTTTCTAAATGCATTGAAGAACTTGGTATGAGGGCTCATTATAATTTGGAGGATGATTGTATGTTTATGGAGGATGAATGTCCTCAATAGACTATTCAAATGGAACACCAAAATGGTAGTAAGACTCCCTTCAACCTCTAATTACAATAGTGATGCTTTGACTGATACTAAGGATATGCATATTACTACTAAATATTTTACCAGGGATGATAATGATACTAGTTTTATTAAAGTGCATAACGAAAGAGGGAGGAAGCCTAAGCATATTTCTTTTGCAACCTCCTAGAAACACTCACTCGCATACTTCCCGTTAAGTTTTTATTTATGTTTAATGCTATTATTTGGAATGTGAGGGGTATTGGTTGTCCTTCTTCTAGAATTCGTGTTAAGAATTTATGTCGTGTGCATAACCTTTCTATTCTTTTGATGCTTGAGTCTCTAATTTCCTCTTCTTGGTTGTGAAGCACCTCTTACTTTTTGAGTTTTAATTATGCTATTTCGAATGTGACTAAAAATATATGGGTTTTTTTGGACCCCATTAAAATTGATGTTATTAGTGATTTTACACAGATCTTGCATTGTAAAGTTGAGGTTCCTAATTTTCATTATTGTGCTTCTTTTGTGTATGCTGCTTCATCTCTTTACATTAAAAAACTGCTTTGGGATCAACTTTTTAATTGTTATAGTATTTGTAATTTTCCTTAACTTGTTTGTGGTGATTTTAATGCTATTTCTAATCCCTCAAAAATGATAGGAGTTTCCACTCCTTATCGCTCTATTGACAATTTCAATAAAATTATTATAACTTGCAATTTAATTGATATTGATTTTTTTGGTAATTATTTTCATTGGAATAGGGGTCACTTATGGAAAAGGCTAGATCGTGTGTTCTTTAATGACTCTTGGCTTAATTCCCTTAACTCCACCGACGTGCAGCATCTTAGCAGAACATTGTTTGATCATACACATTTACTTATTAGCCTTAATTTTTGACATTTAATGCTCCTTCTCAATTTATATTCTAAAACATATGGTTACTTCATGACTCTTTTTTTTTTATGTTGTTTAGAATAAATGGCAAGCTCTTTTGCATCAGGATAATTCTTATTTTGGCATGAGGAAGCTTTGGTTTAAGCTGAAATGGCTAAAATAAGTTTTAAATTGGTGGAACCATCATGTTTTTAGAATTCTCTTTTCTAACATTCAGCAAGCTGAACAACTTGCTAATTCTATTGAGCTGGCTTGTCAAGATGACCCAACTGATGCTAATTTCTCTCTTTTAAAGAAGTCTAAAGAGGACCTTTTTAATTTCCAAGCTCAGGAAGTAGTCTTTTGGAAGCAAAAAGCTGCTTCTAAGCACTTGGTTGAAGTTTATAACAATACTAAATATTTTTGTGCATTGGTTAAGAGGAAAAGGGATAAAAATAGTATCTATAAACTCTAAAGGGAGGATGGTTCTATCATTGAGAATATTATGGAGATTGCTAATTTAGCTGTCCAATATTTTCAATCCCATTTCAACAAAGTTTTTAATCGGGCTAAGATTATTGATCATTCTTTCATTCCTTCCCTTATATCCCATGAGGAGAATGTCACTCTCTCTAGGCCTCCTTCTCTTGAGGAGGTTAAATAGACTCTGTTCGATATGAATAGTGGTTTGTGGCTGGGATTGACGGGTTTACCTCCCTTTTCTTTCAAAAATCTTGGCACATTTGTAATAATGGTATTTTTGCTGCTATTTTGGATTTCTTTGTTGGTAACCCTATCCTTAAGTTCTTTAATTCTACTTCTATTATGCTTATTCCGAAGAAAAATCTATTAACACTAGGAATGACTTTTAACTTATCAGTCTTTATACTTTTTTTAACAAATTAATCTCTAAAATTGTTATGAATCATCTTACTTCTATTTTACCTAGAATTATTTCTCCTTATCAGATGCATTTTGTGAAAGATAGGGCCATTACGAATATCATTTTGTAGGCTCAAGAATTCTATCAAGACTTGGATGTTAGGGTGAGAAGGGTTAATTTAATTTTGAAGCTTTATATTGCGAAGGCGTATGATAATATTCTTTGGAACTTTCTATACCTTACTTTAAACTTTTTTTGGCTTTGATTATATCTTTATCAAGCTTATTAAGAACTATATTAAAGATAACTATTTTTTATTATTTTTAATGGTTCTAATAATGGCTTCTTCAAATCTTCTCATGGCTTTAGGCAAGCTGATCGTATTTCTCTTGTTCTCTTTATTATTGCTACTGAATTTCTTTCTAGGGGTCTTGCCAATTTGTTTGATACTAATGATGGTCTTTATTTTAGAACTTTGGGAGGTTTTCCCTTATCTCATTTATGCTTTATGGATGACTTTATGGATGACTTTATTATTTTTACTAATGTGGATATTAATAGAATTCATAAACTTATGGATTTGTTTTATCAATTTGAGATGGTTAGTGGCTTATCCTTTAATAAAATAAAAGTGGTTTCATTGCTTCTAAGAGAATCTCTAAAGATCGTATTTTAGCTATTAAAGATTAAACTGGCTTTACTCATGCTCACTTGCCCATCAAATATCTTGGTGTTCCTCTTTTTAATGGGTGGAGGAAAACCTTTTTGTTTAATGATCTTATTGCCTCTATTCAAAACAAGCTTTTATCTTGGGATTATAATTTTCTTAGCTTTGGTGGTAGAGTTACTCTTATCAAAAGTGTCCTATGTGTTTTACCGGTGTATAATTTTCAAACTATTTTTTTGACTCTAGTTGTGTGTAATAGGGTCCACAAGTTTATTAACAAATTCTATTCGAAAGGCACTTCTACTAGCTCTAAAATCACTTGGGCTGCTTGGGAGAAGTGTTGTGGTGTTTTGGCTGAAGGTGGTCTTGGCTGCAAGAATTTTAAAGATCTAACTAAGGCTTTTTCTTTTAAACTTTGGTATAATTTGTGCACTAAAGATAATCTTTGGGCTAATTTTATGATTTGCAAGTATTATGTTGGCAAACATCTTACTAATTATTTTTCTAAGTAAGGTGATTCTAGGGTTTGGATAAGACTTTGCAAGGTTAAATGGGATGTGGAGCCCTTTATCTCTTGGGGGATTGGTGAAGGTAATATTTTATTCTGGCAAGGTCGGTGGTTAGGTAAACATTCTATTGACACTATTTTGAGTTCTTCCTCTACAGCTTCGGTTAAAGTTAATTCTTTTTTTAATGATAATTGTTGGGACTACGAAAAACTCTTTAATGTGATTCTTGATTGCATTATTCACCTCATTTTAAACTTACCTATCAACACTTCTTCTAAGGACATTATTTTATGTTATTTTTCCAAAGATAGTGGTTTTCACTTAAAGAATGCTTGGCATACTTTTAGAGCTAAAAGAAATATTGACAATATTTTCACTTACATTTGGCATAAGAGCATTCCTTCTACTGTGTCTATCTTTGTTTTGAGAATTCTTCATAGATTTATCCGTACTGATGATAATCTAACCAAAAAAGGTTTTATTATGGCTTCTAAGTGTCAATGTTATTGCCAATTGGAGAATATGCATCATGTTTTTATCTCAGGTCCTATTGCTATTAGAACTTGGGTTTAATTTGATGATTTGTTTCAGTTAAATTATTTTAATTCTCATTTCTCCCTTAAATCTATGCTTAATGCTTAGTTTATTAAATTTAAAGGTTACATCTGTAATGTTATTCCTTCTCTCATTCTTTGGTTTCTCTAGTTGGAAAGGAATAACTCTCTTTTTATTGATGAGTGGATGAATCATCATAATGTTGTTCAGAGGGTGAAGGATAAGGTTTGCTCTCTTGTGGTTAATAAGCTGCTTTCTTATAAGAATTTTAAGAATTATTATTTTGTTGGGAATGCTTTATGGCTTAATTTCATGGGTGTTCCAACTGCTTCTCAAGTTAATATTATTTACTAGACTAAACCTCCCAGTAATTTCATTAAATTTAATATGGATGGTGCTAGTAGTGACTCTTTTGTGGGATGTGGTGGTACTACTAGGGATAGTAATGGCTGCCTTATTTTAGCTTTTACTGGTCCTATTCAGAACAGTAATTACTTTACTACTGTTACCTTGGCCATTCTTTATGATATTTAGTTATGAATTTCCCTTAACTTAACTAATTTACTTATTGAGCTAAACTCTAATTATGATTACCAACTATTTTTTATTGATGGAGATATGTGTTGTATCCTTGATCTTTTCTATCATATTAGGGAAAGTAAAAAGCTGTTATTATTTTTAAATTATTCATTTCTCCACACTTGCAAAGAGGGTAATGCATGCACTTCTTGGCTTGCTAACTGGGCTTGTAGTCTAGATTATTTTTATGATGTTATTGGGACCTTCATTATGGTGCCTCTTCATTGTTTTCTTAAACATGTTGAGCTTGGTATCCCTTATGTTAGTTCTTAGGTGGTTTTCTTTCTTGGTGGGATGCTTGGTGGTTTGTTTGATCCATTTTTTTTGGTAACAAGGTTGTTTTATTGTTTCTTTATTCTATTTTTTGCTCCTTGACTTCTCATGTTGGCGAGTTATGCTGGTATGCCTCATATCTCTATTGAGTGCTTTCGGTACCTCTTGGTTTTGCTATTTATGAACTGCTACTGCCATTTTTTTATGAATCTTGGGTTGTTTAGCATTTCGTGGGGTTATTCTATTTGTGATTTCTACTTCTCATTGTTTAATGGGTTTGTATTGGCCATGTCTATTGGTTTTTATGGTTGGATGAACTTGTTCTTCCCTTTGTTAAAATTTACTTGGATTCTCTTGTTCTGGTTGTAATTTTCTTAGCTTCCCTGCGGTGCAATGGGGTTTGTTGTGGACTTATGTAGTTTCATTTTATGTCCGTTTACCTCTCTAGGTACTTCTGCTGGTGGTGGTTTTTATTCCAGTTTTGGGTAATAGGGCTTCCTTATGTTTTTGGTTGCCTCTCTGGTTACTTCTACTAATGTTGGGTGTTGTTCCAGCTTCATTTGCTGGGGGCTGTCTTTGGCTGCTGAATTTTAGTGGGGAAATTATGTTAGTTTGGCATAGTTGCACTAGTTGGTTGCTTTCTCATAATTGCTTTTTTGGGTTGGCTGGTTTGTTTGTTCTCTTACTATTTGGGCATTATCTTAGTTCGTGTTGCATTTGGAGTAATTCCTTTATGGAGCTTTTCTTTGTGTTGTATTTATTTTTCTATTGGCATATCTTCATTTTTTTTAGGGAAATTCATAAAATTGCATTAAAAAGAAAAAGAGCAAAGAAATTATTACAATTCTACTGAGCCAATGATAGTAGATTCCACCTTTAATAAAGACATGAATGAAGGAGGAATCTTATTAATAGAAATGTCATCCCAGATAAAATGGCTGAACACCCCGAAGTTTGCATATAAATCCGCCAACTTGTTACAACTTCTATCAACACAATTGAAAATGACGTTATTGAACTCTTCAAAAAGATAAGTATCCTCATACCTTGTGTCTCCCTTTTGTTTTGCCTTCTTCAAAAATTCCATGACATTATGATTGTCACCTTCTATGATAATACCTTTGTATTTAAACATCCAATCCTTCAACACTTCTTTAATGGATTGAGTAGCAAAGTGTTCCAAGGAAAAAATATCCCAATGGATATACGGTTTCCCAAATGCTAGAAGAAATCTTCCTTTGTGATCTTGAAATACTCCTCCAATCCCGGCTTTATAATTGGAGAGAAGAGAAGCATCCACATTAACTTTGAGCCAATCGGGTGGAGGGGGGTGCCAATGATATAAGGACAACCTTGAAGCTTGGTTGACATCCCATATACCCGAGTATTTACTAATCCCTTGGACAGAAATTGAAGCAAAGCTTATTGCATTGGAAGCAATATACAATTTACTATCATCCTTCCCATTATGTATTAGATTATTCCTTGACTTTCATGTCATGTATACCACTGTACAATAAAGATTAATTATAAAGGGACTTAGTTAAGAGAGGTGCTTACAGCAATCTTGTAAGGAATTAAAATCTTTGAAAGTAAATCCCCAATCCTTGATTTGAGAAAGAACGTCCTTCAATTTTTGGCAATTTGCTGTCAAATGGTCTCTGTTTTCTGCAGCATTACAGTTCCTTGGGCAAAGATTGATCCTTTGCAATCTTCTATGTTCAAGGAATTCATTGGTAGGCAATCCATTATTATAGATCCTCCACCAAAAAGTTTCCACCTTTGGATTGAGTTTAGCTTTTTTAATCCATCTCCAGTAATGTTCCGATTGAGTATGGTTTACCGAATTTTCAATAACCATAGATGATAAGGATCTTCCATTTCTCTGTAGTAAGAGCTCCATTTTATCTTCTTCTTGATCAACCGGGTTAATGGTTTGTAAAATAAGCTTTACAAGATCTTCACCCATGATCCTTCTCATTTTCTCCACGTTCCATCTTCCATTCTCTATAAGATTGGAAACAGAAAATCTGCTATCTTCAAGAGAATAAATAAACGTTGGCCACTTGTCCAAACATTTATCTAAGATCCATGTCTCTTTGTATACATCAATGTCATTACCATTTGCCACCCACCATCTAATAAATGGCCTTAATGACTTTCCACCTATCTTCAAAATTTTCCATGAAATAGAACCATATTTTTTCAAATCTACTTTATCAAGTAGATTTCCATATTTGGGTAAGAAAACTTTGTGATGAAAGGAATCTTTATCATATATATATTTCCATGCCAATTTGAATCTCAATGGGCCAACTTTGGTAGAACAAGAGTGAAGAGCTCTACCTCCCCATTTAGTTGGTAAACACATAGTTAACCAATTAACATAGTGTAAGCCATAACCACCATTAGATTTGTTCCAAATAAAGTTCCTACAAATCTTATCCACCTCATCTAGAATACTCTTTGGAACAAGAGAGTTAGTATAATGAAAAGTGGTGAAGGAAAGCAAAACAGTTTTAGATAAGAGAATTTTTCCTGCCAATGAAATCATCTTACTCCCCCAAATATTAGTCATCTTCAAGGCTTTATCAACAATAAAATTGAAGTCTTGTTTAATCAACCTTCTCAAAGTAAGAGTTACTCCAAGATAGGTTAATTGATTTACTGTTTTGAAACCCAACAAATGGCTAATGGCTTTTTTTCTTCTTCTTCTTACAAGTTTGCTGAAAGTCATAGAAGATTTATTTGTGTTGATAGACAAACCTGTCCAAGTGCAGAAATTTCCCAAAATTAATTTAATTTCTTTGGAAGCCTTCAAAGTAGCTTCTGCAAAGATGATCACGTCGTCTGCATACAACAAGTGAGTAATAGAAGGCCCATTTGAAGAAACCCGAACTCCCAATGAATCACTTTTTTGTTTGATGGCATTAGAAAGCAATTGAGCACAAAGGATGAAGAGATAAGGAGACAAGGGACAACCTTGTCAAAAGCCACATTGACCTTCAATCCAATTAGATAAGCTACCATTTATAGAAATTGAGAAATTGGATCTTTGAAAACAATTTAAAATAAGTTTAGAGAAAATATCTGGAAACCCGAAATAATACAAAGCCTTTTTCCAAGGTTAACGAACCCATGGAATTATAGGCTTGTTCCATATCAATTTTGAAAGCAACACATCCTTTAGAAGATTTGGAATTCCTTAGTTTATGCATTACTTCTTGGGCAATCATCACATGATCATTAAGAGATCTACCTTTGATAAAAGCAACTTGTTCATAAGAGATCAATTTAGAGATGTAAGGAGCCATTCTAATCATGAGGATTTTAGCGACAACTTATAAACCGAATTACATAAACTAATTGGTCTATAATTAGAAGGAGATAATGGAATGCTGATTTTTGGAATTAGAATGACAATCGTTTCTTTCCATTTAGGATCCATTTCAGAACTTTCAAAGAAATCTTTTAATGCATTCCATATGTCAATTTTAATAATCTCCCAATAAGCTTTAAAGAAGGAAAAGGTGATACCATCTTTACCTGGAGAGATATTATTACCACTTTGTTTGATAACAATTCCCATTTCTTCAATAGAGAAGGCTTTGCTTAAAGTTGTTCTATTTTCCTCATCAAGACAACTCCAAGAACAAGGCCAATCCTCTAGAATGCATCTTCGGAATTTCCATTTCTTTTGAAAATGATTTATGAAAGCATTTTCAATTAGAGTTTGTTCCTCAACCACTTCTCCAACTTTTTCCATAATCTTGGAGATAAAGTTAGTATTCCTTCTAGATGAAGCAAATGCTTGAAAGAATTTGGAATTCCGGTCACCCTCCACCATCCACTTCACCTTTGCCCGTTGCTTCCACCAAGTATCAAGCTTGGCAAGTGTAGAGTTGAGCTCTCCCACTTTAGCATTCAGTAACCAGCTATCTTCAATTGATAAATTTCCTTCATCTGCCTCTTTTATTTGGAGATTTTCAATTTGAATCAAAAGATCTTTTTTGAGAGAAAGTAAATTCTGCATTTTGGCTTTGCTCCAACAGTAAAGTGCCTTAAGGGAGTTTTTCATTTTACAATTCAAAATGTTGGCAGCATTTCCTCTATAATTCCTTTTCCAAACTTTGTTCACCACAGCCATTGAAGCTTTATTTTGAGCCCAAACATCCTCAAACCTTACTATCCTCTCCTTAGTTTGATGAACCATGATGTTCAAGATGATCGGACAATGGTGAGAAGCCACACGTGCCAAATGCCTGACATAGAGATGATTCGAAGAAGTAATAGCGGCTGGGTTTATAAAACACTTATCTACTCTTTCAAGGATGCGTTCTGGCCCTTGTTTGTTGTTGCACCAAGTGAATTTCGGTCCCACAAATCCTACTTCATGTAAATCATTGTTTGCAAGAAAGGTCTTCATTTCCTTGGATCCAAGGGAAAGTTTGAATCTTTTCCCTCCCCTTTTATCTTCACTTGAAAGGATGCAATTGAAATCACCTCCTATCACCATAGGAAGTTCCTTGCTAGCAAAGAATTCTAGCCTTTCCCAAAGCCATCTTCTTCTATAAACATCCTTACTACCATAGATTGAAGCAATCCTCCATGTACCTTTGTTGAGAATCTCCAAATCTCCTACAATGAATTGTGAAGTGGATTCTAATATTTGAAAAGAGGCCAAGTCGCCTTTCCATAACACAAGAATGCCCCCAAATAAACCTTTTGATGGAACACAGAAGAAGTTCCAATCGGTGCCAATGAGAAGGTCCACTTCCTTTCTCTCAAAAGAAGTGATTTTGGTTTCCAATAAACCAATGAAAAAAACTCCAAAATCTTTAACAATTTCCTTCAAGTATAGAGAACCTCTCCTCTTCCTAGCTCCTCTAGAATTCCAAAAAGCTATGGATGAATTCATTGCATAAGAGGGGATGAAGTCCCCATCTTATCTTTGTTAACTTTTTCATCCCTCCTACTTCTAGGAGTAGAGTTGATAGGACCTAGCCCTTTGAGTTGTTTTTTGCCTTTATTCTTGATAATAGGGGGACTCCCATCATTGATAGCAATAGAATTGCTTAAAAGCTCTTCCTTGTTGATAATTTCTATAACTGTAACAATACAATCTCCTTCCAGATTTTTACAAGAATTGTTTTCAACCAATTCAGCTGGTATGATTTCCCCTTCGTCACTTAGTTCATTAAGTAAATTGAATTTGTTAGAACAGATTAAAGAAGTGTTTTGAACATTCAACCTTTTATCAAAAATGTCTTCTGAAGAGATATCTGGATTCTGAATTTGAGAAAACTCCTTACTTGCATCTTCAATGATTCCCTCCTTAAGAGAAATCTTCACTTCCTTATTAGGAAATTCCACAGCTCCAACTTCCTTCCAGATCTGTTTTTTAATAACAAATTCTGAAATCTTTTTTCCAGCAGCTTCTCTGTCCCGAGAACTTTGTTTTTTGAAAAAACTCCTCTTCTTGCCATAATTCACTTGAAGCCAAGGACCATAGCCGAAATTATCATTAGCTGCATTTTTAGTAACATTGTTGGTGTTGGAAATTTCTTCATTAATCACCTTTAAGTGTTCGCCTTCCATATTAGAACCGGAAGTTCCAGTTTGATTGTTAATAAAATAATTGGACTTATCATGTCCAATTCTCTCACAACTGAAACAGAAGTCAGGGAGTTTCTCATATTCAAATTTTTTATAGAACTTGCCCGAGCTGATTTCAACCCAAGTTCCTTTAGGTAATGCCATGTCTAGATTGATACGTACACCTACTCTACCAAACTCCCTTCTTCCCCATTGAAAAAGGTTAGCATCAATCATGAGGGGCTGCCCAATTATAGAAGCAATTCTACAAATATTGATTTCATCCCAACATAGAAGTGGGAGATTAGGAAGCCTTATCCATATTGGAGCACACAAGCCTTTTAAGGAAGAAGGGTCAAAATTAGAAGACCATTTATCCATACCAATGTTCTTCCCATTAACAAACCAAGGTCCGTTATTGAACACAGCATCCATGGATTCATTGTTGTAGAATGAGCATAGGATCCAGTCCATTCCTAGCATAGTTAAGTGGAACTTTCCATAAGGAGCCCATTGTCTTCTGAGTTCAATACAAACCACTGGGAATGGGACTTTACTTCTAAAGACTTTGATAGCAATAGAATTTTGTAGCCTTCTTGAGTTTTCCAACACCTTGTCTTCATTTAATTTAACAGAAATTCCATCTTCATATCTCAAATTACCCAATTCCAGGTGAGATACTTTGATATGTTCTTTTTGGCACAAGCATTTTGTTGTTTATCAGGAAGAGCTCTTTCAGAAATCACATTAACAGTTTCCTTACACGAACCGAGTTCTCCATTATTGCAATCACGAACATTGTCAAGTTCATTTAATACTTGTGCTCCATTGCCTTTAGTAGCAAAATTGTTTAGACATTCTATCCTTGATTCATCCATAGCTTGAACCTCCATACCATTTGCATCATTTTGATTTTCAGCAGCATTTTTGAATGCAATTTGTTTACCAGAGGAAACAGAATTTTTTTCTGAAGAATTTTTAGAGAAATCAACAACAGCTAGTTCCCAGACACCAAGGAGATCTTTGTTCTTCAGATTATCAGTAGACAGATAGTCTTCTATCAGACCTTTACCTTTTCCAGCAACTTCTATTAATTTTTTAGGATGCAAAAGCAGACCTCCTTCATTGATCACCAGAGGCGCTTCCAAACGAAACTTCGATTTGGATCCTTAAAAAAAACTTGATAGAATGTCACCAAAAGCCGACGGAGATGCAGAAAGCGACTTCACTGGACCATGAGATATGCTTGCGGATGAACGACGAACATCCTTTGAACCATCGGAGATCGGTGGTCGGCAACCCTCCGTCGCAATTGCTCCCGCGGAAAAACCGCAAATTTGAATTTTTTAAGAAAACAACATCAAAATCTAATTTCTCTCAGAACTTCTCTCTCTAACTTCTCTCTCCTAGAGAATGTAAATTCAGTGGTGTCTTTAAATTGGCATATCTCGATGTTCTTCATTTTAGCTATTATCCTGGTAGAAATAGACTCGAGCTATGATTGCACTGGTGTTGTTGCTGATGGTATATCCCATTGGTGCTCTCCTTCCATTAGGGCACTACACTAGATGGATGGGGGCTTTTGTGGTTGTTTGGCTGGGGTGCTGGGTTGTTTTGCCCATGGTATTGATTTACCTGGGACTTTGGCTTGTCTTTTGTATTATTTCAGGTGCTGGAGTGCCTTTGGGCTAGTTTTTTTGTGATTTTCTAGAGGATTTGTACCTTGTTGTGGGTAGGCTTATGCTTTTTTATTCTAGTTGTTGCTAGATGTTCCTGTGTTGGTGTGCTCTTTGGTTGGGTCCTTATGATAATCTAGAGGTGGAGTGATGTTTTGCTATTGGTGTTAAGCTCTTCTGTTCGAGTTATTTAGAGGGATGGATGGTGTTTGCACCTGAGGGTTAGATTGAGTGGCTTGTGGATTACCTTTATGAGTTTGCTTATACTAATTTAATCCTAAGATCTATCAGTCTTTATTGCCATTTTTTCTTTCAATGGTGTCGGCCCTTGGATCATTTCTTTATCAGTGTTTTTTTTTTCCTCCTTTTTGGCTTAAGGTTATACTATTTTTCTTGGATTAACTTATGGGAATATCCTTACATATTGCTTAGGCCATATTACAGCTATGTCTATTTTGCCTTCCAACCTTTTTAACAGGATCTTTTTTATGTTGATGACCGTAAGTATGGCACTGGGACTGGTTGCAAGGAGCTTTTTTGCTATTTTTTGTTTTTCTCCTTCTTTTTGGGTGCTTCGCCTTAAGCACTATAGAGTGATTTTGTATTGCACTTTAGTGGAGAACTCGAGCTCTAAGGTTTTCTTTATTTTTATTTCTTTAGCTCTTTAGCATTAGCGAGCTTGAGGTCCCCTTAATGATTATGTATAATTTTTCTTAATTAATACTTTGGCCCCTTTGTGTGTTTCCCCTAAAAAAATAAATAAATAAATAAATAAATAAAAATTGCTTATGGCCATGATCAAGTTTTTTTGCATAAAGAATGTGCCTGAATTAGCTATTTGTATCTTTCTTTTTTTGATGATTTTCTATAGCATCAGTAGTATGTTATTGTTTTGTCTTGTATTTTGGCGTAGTGGAGAATATTGGCTCATGGGTTCGATTTGATTGTTTTGTTGCTCGTTCGAGCATTAGAGAGCTGATGGTCTCCCTTAAAAACCTTATAATCTTTTTTTTAATTAACGTGTAGCCCCCTCCGTGGGTTTTTACAAAAAAAAAAAAAAAACACAAACACACAGTTTAACCCATTCTAATTCTTTCTCTACCAAACATTCCTATAATCCCTAACTTAAATTATCCTACTAAGGCTCTATCCTCTAAATAATCCTCCATTCCTAAATCTTCTCCCTTAAAAACTATATCTCCCAAAAAATCATGTCTCCAAATAGATTTTCAACCTTACAAAACTCTCATGACACCAAAGACCTAAATCCTCAAAGAGGGTAGATATGCTATGAATATTTTGTGGTAAACCTGTTAGAGCAATCTAAAATTCATTTTGATATCCCTAAAATAATGGAGGTACCTTCCAAGTCCTCTACACACATAGAACCTAAGAAACTCATTAACATGGAATCTCAAAATAAAAAAAGTATGAGGTGGAAAATCTCTAAAAGGAGCACTAACTCAAACTCATTATATTTTTTCCTCCCATAGCTGTTTAGAACATCAGGCGATTCAATAACCCTAATAAAGTGAATTGTGTCAAGAAATTGACTAGGGATCACATGCTTGGCATGGACTATATCTTGGAGAATATAATTGTCCTTTAAAATATTAATGACCCTTTGTCTGCTCTGTTCAAGATATATTTATTAATGAACCAAGCTGTAATAACTTCCACCATGCTAATCCTTGAAGGATCTAGGTCAAGTGAAACCTAGATTGTTGCAATCCATGACCCTGAGTTCGAGATTTTGATGATGACAAAAAATATCGCCTGAACTACTATTCATTGAATATCTTTGATTTCTGCTATTGTCTGTGAGTGCTAACATTTCAGGAAGATCATAAGTTACTCAGGGTAATAGGAAGACTTAAGACTGGGTAGAGTAGGAGTGTGAGTCTATATTTTTTTATATATTTTATTTTCTCTTTTCTTGAGTCTGGCCACAAACTGTATGTAAGTCTAAGCAACCATGCACACACAAAGGGTGAGAGGGTTTTAAAAGAAAATTGTAGATTTTTTTATGTTGATCGTACTGTGCGAATTTATATCGTACTGTACGATCTGATTTGGTTGAATCATATTTCTATGAACAAGTTGTACTGTACAATTTTTATCGTACTGTACAATTTTTATCGTACTATATGATGTGTTATTAATCCAAAACCCTAGCCGCTAGATTAGTTTAAATAAGTTTATTAGTCGATCATACTGTACGAAGTAATTCGTACTGTACAATTTATTTTGAATACTTACTTAAATTAACCCCTGATTAATGAAATAAATGAAGGTTTTAATCACTGATTGGTACTCGTACTGTATAAACATGTTCTTACTATATGATGAACAGAGAGAAGTTTTGATCATCCTGGACTTCATCCTGGACGATCTCTTATTTTTTGCCTAATCGTACCGCACGATGTATATCATACCATACGATGTATAGAGACAAGTTTTGATCATCTTTAACTTCATCCTAGATGATGCCTTAATTTTGATTATTTGTACTGTATGAAGTAAGTCATACCCTACAATGTACAAAGACAAGTTTTGATCGTTCCGGCTATCGTCCTGTGCGAACAGAAGAGTTGATGATCGTACCGTATGATTATAAATCATACTGTATGACTATATTTAGAAGTTTTTGAACTATTCGTAAACCTTCATACCAGGATGAAGCCGTTATAAAAAGCATAATGTACAATGTTAAATCATACTGTACGATAGTAACGGCTACTTTGAAAATTTTAGGGATTTTGAAGTCCATTTTTATGTATAAAAAATAGTTATGTTTTGAGTGTGTGACAGAAAGAGGGGAATGCGATTAGAGAGGGAATCCTTGGGAGAGAGCTCTTGAGGAGTTTTTGGGGTTTGGGAGAGGAAGGAGAAGGTGAGCTTGGTGAGGGACAAGTAATGTGAGGGAGATCACACGGTTGCACCTTTTTTGCTGCATCATGCTCCTCCTGTGGCCCGATAAGAACTTTTGGGAGGCTCTCTGAGCGGGATACTCTTTTACATCCATGTCCTCGAAGGTACTCTGCCTTCTCTAGGAGGGAAAAAAATGAGAAGGTACGCTGCCATCGCCAGGTGGGTGAGAAAAGTGCTTGGCACTCCACCATGCCAAGTTGGTGAAAGTGAGTCTTGTAAGGGATTCTCTTCCTTCCCGAGGGGGCAAAAGAAAAACTATAGTTTTGCAGTGAAATTCCTGGAGTGGAGGACTCCGGGGAGTGGACGAGGTCATGGTTTGACCGAACCACTAATTTTGCTTGCACTATATTTTTATTATATTTGCTTGGTGATAATTATGAAAGAAAAAAAATTTCATTGTTGCAAATTGTGTTCAAATAATTGCTTCCGCATTAGTTAAATTTTTCTTGTTAAAAATTTAAAAACCCAAAAAATTATTAGAATTCTTATTTAGGATTTTTATTGCAATAAGTTTTTCATAATTCACCCCCCTCCCTCTTAGCGTATCTAGTAACTTCAATTGGTATCAGAGTGGGGTTTTAAAAGTACTGTTTTAGAAAACCTTGAAAAATGATCATGTCGCATTTTGTTAATCGTAATACCGCGGAGGGTTATTCAATAACCTATCCACCTCTTTTTGAAAATATCACGTTTGATTTCTGGAAAATTAGAATATCTACTTTTTGCTGTCTATTGATTACTGCATATGGATGTTAGTCAATGATGGTTACATTGCATCTTTTAAAACTTTGAATGGAGTGAAAACTCAAGTACCTTTTAATAAATTGAGTAATGAGGATAGAGAAATAGCTCAATTGAATGCGAAGTTCTTAAACTATTTCTTTTGTGCTTTCAAGTCTGAGGATTATATGAGACTTTCTACCTATGTTACTGGAAAGGAGATTTGGGATAGACTGTGCATCACGTATGAAGGAACTAGTTAAGTTAAATAGTCTAGGCTTAACATTATATTGCATAATTATGAACTCTTCCATATGAAACCTAGTGAAACAATATCAAACATGTACACTAGGTTCACAAAAATTATGAAATCCTTGTATGCATTAGTTATAGAAATTTCAAATTCTAAAAAAGTTAATAAAATTCTTAGATGCTTACATAGTTCATATGATGCAAAAATTACTACCATAACTGAATCTAAGGATCTAAATGTTTATTCTATTGATAACTTGCTTAGTTCACTTATTGCGTACGAG
This sequence comes from Dendrobium nobile, assembly GCA_022539455.1. Lineage (NCBI taxonomy): Eukaryota > Viridiplantae > Streptophyta > Magnoliopsida > Asparagales > Orchidaceae > Dendrobium > Dendrobium nobile. Next base: position 35,671,788 of record CM039724.1, on the reverse strand, counting down.
CAAGGGGTGTGTCAAAGGAAAAGTAGTGTAGGTGAAAAGAAGAAGGAGCAGACAGTGGCATTAAAAGGAAATAATTCAGAAAGTGAAAGCTCTGCAGGGGAGGAAGAAGATGACATAACATTGATTACCCGGCAATTCAAGAAATTTTTGAAAAGAAAATAATGACATCATCAAAATAGCTGGAATAAAGGTAAAAGCTCAAGGTTTAATAAAGTTTCATCTGATAAAATCTATTTTGAGTGCAAGAAGCCAGGTTGAAAGTTTTTTAGCAATGTTAGGCCCTTAAGACCTAGCCCGAGGCTAACCAAGAGGGGGGGGGGGGGGGGTTTGAATTGGTATTTTAAAAAATCTTCTTACAATCAAAGCACAAAAATCACAAACCAAACTCACCACAAAAAATAGAGTGCGGAAAAATAAAATGTAGAAGCAGTAAAAAGAACACAAGAGTTTATAGTGGTTCGGTCAACTCGACCTACGTCCACTCCCCGGAGGCGCCTTTTGAGTATTGCACTACAAACGTGACTCTCTTTTAGCCCTCACAGCTAGGCGGAGAAGCCCTTAGAAACCTCCTTTTTGCTAACCCCGGCGTGGCAAAGAACCCCAACTCCTTTTGCTTCCTCCTGGAGCAGTCAAAGAACCTTGATCGATCGCTGAAGCTTACCTCTCCCAACCCTTTCAAGGACTAGAGACTCTAGTGGAAGAAGAAGTGGAATAATGCTTGGAGCAACCCTTGTGAATCTCCCTCATAAGCTCCCCCTCACAAGATCCTCTCTCTCTCTCCCTCTCTCTCTCTCTCTCTCTCTCTCTCTCTCTCTCTCTCTCTCTCTCTCTCTCCTCTAGGCTTTCTCAGGTCAAGACAACAGCAAAATATTATTCAAAACATTGAACAACAGCTCTTAAATAGAAGAGCTTCAAAATAGCTCATTATTTGCAAGTTACCGACATTATCTTCCAAGATGATAGTCATATCGTCATGTACGATCACTACACTTTAATTCTAATCTGCCGGGACAATCTGGGACGAATAGAAGAAAATTGTTTCTATTGTTCAGGACGATAAAATATAATCATGTACGATTAGTTCAAATCACAGATTATTGGCCAGACGATCGTTCTAAAAAGAGTTCTAGACGATTCTGAAACAGCTTGATCATCCGGGTCGATCTCACGATCGTCCTAGATGATTAGTTCAAATTAGAGGAAAAGCATCCAGAGCATCGCCCGGAATTTAAGCTGGCCAATCCTGATCGTCCAGACCATCGCCCAAAATTTGAGTTGGCCGATGTTGATCGTCCAGGAGCAACTAAGGTTTTTTGAACTGATCGTCACGGTCGATCTTGCGATCCTCCCGGACGATGTGATCGTATCAATCATCCTTAATTGCTTGCCTTAATTGCCAGATAAATTTAGGCATAATTGTATCATATCATCCTGGCCGATACAAGATCGTCTAGGCTAATTTCCATAAATAAAGAATGCCTAAATAGATCATGGTTGCTAATTCTTTCTATTTTGAGTCTATCGTCCAAGCCGATCGGCTAATAACGGATGCCTTAACTAAGATTTCTTGATTAGGGTTTTTATTTTAAACCTGATCATCCAGGACGATATAAATATCATCCGAGACGAGGCGAGTAAAAACAAAAATTCTAAATCAGATAGATAAATCACTCAAGTGTGTGTGTGTAGGGTTACTTAGCATCAGAAACTTCAAAGGTTAAAATTGACTCAAGAAAGGAGAAAAGAAATTTACAGACTGACTCAGACCTAGTCTATCCAAACTTGAGTTTGTTTAGATTGCCATCTGATCTTGTGGTCCTGAAATGTTAGTGGGCAAGGCAGTTGTAGAGAAATAAGATTTTTTTGCTATCATCAAAATCATAATCCATAAAAAACAGGTTTGCAACAATCTCCCCCTTTTTGATGATGGCAAACATAATGATGATTAATTCTAAAATAGTAGTGCAAGAACATAGAAAGAAGCTTCCAAATTTCAAAATAGTACAAGTACCAACATATTACTCCCCCTTTTGACATCTCAAAAAGGAGAGGAAACTAATAAGCAAACTAAATCAACTAAAACTGCAAAATACAGAAAAAAATAGAGAAAAGCAAACATAAAGAAAAACAAACTACATAAAATAGAAACTACAACTATAAAAATGTGGGGTCCTGATCATCAGACGGGGGTGGTGGTGGTGGCTAATAGTAGAAACTGGTCAGGGCAGCGAATTGTGAGCCAAACCAGGCCATGTCCTTATCGTGCTGTTGCTGCTGGTATGCAGCATATGCATTAAAACGGGCCACGTCCTCATCATGTTGTTGCTGCTAGTGAGCTACAAAAGTGTCAAAATGGATCTCCAACTGATCAAATATCTCCACCAACTAATCCAGCTGTGAGTGCTGGCGAAGAGGAACAAGCTCAAGAACAGGAGCGGGAGCCTCCTCCTCATCGGCCCCCTGAGCTTCCCCTTCCTCTGAGTGGAGATGAGTACTGTGAAGTGTTGGGGCTCATGAATAGGTTGTTAAACCTAAGTTTATATCCCAGCGGCTAACCAAGAGGGGGGTGAATTGGTATTTAAAAAATTTAACTTCTACTCTTGGATTTTTAGAAAACCTTTTTAATTATTAATGCAAGTTAAATTTAAAGTTTAAAAATAAACTTTTCAAGCAGAGTAAACAACTTGCAATTAAATTAAATGTGAAAGAAAAATAAGAAAGAACACACCAGATTTATAGTGGTTCGGTCAAACCTTGACCTACATCTACTCCCCGGAGGCACCCTCCGAGTACTGCACTAATACCACAAAGTGATTCTCCCTTTGCCCTCACAGCAAGGCGGAGAAGCCTGTACAAAATCACTTTCACCTTCCCCGGTGCGGCGGAGGAGCCAGGTCCTTTGACACCAAAGAGATCTTCCTCTTCCCAAAACTTTTCTTAAGACGACCCTTGAATCCGATGGTACTGAGGTGCAAGTTCGCCGGAGCAACCGTGTGAATATCCCCTCCACACTCCCTTGAAATCCCCTCCAAGGATCTTCTCCCTCTCAAACTCCACCCTTTCCTCTCTCCCTTTCGAGTTCTCTCTTCTAGTTTTCTCCAAAAGAATGAAGACACAATGACTGTCAAAGATACACTTTGTTGTCCTTTTACACTCTCCAAGTGTCGGCAGAGAACTGGACCAATGTTGTTGAACTTCTCTTGAGAGCCTTCAGAGGAGATGGGTAGAAACTTGAAGGAAACAAAGAGATCTTCAGTTTAAGTAACCTTGTGAATCCCTCACAAACCCCTCACTTGATCCCTCACTCTTCACTTATACAATCTCTCCCAAACACTCACACTCAATGATCCCTCTCAAGAGAAAACAACTCCAAAGGCACTTGTAATAGTTTCTAGGACTCCTTATATAGAAAGGACAAGAAAAATCGTCCAAAAAAAAACTGCACAAAAACTACAAATTTTCAATTCTGTATGCAGTGGATCGTCCCGTACAATCGTAGATAGTCCCGTACGATCAGTTTACAAAAATTATTTCCCCATGTGTGTGTGTTGTGATTATTCACTCAATTACAACCACTCCCTCTCAATTCAAAGACATTTTAAAGCTTTTAATTTACAAATGATTGTATGCTGAATTTGATTTGAAGTCTTCATAGTTTGGAGTTGATTTTCCTGAAATGTTAGTACACACTAGAGCAAAAACAAATATTCCAAAAAGTGTTAGGAGATATCTATACATAAAACAATAATATTTGAAATCATCAAAACTATAAAAGTTGCAAGAATGTAAAACATGCAAATAGAAACTCTCTTAACATGAAGGATATTGAAGGAATTATTTGAGTAGCAGGGTGGCAGATAGTTGGGTGGAGCAGGATATTGAAGGTTGTACTTGGTTTAAAGAACATATGAAATGATGTGTCCTAGAGCAAGGTTGGGTTTCCTCTTATGACCTGGATTGCGGATTGTTGTCAAATGATCAATGTATTGAAAGATCAGGTCAGTAGCATTAAACTCTCTATGGGCCAAAATGTAAAAGGTAGTAAGTGAAAGAAGTGGAGTGATGTGGATTTGGTCCCCGTCTTTTGGAATAATAGAGGTGCAAAAGACATGTTGGATTGTCCTAGCATCTTTGAGTAAAGAGCTAGTCTCTCCAACATGAAAGGGTGTGTTGGTGTGGCGAAGAAAGTGATTTGCAGAGGACCAATTATAGTCAGGGTCAGAGACAATGGTATGTAGCTTATCCCCAGTGTTGGATAGCTGCAACAGTTCAGCATAGTCCTGGTATGTGATCTCGACAGGGCGTCGATTCACATAGGAGGTGAGGGCAGTGTAGGAAGAATTTATGTGGAGGTTTATAAAAAATTCAAAAAGAAGTTCAGATGAAAAAGGGACAACGAGGGTAAGAAGAAAGCACAGAGTAGTGTGAGTGAAGATGTCTAATACAGGATATGAGAGGTGGACAAGACTGATTGTTCTAGAGAGAGTGATCCCGCATTCTTTGTAACGATAGTAGGTAGCTTGATCTTCTACCTCCCTAAATCGAGGGTCCAGTGTGGCCCTCGAGGAGCTTCTAGAGGTTTGTCAAACACACTTTCTGCCAGCCATAAGCATAGAACAACAAGCAAACAAAGAGTAGAAAGCAAAGGGAAAGGAAGTGTGAAGAAAAATGGCTGAAATCTGGCTATATTTAAAGAATCGGACGGATCGTCCAGGACGATCGTAGAATCATCCAGGATGATCAGGTTCAATAATTGCGTACAGGCTGATTGGTCAAAAAGGCGGTATGATCGTCCGGGCCGATCAGATATCGGCCGGGACGTTTAGACACAGACGATCGTCCCAAGGAGTCAGGTCGGACGACCGATGAAAAATATATCATCCATGCTGATTAGGTGGATCATCCAGGACGATGTGCAATAATTGATCATATCGGCCAAATATAAAACATTTTAAATCTGTGCTAAATATATCGTCCAGGACGAACAGTGGATTGGCTAGGACGATTATCCAAAAATGGATCGTCCCGGACAATTTTAATGTTTTTAAACGTACTAACACATGTATCGTCCAGGACGATCAGGTGTATCGGCCAGGATGATTTCCATAAATGCATCAGCCAGGATGAAGAAGTTATTAGCCAAAATGATCAAGATGATTGTAACATAGTTCGATCATATCATCCAAGACGATATGGGATCGTCCGGGTCCAGGACGATGAAGTTCAGCAAAGTCAAAAAAGTCCAGCAGATGGATTTCTTAAAAGAGATGGTTCGATCGTTCATGACGATAATAATATTGGCCAGGACGATGTGACAAAATTTGAAAGTTTAAATGAAAGATTGATATCATAGAGAAATCCCCAAAAAAAAAAAAACAAACTAAAAACAATAACGAAAAAATAAAAACATGCAAAGAAAAAAAAATTTTTTTCTTTTTTTTTCTCATATGATAAATTATCTAAATAATTAAATCTTAAAGATTTGTAAGACCAATGAGTTATCAATGTCAAAAACTGAAAAAGGTAGAATATCAGATCCTGTTAACCCTAGCTCAGACTTCTTTCACGGCACAAATCATCTTTTGAAAACAAAATGCCTAGCTAAGAACAAACTAATTGGGTAAAAAGAAGATCTTGTTCAAAACTTGGTTACAAAGAAAATATCTTATAAAATAATATACCAAAGCAATTTATTTCAATCATGGAATTTGAAATCAAGCCTTGAAAATATCAAATAACCCATGAGTTCTTCTAAGTTTTAGAAGTTTTGAAAAGAGATGACATCTTGCTTTTAGTGGGCATATTTATGCCTCTTATCACTTTGAATGGCTCTTTAAGCATCTTTTGATTTTTTTTACACTTTGTGTATATATTCTTTTTCAATTTGGCGTCATTGCGCATCTTTTATTTTTGGCGTCATTGACCAAATTTTTATGTATTTTTGCAAGCTAGATTCTCTTTAACAAACTCTTAAACAGGATTCTTAGTTGTGAGTATATCTTCTAGATATTAGAGAAGAGTAACTCACTCTCTAATATAGGGAAGAATAAGCCACAAAAGAGAATCAAAATCATATGATAAATGCAATGGCAAGAGTTCAATTAAATTGAAAGATATATAAAAACTTTGAACATTATATACAAGGTAGATTATTGTAACAAGATAAAAAAGATCTTAATTTCAAAAACCAATTGTTAATATGGGATAGACTTTTGTTTAGAGAAGAAAATTATACCACTAAAAGAGGTTAGAGGGAGGGAAACCATCAACGGTGTTTCTCCCTTTAACCGATCTAGAGATGCTAATCATTGGCTATAAATCTCCAAAATTTAAGAACTAGGAAAAATCATCACAAAGAAAAGGAAAGCCAAAACAACTAAAAAGAAACACGCACAAAAAATAGAAAATAATAATGATCAACACATGCATTCTAAGAATTTATTAAGCAGTAAGTTTAAGCACTTATGAGCCGCGAGCCTCCATTTATCCATGAATCATATGCTCTCACGAGGTCTTTGGTGAGAGCAATCCTGTAAAAATCAACAACTGTCAGATTTAGGAACCCAAAAACATTTGGGTCCTTTCTAATGAAATATAGAATGAAACGCATGTGAGCTATGCTTTGAATCATGCAATTTTGGTCTCCACACCCAGTGTGTACTATGGTGAATAGTGCAAGGGTGTGAGATGTGTCCTAGTATGCCACATAAAAAACATCAACACCGGGAAAAGGATTTCTTGAATGGTTTGGGTTATAATGCCTCTTCCTAGGTCTTGGCCTTAGATCAAGTGTGGGTGTCATCCAATTTCTATTAAGTGCATCCAATTCAATTTTAAACCTCAAGTTAATATTTTCTAAAGCACCTTTATCAATCCTCAAATTGTACTTTATCTCTTTAGATTTCTTAAAATCAAATTCAAGTGAGGTGTGTGAAGATTTTAATGACTCGTGCTCATCAATTAATAAAGAATGTTTTTTGTTTAAATCATCAAATTCATCAAGTAGAACCATGTGATTTGAATTAATCATAGAATGATCTTTGAGAATAATTTCATGCTCTTTTGTAAATTCAAAAGCTCCAATTTCAAACTTGGATGAGTTTTCTTAAGTTTTTTGTATAATGCATGAATTTTCTCACAAATTTCAAATACTTGATCATAGGTTGGTTTACATACCTCTTCTTCATCACATTGATCAAGATAATCTTCTCCCATTAAGCACAAGTTTGTTGTCTCGTCTTCAAGTTCAGTCTCATATGAATCTGATGCAGATTCTGCCCAAAAAGCTTTTTAAACTCGCTTCTTATCCTTTCTGAACTTAGGTTTCTCCTCAATCTTTTCTTTGCTTGAGTGATCCTGAAGTGTTGGACAATCAGCTCTAACATGCCCAGGCTTCCTGCATTCAAAACAAATAACATCAGAAGATCCTTTAGAATATTTGTTATCCTCACCTTTTCTCCAATTTTGATGATGCTTGTGACTCTTCATTAGAAAGCTTTTGAATTGCATTGTGATTAAGGCAATGTCATCGCTTTCAGATCCGGAAGAATCAGAGTCTATTTTGTTGGCCTTCAATGCCATATTTTTCTCCTTCTTTTTCTCACCTACATCAAAATTTCTTTTATTCACCCCTTGCTCGAAAGCAATGAGTGAGCCAAGTAAGTTATCAATCAAATAGGTATTCAAATCTTTATATTTAGTGATTGCAGTGATTTTAGCATCAATAGAGGAAGGTAAGCATCTTAAAATTTTGTTCACTTTTTCATAGTTTAAAAGTTCTCTTTCTAAGGCATGTAAAGAAGTTACAATTTGAGTAAACCATGTATACATATCAGAAATTGATTCATAAGGTTTCATATGAAAAAGTTCATAATCATGCAAGAGAATATTCAAATGAGATTGCTTAACTTAATTGGTTCCTTTATAAGTAATGCACGATCTATCCCAAATTTCTTTACCAGTAGAGCAAGTAGAAACACGCACGTAATCTTCAGACTTTAAAGCACAGAAAAAATAATTCAAACACTTTGCATTAAGTTGAGCTAAATCTCTTTCATCAAAAGTCCATTTAGTAAAAGGCACTTCAGTTTTAGTTCCATTAAGTTCACGAGAAGGTGGAGAATATCATTCTTTAATAAACATCCACATGCGATAATCAGTTGACTGGAAAAAGTAGACATGCGAGTTTTCCAAAAATCAAAAGGTATATTGTCAAACAAAGGTGGTAGAGTAATAGAATATCCTTCCATAGTATTTCGATACCTAAAGTTATCCATGGATCAAAATTAAAAATGTTTTCAGACTCAGTTTTTATGAATCCTGCTCTGATACCACTTAAAAGTTTGTTAGGGATGTTAGGCCCTTAAGAACTAGCCCAAGGCTAACCAAGAGGGGGGTGAATTGGTATTTTAAAAAATCTTCTTACAATCAAAGCACAAAAATCACAAACCAAACTCACCACAGAAAATAGAGTGCGAAAAAATTAAATGCGGAAGTAGTAAAAAGAACACGAGGGTTTATAGTGGTTCGATCAACTCGACCGACGTCCACTCCTCGTAGGTGCCCTCCGAGTATTACACTACAATCGTGACTCTCCTTTAGCCTCCACATCTAGGCGGAGAAGCCCTTACAAACCTCTTTTTCACCAACCCCGGCGAGGCAGAGAACCCCAACTCCTTTTGCTTCCTCCTGAAGCAAACAGAGAACATTGATCGATCGTTGAAGCTTACCTCTCTCAACCCTACATAGGATAAAAGACTCTAGTTGAAGAAGAAGTGAAATAATGCTTGGAGCAACCCTTGTGAATCTCCCTCACAAGCTCCCTCTCACAAGATCCTCTCTCTCTCTCTCTCTCATCAAGGCTTTCTCAGGTCAAGACAGCAGCAAAAGATTGTTCAAAAAGTTGAACAATGGATCTTAAATAGAAGAGCTTCAAAATAGTTCATTAACTGCAAGTTGCTGACATTATCATCCAGGATGATAGTCATATCATCCTGTACAATCAGTGAAATTTAAGCCTAATCTGTCGGGATGATCTGGGATGAATAGAAGAAAATTGTTCCTATCATTCAAGATGATAAAATATCATCATGTATGATTAGTTCAAATCACAGATTATCAGCCAGACAACTGTTCTTAAAAGAGTTCTGAATGAATCTAAAATAGCTTGATTATCTGGGCCGATCTCACGATCGTCCTGGACGATTAGTTCAAATTAGAGGAAAATCGTCCATAGCATCGCCCGGAATTTGAGCGGGTCGATCCTGATCGTCCAGACCATCGCCCGAAATTTGAGCTGGCCGATGTTGATCGTCCATGAGCAACTAAGGTTTTTTGAATTGATCGTCCCGGCCAATCCTGCGATCATCCCGGACGATGTGATCGTATCAATCATTCTTAATTGCTTGCCTTAATTTCCAGATCAATTTAGGCATAATTGTATCATACCGTCCAGGCCGATAAATGATCGTCCTGGCCGATTTACATAAATAAAGAAAGCCTAAATATATCATGGCAGTTGATTCTTTCTATTTTGAGTCTATCGTTCTGGCCGATACAAGTATCATCCTGGCCGATCGGTTAATGAAGGTTGCCTTAACTAAAATGTCCTGATTAGGGTTTCTGTTTTAAACCTGATCGTCTAGGACGATATAAATATCATCCTGGAAGATGTGAGTAAAAATAGAAAATTTAAATCAGATAGAAAAATCACTCAAGTGTGTGTTTGTAGGGTTACTTAGCATCAAACACTGTAAAGGTTATAATTGACTCATGAAAGGGAAAAAGAAATTTACAGACTGACTCAGACCTAGTCTACCCAAACTTCAGCTGGTTCCAATTGCCATCTGATCTTGTGGTCCTGAAATGTTTGTAGGCTAGGCAGTCGTAGAGAAATAAGATTTGTTTGCTATCATCAAAATCATAATCCATAAAAAATAAGTTTGCAACACAGATCACCTTTGAGCTTATTTCCCCAACCTAAAGAGCTAACCTGCTAAGGAAAAAGGTGAAGACAAAGCCAAGTATAAGAAAGAAAGATGAAGATGCAAAAATCTTTTGGGCCGACTCTGCCTCAGAATCATTAGAAGAAGTAGAGGAGGAGGTAACAAATTTGTGTCTAATGGCTAACGATAATCTTGATAATTCGGATCAAGACGAGGTATGTCAGCTTTTATACGAAGATTTATTATTTATTTCTGAAAAAATTCATGACTCGTATTGGAAATTGAAAAAGATGCTTGCTAGTCTTAATATTGATTTTTGTACTTTACAAACGGAGCATGCTAGCTTAGTTAAAGAAAATTCTGATTTAGATAGAGATCATATGTTGCTTTTTGATGAGTATGATGCATTAAATAAGAAGTATATTGAACTAATAGAAGTGCATGAATCCTTGAAAACAACTCATGTTGAACTAGAAGAGCTTTTTCACAGACTAGACAAACATGCTTTAGAAGTAAATCACAGTGAGCATTTATTAAAATAGGAAGTTGACAGATTGACATATCAAAATAACACATTTAAAGAAAAAATCAAAGAACTAGATAGAGAAAATGTATCACTCACATTAGCCTAATCTAGCAAACCCCCAACACAGCATGCATCACACAATTTTAGGAAGAGGCATCACCACCCACATAGGTTAGTGAACCCATTTCACGGTGTTAGGTGCTTCTCTTGCGGCATACTAGGTCATATAGCCCGCACATGCACAATTTACCGTAGGACACACCTAGTATGGTTACTAAACTATATCCATCATAGCATCATAGCATAGCATGCATATATCTCATTCTTGCAAGCATAAAGAGGAACTCAAACTCACTTGGGTTCCCAAATCTAACCCTTGAATGAAATTATAGGGATGCTCACATAAAAGACCTAGTGAGAGCATGTAGTACTTGGATAGTGGCTGCTCGTGACACATGATTGGAGATATGAAGAAGTTCATTTTATTGGAGACAAGAACCAAAGGCAAAGTAACATTGGAGACAACACTACCAGGAAAGTGATAGGATCGAATATTGTTGGTAATACTAAGAATTTTTTAATTAAAAATATTTAATTAGTTGATTGTTTGAAGTATAACTTACTTAGCATTAGTCAATTGTGTGATAAAGGTTTTGACATTAAATTTTTGTCTAACAAATTCCTGATTAGTTTAAATGACAAACTTGTTTTAGAAGGAAAATGAATGAATAATATTTACATGTTAGACCTTGATTGAATTGATAGTTCAAATTCTTTTTGCTTAAAAATATTAGTAGATGACTCGTGGCTATGGCATAAAAGAATATGCCATTCTAGTATGAAAACACTTAGAAACATCAATCAGAAAAACCTAGTTAGATGTGTACCTAAGTTAGACTTCGGTAAGGATCATTTATGTGATGCTTGCCAACTAGGAAAATAAGTCAAATCTTCCTTTCATTCAATTAAAGAAGTGACCACCTCTAGGCCATTTGAAATCCTACACATGGACTTATTTGGACCAGTTAGCACAGCCAGCCTAGGTAGAAAATATTATGAATTTGCAATTGTATACGACTTCACTAGATTCACTTGGGTAAGATTCCTAGCACATAAGAATGAGTCGTTTGAGGAATTTAAGGTATTCTCTACTTGGATTCAACCAAAGTTAGGATGTGAAATCTCAACAATCTATAGTGATCACGGTGGAGAGTTTCAAAATAAAACTATTTGAATCATTCTGTCAAGAGATAGGAATAGAGCTTAATTTCTCAACCCCTAGAATACCTTAGAAAATTAGTATAGCAGAAAGAAAGAATAGAACCTTGGTAGAAGCTGCTAGGGCAATTATAGCAGAATACACCCTTCCTAGATATTTTTGGGAAAAAGAAGTAAACATGTCATGTTATGTCTTAAATAGGGTGAACATTAGATCTAAGCTGAATAAAACTCCTTATGAACTCCATAAGGGTCGAACACCAAATCTTTCACACTTACATGTCTTCGGGTGCAAGTGCTTCATCTTGATTAATGGCAAACTACCCTTAAGAAAATTTGATTCCAAGTCTGATGAGGATGTCTTCATAGGTTATTCATCTGTAGGTAAGGCCTACATAATATTTAATAAGATATCCCTAGAAGTAGAAGAGTCCACCCATGTAGTATTTGATGAATCAGATAAGCCCTCTGAGTTTAAAATTCAAGAAGATGAATTAGAGGCAATTCAAGGAGTAGAGACTATGACCATAGGAGAAAGGGTAGAACCTCAAGAAAATTTGCCTAAAGAATGGAGATATTCTTCTAGTCATCCTAAAGAGTTAATTTTAGGAGACACTTCAGAAGGTGTGAGAACTAGGCATGGACTTAGGAAAGAGGTTATTCATTCAGCATTCATCTCTACGATATAACCTACAAGTATAGATCTCTAGGAGATGAATTCTGGATCCTAGCAATGCAAGAAGAATTGAACAAATTCACCAGGAATGATGTTTAGGAGTTAGTCAAGAGACCTAAAGAACAGAGTGTTGTTGGAACAAAATGGGTCTTCAAAAATAAGGTGAATGATTCAAGAACCATAATTAGAAATAAAGCCAGACTAGTAGCTAAAGGGCACAACCAAATTGAGGGAATAGACTTTGAAGAAACCTTTTCCCCAGTTGCTAGATTAGTAGCCATAAGAGTTCTCTTAGCTTTTGCTTGCTTCAAGAATTTCAAACTATATCAATGGACGTAAAGAGTGCTTTTCTGACCGAGGTAATCAAGGAGGATGTCTATGTTGAGCAACCCCCCGAATTTGAAAGTTTATAATTTCCAAACCATGTATTCAAATTTAAAAAGGCACTTTATGGATTAAATCAAGCACCTAAATCCTGGTACGAAAGACTTAGCTCATTTTTAATGGATAAAGGATTTATAAAGGGTAGTGTGGACACTACACTCTTTTTATAAAACGTTAAAGAAGAAATTCTCATTATTTAGATTTATGTGGATGACATTCTATTTGGTTCTTCAGATAAAAGTTTATGTGATGAATTTTCAAAAGTAATTATTAATGAGTTTGAAATGAGCATGATGGGAGAGTTAAACTACTTTCTTGGCTTTAGTGTGAAACAAATGGATAATGGAATATTCCTTAGCCAAATAAAATACATTAAAGATATTTTGAAAAAAATATGAAATGGATAATGCTAAGCCCATGAACACTCCAATGAGCTCAACAATTCAATTAGACAAAGATCCGAGTGGAAAATCAGTAGACCAGAAAAAATATACAAAAATTATAAGATTTCTCCTTTACAGAATATATTATAGTAGGAAGTTGCGTTTACCAAGTACTTTGGTTAAAGCAACAAATTCTTGACCTTGGCTTACCTGTAGGAACCATCTTAATCATGTGTCACAACACAAGTGTAATTTGCATCTCTAAAAACCCAATTCAGCACTCTTGAATGAAATATATAAACATTATACACCATTTCATAAGAGATCATGTTGCTAAGGGAGATATAGAATTGCATCACATCGCTACAGGAGATCAATTGGAAGACATATTCACAAAACCACTAGAACTCGACACCTTTAGCACTTTGAGGACTAGACCAGATGTCATAGACATTAATGCATAAAAATAAAAATAAAAATTTTTAAGGCTGCTCCTGATCATCACACACTCACCACAAAAAACTTCACAACTAAAATTTTTCTTATCGTATTGTACGATCCACTATCGTATTGTATGATATATCTAATGCTACACAAACCACAACACAGAATCAAGTTTCTTCTCTGTTCATTATATTGTACTAAGTATTTCGTACTATACGATACGGTGATAGTTCATTCAATTTATTTGGTACGACATTATTGATCATCGTAAGGTATAATATCCTCTCTTTGTACTGTACGATCCACATCAGCGAATGGATTGGGATGAATTTACTCAGTTTGGTATGATATTATTGGTGTTCATACTATATGATACACTTATTTATACTGTATGAAACTTTTCGTCAAGGGTCACACCGATGACCTTCGGGACGATCTAAATCCTTCTGATCGTACAATACGATAAACATTGTACTGTACTAGTTGACCACCTTTTCATGAACTGATCCATTAGAATAATTATTACCACATCGTACTATACGATACCAGATTGCACTGTATGATTTATGAAAAATTATATAAATAGGCTTCATTGGCAGACCACTTCACTCACACACACTTCCTCACCTTCACTCAGCCTTTACATAATGCCGAGCTCTAGCAAGCACGGTCATCTCATCGTGGGAAGCTCGTCTTCCTCTCACCTCCACAATGCTCATTTCCTAAATGCTGAAAATTAAGATGCCTATCACAAGTTCAAAGCTTGCAAGATTACACTGTCTAAGATGCTCAATCAGGTAGCTTTAAATTTCAAGGTACTAAACCTCTTCGCTTCCACCACTTTCTAGTTTCTTCTTACCCTGGCTTTCTGCTATAATTTAGAACTCCTATTTGAATTTCTAGCCAACCTTACTTACACCATTGACACTTTGACTTTCCACTCTTTTGTCTGCTGCCAAAATATAGAAATCACCAAGGCTGACATTGCCCAATACATTGGGCTATCCACTAAAGGGTCTAGGGTTCATTCCTTTCTTACAAATGAATTACTGGAGTGATGTCAATCGTGTTCTTAGGAATGCCCCCTTCTATCAACACCAGCCACTTGTCCAATCCCTCAATCGAAATGCTAGAATCATTCAACATGTACTTAGAACCTCTATCATACCTAAAGTTGGCGATCAAATCCGCATGACCCAGAATCTATCAGTCGCTACCTATCTTATATTGTCAAACACAAAAATTTAATGAGGCTGATTTAGTAATTGACTATATCCGAAATATGACTTTAGTTCGCCACCCTACTACCCGTAGGAAACAAAATCTAGCCCTTAACCACCTTATAGGATACATCCTTCAAAATAAATACCAATTAACATATCCTGTTGAACCCGATAATTTACCAATCTTTTATACGGATACCACTTTCCATATTCTCTTTCATCGAGGATAAGAGCCTGAAGAACCAGACTTTGATGATGGAGAAGGAGAAGCCACCCCAGCAGTAACTCCTAATCGACCACGACAACATGCACCTCTACGAACACCTGCACCAGCCTACCCTCATGATGATTTGGTCAAACGCTTCGACCAACTTTAGAGTCATCTTGACACAGACATTCATGAATAGCATCAACAACACAAGGATGACATGCGGTAGTTTGGAGAATGCTTCACTTTGATTGATCACCATTTTGACACAATCCTTCAATATTTCCAACCACACCCACCTCCACCTCCAAGTGATCAGGATCCTCCTTTTTGAAGTATATATGTTTTGTACTTTCTTTCTTTGTATTGTTTGTATCTTCTCTTTTTGGTGATGTCAAAAGGGGGAGAAGTCTGTTTTTACTTTGCTTATGTTTATATAGGTTGCTCATGTTTCCCTATGTTTCAATGAAATGAAAATTTCTTTTTTCTATTTTCCTACTTTCTTTTCTTATCTTTGTTGTGTTGTTTTTAATTAATAAAGAAATATCTTATAAAAATATTATTTGACATCATCAAAAAGGGGAAGATTGTTGCAATCCATGACCCCAAGTTTGGATTTTGATAATGACAAATAATGTCGCCTAAACTACTATTCATTGAATATCTATGATTTCTGTTATTATCTTTGAGTATTAACATTTCAGGAAGATCACAAGTTACTCAGAACAACAGGAAGACTCAAGACTAGGTAGAGTACGAGTGTGAGTCTATAATTTTTTATTTATTTTATTTTCTTTTTTCTTGATTCCGGCCACAAACTGCTTGTAAGTATGAGTAACCATGCATATACATAGGGGGAGAGGGTTTTAAAAGAAAAATGTAGATTTTTTTATGTTGATCATACTGTACAAATTTATATCGTACTGTACGATCTAATGTGGTTGAATTATATTTCTATAAACAAGTCGTACTGCACAATTTTTATCGTACTATACGATGTGTTACTAATCCAAAACCCTAGCCGCCAGAATAGTTTAAGTAAATTTATTAGTCGTTCATACTGTATGAAGTAATTCATACTGAATACTTACTTAAATTAACCCATGATTAGCAGAATAAATCAAGGTTTTAATCACTGATTGGTACTCATACTTTATGATCATGTTCATACTATACGATGTATAGAGACAAGTTTTGATCATCGCGGACTTCATCATGGACAATATCTTATTTTGCCTGATTTTGACTATTCATACTGTACAAAGTAGGTCGTATTCTATGATGTACAGAGATAAGTTTTGATTCTCTCGGCTATCATCTAGTATGAACAGAAGAGTTGATGATCGTACCGTACGATTGTAAATCGTACTGTATGACTATATTTTGAAGTTTTTGAACTGTTTGTAAACCTTCATTCCAGGATGAATCCTGTTATACAAATTGTACTGTACAATGGTAAATCGTATTGTACGATAGTAACGATTACTTTAAAAATTTTAGGGATTTTGGAGCCCATTTTTAAGTATCAAAATAGTTATGTTTTTAGTGTGTGACATAAAGAGGGGAACGTGATTAGAGAGGGAATCCTTGGGAGAGAGCACTTGAGAAGTTTTTGAGGTTTAAGAGAGGAAGGAGAGGGTGAGCTTGGTGAGGGAGAAGAAGTGTGAGGGAGATCACACGGTTGCTCCATTCTAGCTGCGCATTGCTCCTTCTGTGGCCCGAGAAGAACTTGTGGGAGGCTCTCTAAGGGGTACACTCTTCCAGATTCGTGTTCTCGAAGGTACTCTGCCATCTCTAGGAGGGAGAAAAATGAGAAGGTAAGCTGCCGTCGCCAGGAGGGTGAGAAAAGCACTTGGCACACCGCCATGCCAGGTTGGTGAAAGTGAGTCTTGTAAGGGCTTCTCCACCTTGCCGAGGGGGAAAAAGGAGATTTATAGTTTTCTAGTGAAATTCCCGGAGTGGAGGACTCCGTGAGTGGACGTAGGTCATGGTTTGACCGAACAACTATAAAACTCTGGTGTGCTTTTTTCTTTATCACTTTTTATTTTTGCTTCCACTTTATATTTATTATGTTTGCTGGGTGATAATTATGAAAGAAAAAGAATTTTATTGTGCAAATTATGTTCAAATAATTGCTTCCGTATTAGTTAAATTTTTCTCGCAAAAAATTTAAAAACAAAAAAATTATTAAAATTCTTGTTCAGGATTTTTATTACAACCCGATCTCCTTGCAGATCTTCTCACATGCTAGAAGGAAATCTTACCTTTGAACACCAAGCGAAACCTTCATACTCCAGTGGTAGAAATCCTTTTTTGAATGCTCTCTCTCACTCTCTCCTTGACTCTTCTTCCAATAGGCATGAAGATCAATGAGCAAAAAGATTTGGTGGCAGTCAAAATTGGACCTTACATAGGAGAGACAAGAAAAACCGTCCAAAACAGCAGAATTTTCAAGTTAACATGAAATGAATCGTCCCGTACGATCGTGGATCATCCCGGACGATTTTACTTAAAGTGTCAGAAACGATCCTTATGAATATTGGTATGAATTGTGTTCGTACATGATTATCATCCCATACAAACTAAGTTCGTCTGGAGGATCACTTATTCCATAGGTCGGTTCCCAAAAAGTGCATATCGCCGCCAAAATGTGAAGTATTGATTCACTTCGTCCCGGGACGATCAGGATTTTTTGTCTGGATAAGAGGACAACTCGTCCTAGAATGATTGTAGATTTCATCTGGATGAAATTTTTACAGAGCCTAAATCGTCCTGAGATGATTTTTTGTTCGTCTGGACGAAATTTTTTCAGAGACCAAGTCGTCCTGGAACGATTATAGATTTCGTCTGGACGAAATTTTTACAGAGCCTAAATCATCCTGGGACAAAAATAATTTAATCCTAGAAGATCAGGACTTAGAAAAATTTTCTCGATTTCTGATCATTCCATTATTCGTATGAGGAGATAACTGACCTGATCGTCCAGTACAAACTATGTTCGTCCCGTACGATCAGTACAACTTTTGTACAATCTCCTTAAGTGTGTGTGTGTTTTTATTCACTCAACTTCTATCACTCTCTCTCAATTTAAAGAACAATTTAAAGCTTCAATTTACAAAGGATTGTATGCTGAAATTGATTTGAAGTCTTCATGGTTTGGAGTTCAATTTTCCTAAAATGTTAGTACACACAAGAGTAAAAATAATTCTTCTAAAATGTGTTAGGAGACATCTACACATAAAACAATATTTGGAATCATCAAAAACAATATAAGTTGCAAGAATGTAAAACATGCTAATAGCAAATTTCTTAACAATATCCCCCTTTTTGATGATGGCAAAACAGTTATTGTTTGTAGAATTTCAAATTCTAAGAAACTCCTAAACTTCCCCAGAATTGATGAATACATGAAAAAATAAGGAGGCATTAATTCAAAATTTTGTTTTTCAAAAATTTTATACAAAACACACAATAAAAAAAAATACAAAACACACAATTACAAAAATGACCAAAAGACAATCATAAAACAAGCAAACAAAAAAGACAATCATAAAACAAGCAAACGACAAACAATTTCTCCCCCTTTTTGACAACAACAAAAAGTGAAGAAGAAAAGAAGGCTTGAAATGTAAGCAGGAGTATGAAATTTATTTGATAATTTAATCTTGAAGGTGATTGAAATAAGGTATGCAAAAAAGATTAAAACATTAGAAAAATTATAGAATTTCATATAATTTAAGAAGTGATATAACATAGATAGTAAAAAGAATTTATCAAAGGCATGAGTCAATTTAGACACTATAAAGAAAATCATTGCACTAAGGATGAATAAAAAATTTTATATTTCAAATTTCAATGTCAATTATAAATGAACATAAGATCAATTTGAATTAAGAGATTAAAAGAGTCCGAAAAGAAGTAACTACCACATGTGGCGCTTTGCGCATCTTTTTCAATTTTATGGCACATTTTTGTGCATCTTTTTACTTTGGGCTTATTTTGTGGCACTTTTTCTCATTGCAAATTTTTGCACATTCCATTTGATTTTTGTACATTTGTACAATTTTTAAGAGGTATTGAATTATTTCTAAAATCAATAATCTAAAATTTCAAATTTTTCTAAGTGCATAAATACTATTTAAAAAGTAAAATACAAAATAAGAAAACATCTAAATTGCAAAAATAATATTAATTATAACGTAGTCTAAATAAGAGACATGAAATTGAAAATCCTAATAATATCAAGTTATAAGCATCACTTGAATTTAGAATAATTAGATTTTCTAATGAATTTAATTTTTCT
Organism: Dendrobium nobile; assembly: GCA_022539455.1. NCBI lineage: Eukaryota > Viridiplantae > Streptophyta > Magnoliopsida > Asparagales > Orchidaceae > Dendrobium > Dendrobium nobile. The sequence goes on along the minus strand of CM039724.1, from coordinate 35,652,479 downwards.
TGCAATTCAGGTTATAGCACGATTAAGATTAAAAATCTGATGATTTACATAAAGTCTAACAAACATTTCAAAAGAAATTTAAATCAAACACTTGAACTTATATTGATATCATCATAAATAATAAAACTTTTCATCAAGATATCAATACGATAACTAAAATAAAGAAGAAATACATAAAACTAATAAAAGCAAACAACTAACACAAACATAATAATAATACAAACATATAACATAAAGTGCAACAATCACTCAGACGGTCCCTAATCTGGAGGAGGAGGAGGAGCAGTACCAAAGAGATTAAAGTATGTATTCAAAATAAGTACATTGGTACTAATATCATTCATTTGTCCCCTCAAATAACACATGTCATGTTGATATTGAGCATCCTGCTATTGAAGATGAGTCTCAATTTGATCAAAGCGTTGATCAAAATGAGTCTCTAGCTGATCAAATCTTTGAACGAAATTCTAATAATTTGGTTCATTAGCAGGAGTAGGTACATCTTCAACCTCTTCTTCTGAATCACTAGCATGTGATTTTCCTTTATCTTCCTTGAAGATCGCTCTAAATGATGCATCGTTGTAGTAGAGCGGTTCTTCATACTCTTGATCAGGATGCACTATGTTGTATTTTTTCTCTAAGACATAGGTAACTAAGTGACCTAAAGAAATATTTCTCTTTCTTTTTTGTTCAGCATGGCCAATTTTGGAAAGCCCAAAAAGATAGTCGAGAACTAACTGGGCTTCATCTATAGGTTTTTTAGTCATGACCATAAAAGTGACCATAGAAATAAGTGGAGTAATGTTCACTCTATCACCAGCCTTAGGGATAATGGAAGTTCTAAAGACATGCTGGATTAGTCGTGTAGTTTTGACAAGACCGAATACTCTAGCCACATGTTCATTCACTTTATTCCCTTTAATCACTTGATTGATTTCGGACCACGAATATTCATTGGCAGTGATCAGATAATTTGCTCTTTCCCCTTCAGTTCTTAAGTTTATAAATGCTCCTAAGTCATGCTTCATAATTTCTACTTTTTATTTAAAGACAAAGGAGCGGACTACAGACTGAAAAGGGCCAAAGGACATATTGGTCAGGAAATAGTGAAAAGTCTCTTTGTTGTAAGGGTAGATCAGAGTAAGAATGAAACCAAATTGGGTCGAGGCGAACAATTTCATTACCTGGAAAGTAAGATTTTCTTGTAGTAGGATCCTAGAGGGTGTGATTTTGGCAGAGGCAAACCGAGGAAGGGAATCCACATTTTCTTTGGACAAAAATTTTTCAAAGGGGTTCCTCTGTGGTTTCTTTGCCAATACCTTTTGACGCTTGCTAGAGGTGGCCATTTGAAAATGATCTAGTGAAAGAAAGGGTTTCAAAGTGATGTTTAGCGTGTTATTATTGAGTTAAAAAGCCTGCCTATTTATTGAAAACGACTTGTTCGTGCCAGACGAAAACATTTTCGTCCTGGACAAAAATTGTTCGTCCTATACGAAAACAAATTTCGTACAGACGATACAATCCGTCCAAATTGAAATGGCTTTTCATAATCACACAACATACGAAGCATCCTTTCGTATAGGCTTTTGACCATAATGATCGTACAGACGAACACGTGTTCATCCGGATGATCAGAAATTCAATTCGTTTTAATGGCAGTTGAAAACCGTCCCCCGCTATGAACGAATACGTGCTCGTCTGGACTAACCAAAGGTTCGTACGGACGAATAGTGATAAAAACTACCTTATCCATTCAACTGTTCTGTGCATTCATCCTGACGCTTGAAAAAATTTTGTCCTGGACGATATACGATCGTACAGAAGAAAATACAATTTTAAAACTGAATATTTTATACACACGGTTGCACACTGCACAAATCGTCCCGTACAAAAAAATTTTGTCCTGGACGATGATGACCACAAATTTATATTTTTACACTCAAAACAAAAAAAAATAAAAATAAACAAGACAATACTTAAACACAGACTTTTAAGAAGAAAATATTACATAAACAAACTAAAAAAATGAACACAAAACACAAAATATCAATGTTGCAGAAAACATTTTTATCTAAGCATTTAAATCAATCACTCTTAGCCTTATTCTTAATGTACTGAAAGTATCAAAGGCTAAAGGTTTTGTAAAAATTTCTGCAAGTTAATTTTCTGTTAAAACATGGGTAAGTTAAATTTCTCCCTTGGATACAAGATCCCTTACGAAATTATGCCTTATGTCAATGTCTTTGGTTCTTGATTATTGAATAGGATTTTTAGAAATGCTGATAGCACTAGTATTATCACAATAAATTGGCATAGTGCCTATACTTAATCATAAATCAATCAACTGTTATTTTAAACAAAGTACTTGTGCCATATAACTTCCTAGTGCAATGTATTAAGCTTCGGCAGTAGATAGGGTCACTGAATTTTGTTTTCTACTAGACCATGAAACTAATGAATCTCCAATGAATTAACATGTTCCAGAAGTGCTTTTCCTATCCACCCTACAGCCTGCAAAGTCAGAATCTCAATAACCAATAATTTCAAATGAAAAGCTAAACTTAGGATACCAAATTCTTAAGATCTGAGTTCCTAGCAAATATCTTAAAATCCTTTTCACTGCTGTCAAATGTGATTCTTTTGGATCTGATTGAAATCTAGCACACAAGCAAACAATAAACATGATATCGAGTCGGCTAGCAGTCAAGTAAAGTAAAGATCCAATAATCCCTCTAAATTTCTTTTGATCAACAGATTTTCCCTTAAGGTCCTTATCCAACTGAACTGAAGAACTCATTGGTGTACTAACAGGTTTAGCATTGTCCATTTCATATTTTTTGAGGATGTCCTTAATATATTTAGATTGGCTAAGAATTGTACCTTCCTCAAGTTGCTTAATGCTAAAACCTAGAAAGTAATTTAAGTCTCCCATTAGACTCATCTCAAATTCACTACTCATTATTTTAGAAAAATCATCACAAAGATTTTTATTTGAAGATCCAAAAATGATATCATCCACATAAATTTAAACAATGAGTATATCCTTTCCAAATTTCTTCAAAAAGAGAGTTGTATCTACACTTTCTTTTTTAAAAGATCTTTCAAGTAGGAAGGTGCTCAACCTCTCATACCAAGCTCTAGGTGCCTTTTTTAATCCATAAAATGCCTTTTTCAACTTGAAAACATAATTTAGGTATTTAGAATTTTCAAAACCTGAAGGTTGTTCTACAAAGACATCCTCTTCAATTACCCCATTTAAAAAGGCACTTTTCACATCCATTTGAAACAATTTGAAACCTCTTAAACAGGCAAAGGCTAGCAAAACTGTAATTGCTTCAAGTCTAGCTACAGGGGCAAAAGTCTCCTCAAAATCAATCCCTTCAATCTGGTTATACCCCTTAGCAACTAATCTAGCCTTATTTTTAATGACTATTCCTGAGTCATTCATTTTGTTTTTGAAAACCCACTTAGTTCCAACAACACTTTGATCTTTTGGCCTTGAAATTAATTCCCAAACTTTATTTCTTACAAATTGATTCAACTCTTCTTGCATGGCCAATATCCAAAATTCATCAGAAAGTGCTTGATCAATATTAGTGGGTTCTATAGATGAAATGAAGGTTGAATGATTGACTTCCTTGTTTAATCCATGCCTAATTCTTACACCCTCACTAGGTTCATCTATAATCAATTCCCTTGGGTGGTTTTTAAAAAATCTCAAATCTCTAGGCAAAGGGTTTTCTATCTCGAAATTCTCTTCCACATTTTCTTCCAAGTTTATTCTATCAATCTTTTGGGAGTTATCCTCAATCTCATCTTCAATAACATTTGGCTCTTCCAAATTTCCAGATTCATTAAATACAACAAGTGTGGTCTCCTCAATTACCAAAGTTCTTCTATTGAATACTCTATAAGATTTTCCAACATTTGAGTATCCAACAAAAATTCCTTCATCTGATTTTGGATCAAATTTTTCTAAGGCAGATTTTCCATTATTATGAATGAACACCTTGCAACCAAAAACATGCAATATGACAAATTAGGTGTTCTACCTTTTAGCAACTCATAGGGTATTTTATTTAAATTGGATCTCACATTCACCCTATTCAGAACATAACATGCAGTGCTAACCGCCTCAGCCCAGAAATATTTTGGAAGTGAGTATTCTGCCAACATTGCTCGGGAGGCTTATATTAATGTTCTGTTTTTCCTTTCGACTACCCCATTCTGCTGAGGAGTTCTAGGTGCAGAAAAGTTATGATCAATTCCTTTTTCCTTACAAAATTCCTCAAATTTCTCATTTTCAAATTCTCCTCCATGATCACTTTGAATATAAATAATTTCACATCCTAATTTTCTTTGCATCCAAGTCAAAAAATTTCTAAATTCCTTCAATGATTCACTCTTATGAAATAGAAATCTAACCCAAGTGAATCTTGAGTAATCATCCACAATAACAAATCCATATATCTTCCCTCCTAAACTCACAGTTCCAACTGGTCCAAAAAGATCAATGTATAAAATTTCCAATGGTTTACTAGTTCTAAGATCCTTATTGGACTGAAAAGAGGACTTCACTTGCTTTCCTAATTGTCATGCATCACAAAGGTGGTCCTTAGTAAAGTCTAGTTTTGGTATATAAAGTCTAGTTTTGGTATACCTCTTACTAAGTTCTTTTGGGTAATTCTCCTAAGGTTTTTCATGCTAGAATGACAAAGTATCCTATGCTAAAGCCATGACTCATCAGAAACAATTTTTAAACAAAAAGCAGTAGGAGTATGAATGCAATTTAAATCTAGCATATAAACATTATTTACCCTTTTTCCATTCAAAAAATCTTTACCATTTAGGCTTAATATGTAGCTAGTAGGAAAAAATTTTACACAATAACCTTTGTCACATAGCTAACTTATACTTAATAAATTATGTTTTAAGCCTTCAACAAATAACACAGTCTCTATAAAGAAGTTTTTAAGATTTCCAATCATACCTGATCCAACCACTTTCTTTGTGGTATTATCTCCAAGTGTAACCTTGCCCCCTGGCTTCCAGTATTATGAATTGAGCAGTATCTCCAGTCATATGCTTTGAACATCCGCTGTCCAGGAACCATATGCTCTCACGAGATCTTGTGTGAAAGCGACCCTACAAAAATATCAAATGTTAGACCTGGGAACCCAAACAAGTTTGGGTTCACCTTTAGGCAATTTATAATCAGATGCATGTATGATATGTCTAGGTTTATGCATCTTAGATCTCCACACCAAATTAGTTTTCATCTTCAAGGTACAGGTGTGTGCTATATGTCCAAGTAATCCATAATTATTACATTTAACATTAGGAAAAGGATTCCTAAGTCTTCTACCATTTGTTTGTCTTCTAAGGGATTCCATATATTTAGGATAAAATTTAGGATTTGTAAAATCTTCAAGTTTGGGGGGTATCCTATTATCCTCGAGAGCTTTTATTTTCAATTTATAGAATGAGTTCATATCTTCCAAGATAGTATTTATATAATTGATCTTATAAATTTTGCTCTCTAATTCATCCTTAAAATTTTTAAATTTTTTTTCAAGTTTAGAATAGGATGATTTTAAAATCTCATAATTTTTATTCAAGTCATTATATTCGTAGAGTATTTTCATGTGGTTGTCATCTATTAAAGAATGATCTTTTCTAAGGATTTCATGTTCCTTTTTAAATTCTTCTAATTCTAAACTTACACTAGCATGCATCTTTCTCATTTTCCTATATGCATCATGCATGTGTTCAGAAACTTCAAATAATTCATTATAAGTTAAGTGACATAGGTCTTCTTGATCTGATTGATCAAGACTATCGGCCATTAAGCACAGATTAGTGACTTCCTCTTCCTTTTCAGTCTTAGAAGAATCTGAAGCTGAGTCCGCCTAGAAAGCTCTTTTAAACTTCTTCTTGCCCTTCTTTACAGTTGGTTTCTCTTCTACCTTCTCCTTGCTAGGAGTGGCTTTGAGTTTTGGGCAATCAATCTTGATATGACCAGGTTTCCTGCATTCATAACAAATCACTTCATTAGAAACCTTGTCATTTCTGTTAAATTTACCTCTATTCCATTGCTGATATCTCTTCTGCTTCCTCTTCAGAAAGCTTCTGAATTGTCTAGTCATTAAAGTAATATCATCTTCATGCTCAGGTTGTAAGTGTTCACTCTCAAACTCTTCCACTTTTAGTGCTATATTCTTCTCCTTTCATGGTTCACCTGCATCAATCTTTTTTTGACTAACTCCTTGCTCGTAAGCAATAAGTGAACCAAGAAGATTGTCAATTGAATAAATGTTTAGATCTTTAAACTCTGTAATTACAGTAATTTTATCATCATAAGTAGCAGGTAAACAATGAAGTATCTTATTAACAATTTCAGCATTCGTTAGTTCCCTACCAAGTGCATGCAAAGAGGTGACTATTTGTGTGAATCTTGTGTACATATCAGAAATGGATTCATTTGGTTTCATGCAAAATAATTCAAAATCATGTAACAAGATATTAAGTCTTGATTGCTTAACCTCATTAGTACCCGCATAAGTTATACAAAGTCTATCCCATATGTCATTTCCACTTTTGCAAGTGGAAACCCGCATATAGTCTTCAGATTTTAAAGCACAAAAGAAACTATTTAAACATTTAGCGTTTAGTTGTGTTAAGTCACATTCTTCTATAGTCCAGTCTGCAAAAGGTGTTTCAACCCTAACTCCATCAACTAATTTAGTTGGTTTTATATAACCTTCCTTGACTAAGATCCACATAGGATAATCAAGTGACTGTAAGAAAGTAGACATGCGTGTTTTTCAAAAATCAAAAGGAATATTTTCAAACAGTGATGGTCTAGTAATAGAGTAACCCTCAGGTGTGTTTCAATTTCCAAATGTAGCCATCTATGTTTATCAAAAAGTAGTTTAAACTTATGATTTTGAAATAAAGCTCTGATACCACTTGTTGAGTCTAGTGAATAGGTTGTTAAACCTAAGTTAATGTCCCAAGGCTACCAAGAGGAGGGTAAATTGGTATTTTAAAAAATTGTCCCTCTTTTAGATGAATTAAACCGAAAATAAACTTTAATGAATTTTTATAAAAAAAATTTCAACCATAACTTTTTAAACATAAAAATGCAGAAAATAAAAAGTAGTAAAAATAAACGACATAAGATTTATAGTGGTTCGGTCTAAACCAGACCTACATCCACTCCCCAGAGGCACCCTCTAAGTATTGCACTAATACCAATAGTGTCTCTCCTTTTGCACCCACAGCAAGGTGGAGAAGCCTTTATAAACACTCTTTCCACCACTACCCGGTGCGGCAGAGAACCGTCATCCTTTTACACTATCCCCAGTGTTGGCAGAGAACCTTCCGTCCTTTCACACTCTCCTAGTGTGGGCAAAGAACCCTTCATCCTTTCACAATCTCCTAGTGTGGGCAGAAAACCCTTTGTCCTTTCACACTCTCCTAGTGTGGGTAGAGAACTCGATCTCCTTGACAGATCTTCTCACAAGAAATTTAGAAGGAAGAAAGAAAAAGAGTGAAGTAATCTCAAATCACAAGTAGGAAATCTTACCTTTGAACACCAAGCGAAGCCTTCATGCTCCAGTGGTAGAAATCCTTCTTTGAATGCTCTCTCTCACTCTCTCCTTGACTCTTCTTCTAATAGGCACGAAGATCAATGAGCAAAAAGATTTGGTGGTAGTCAAAATTGGACCTTATATAGGAGAGATAAGAAAAACTGTCCAAAATTGTAGAATTTTCAGGTTAACAAGAAATGGATCGTCCCGTACGATCGTGGATCATCTCGGACGATTTTACTTAAAGTGTTGGAAACAATCCTTATGAATATTGGTACAAATTGTGTTCGTACATGATTATCATCCCATACAAACTAAGTTCGTCTGGACGACCAGTTATTCCATAGGTCGGTTCCCAAAAAGTGCATATCGCCGCCAAAATGTGAAGTGTTGATTCACTTCGTGCCGGGACGAACAGGATTTTTGTCTGGATGAAATTTATACAGAGGACAACTCGTCCTGGAACGATTGTAGATTTCATCTGGACAAAATTTTTACAGAACCTAAATCATCCTGGGACGATTTTTTATTCGTCTGGACGAAATTTTTACAGAGACCAAGTCATCCTGAAACGATTATAGATTTCGTATGGGCAAAATTTTTACAGAGTCTAAATCGTCCTGGGATGAAAATAATTTTTTCCTAGACGATCAGGACTTAGAAAAATTTTCTCAATTCCTGATCGTTCCATTATTCGTATGAGGAGATAACTGACCTAATCGTCCTGTACGAACAATGTTCGTCCCGTACGATCAGTACAACTTTTGTACAATCTCCTTAAGTGTGTGTGTGTGTGTTTTTATTCACTCAACTTCAATCACTCTCTCTCAATTTAAAGAATAATTTAAAGCTTCAATTTACAAAGGATTGTATGCTGAAATTGATTTGAAGTCTTCATGGTTTAAAGTTTGATTTTCCTGAAATGTTAGTACACACAAGAGTAAAAACAATTCTTCTAAAATATGTTAGGTGACATCTACACATAAAACAATAATTGGAATAATAAAAAATAATATAAGTTGCAAGAATGTAAAACATGCTAATAGCAACTTTCTTAACAGGTTGCTCCGTTCTTACTGCATCTTGCTCCTCCTGTGGCCCAAGAAGAACTTGTGGGAGGCTCTCTAAGGGGGAGACACTTCTAGATCCATGTTCTCAAAGGTACTCTGCCATCTCTAGGAGGGACAAAAATGAGAAGGTACGCTGCTGTCGCGAGGAGGGTGAGAAAAGCACTTGGCACTCCGCCATGCCGGGTTGGTGAAAGTGAGTCTTGTATGGGCTTCTCCGCCTAGCCAAGGGGAAAAAGGAGATCTATAGTTTTGTAGTGAAATTCCTGGAGTGGAGGACTCCAAGAGTGGATTTAGGTCATGGTTTGACCGAACAACTATAAAACTCTTGTGTGTTTTTTTCTTATCGCCTTTTGCTTGCACTTTATTTTCATTATGTTTGCTTGGTGATAATTGTGAAATTCATTAGTGCAAATTGTGCTCAAATAATTGCTTCCTCTTTAGTTAAATTTTTCTCGCTAAAATTTAAAAACAAAAAAAATTTATTAGAATTCTTGTTTAGGATTTTTATTACAACATGTTTTTTGCAATTCACGCACCCCCCCCCCCCCCCCCCCCCCCCCCCACCCCCCCCCCCCCCCCCCCCCCCCCTCTTGGCACATCTAGTAACTTTATAGATAAGAACAATTTTGATCCCCATTTCTCCTTTAACCAAATGATTTCTAGCAACCTCTCGGTAGCCTCAGAAATGTCAATTATCTAATATATTATTTATGCTTCAAGATCTCATTAAGGGAGATCTATTTTATGTGAGGATCTTAAAGCTGTCAATCCACAAAATGACCTCCCATGGGTTATCATAGGTTATTTAAACTATTGTCTCTCTAACTCTGAAAAAGTGGGCATAAACTTCATTCTTAAAGCTAGGTTGGGTCAATTAAATTCTGTAATTTTTGACACTAGCCTATAAGACCTCTCTTCTACTTGCCTTTTCTTTACTTGGTACAATCATAGAACTGATAATCCAATTCATCCAAAGCTAAATTGAGCCCTTATAAATTAAAGACGGATTTTTACTTTTCCTATCCTAATTCTTTTATATCTAATCAATCCCCCTCATACTCACTATGGGCAAACAATTGAGTAGAGTCCATAGATTCATTTTTAAAAACTATTGGACACAGTATCAAAAACTTTGGGGCATTCTCATCAATGTTTTTTGCTACTCCAAATGTGCAAAACCCAATTATTTATTTCTATAGCAAGCTTAGAAGACTCAAAATTATGATCAAAGAAAAAAATGACATTATTTTAAGATTATTATTCCTATGATTAATATGCTTTCTAATCAGCATGTGGAAGTTTATTTGTAATTAGATTCTAATCCTCTTAATTTTGATCTCTAATTAAAGCTTAAATGAATCAATTTGATGCTTTCACAATATAACATTATTTGGTCATCTTGGATCATAAAATGGGCTATAACAACATGGCTTACACATGGGGAAGAATATTTTATGTTTTTATACTCATGGATTCATAGGAGAAAATATGGCAATAATAGTGCCTTAGCGACCACCTTATTTAAATCTCCTCAAGATTATTTATCCAAAAAGAAAGAAATCATTCAGCATTTCAAAGACCTACTCAACTCTTCAAATTCTACCAATTATGACATCAATCAAATTCCCTTTGGTAATGCCTTATCATCTCATTTAGCTAACTTACTTATTACACCAATCACCTTTGAATAGGTTAAAGCTTTAGTGTTTTTTCACCATTCCGACTCTTCACCTGGATCGGATGGGTTCAATTTTGAATTCTAAAAAAAAATTTTGATCATCATTTGTTTGGAGGGCTTCTATGTTATCAAAACCTTTTTTAATAAGATGGATGAATTATCTTGCCTCCTTGAAGAACAGCTGAAAAATGAGAGGTTTTATGGAATCACTATAGAAGGGTTCCACCATACACACCTATTATATGCTGATGATCTTATAACTTTTTTTAAGTTTAAGAAGACTAATTGTTTTTGCCTTTGAAAAGTCATAACCACCTTCTCTAACAACACTAGGCTTTACCACAATACTTAGATGAGCTCCATTATCCTATTTCATCGTCCCACTAGTCTTTGTATTTTTGCAAATCTGGATTCAGGGATTATAATTTTGATAATTGCAAATATTTCTAACACTTCTGTTTTTTCTATTATTTCCCTACCTACTAACGCTTCAGGTCCACAACATCATTTGTAAATCAAGCCAGCTCAAGATTGGGTAGATTAGGATTGAATCAGTTTGTAAGTGTACTTTAAGTGTTTTTACATTTTCTTGAGTCAAATGTAATAAAGTGGGTACTGATGCTAAGTAACCTTGCACACACACACTTAGAGGGAAAAATTATGACTATTTTAGAGTTTTTTATTTTTGATCATATCGTTCGGGATGATCCAAAATTGTTATGGATGATTAGTTAAAAATAGAAACCCTAATTAGGGCATCTTGGTTAAGGCAACCCAATTAAGCAAATCATCTTGGATGATATTAGCATCATTATGGATGATAAACTCAAATAAAAAAGAATCAGCACTAACCATTTTAGGCATGTTATTATTTTTAGACATCATATATGAAATCGTCCAAGTTGATGCATTACAGTTAAGCCTAAATTAGTATGATGATTAACAAAAGCAATTAAGGTTTAATTTATTGATCATATCATCCTGGACGATAGCAGGATGGTCGTAGAAGATCAGCTAAATAAACGCTAATTTCTTCCATGATAAACAAAATGAGGTTTTAGACGATATGTATTGATTTGAACTAATTGTATTGGACATTCCAAGAATTATCCTGGCCTATCAATTTTTTTTTATCGACTAATTATGTAAATTCTAGCAAAATAGAGCAGTAGCCTATATGATATTTGATTTTTTGAACTAATCATACAAAATGATCCATAAATTATCCTGGATGATCAATTAATTTTTTATCATCCAGGCAGATAAAGTCTGGTTGCATAGTGATGATCTGGACGATATTTGAGTTTTTGAACTAATCATACAAAATGAAGAAACCATCATCCTGCACGATCAGAACAAAAAGATCGTCTAATCTTCCAACCTCACCTAAGTCATCTTAATTATTTGAGCTGAATTTATGCTAATCATACAGGATGATCGATCATCCTGGATGATCTTTGTCAAATTGTTGCAATTTAGAGAAAATTTGAAGCCCTTCTATATAAGATCTCTTATTTACTCAAGATGTATTCTTTTACTGCTATCCTGATTTGAGAGAGCCAATAGGAGAGGGAGTGCTTGGGAGAGAGAGAGAGAGAGGATCTTATGAGGTAGAGTTTGGGAGGGGGTTTCGTAAAGGTTGCTCCAAGCAAGGATCCGAGTAATCTTCTCCAGTCGTCATAACTAGTTCCTTGGAGGTTCTATGGAGGTCTACTTTAGCGATTGATCGAGGTTTTCTACCTGCTTCAAGAGGAAGTAAAAGCAGGTCGTTGTTCTTTGCTTGCTTTAGGAGGATGCGAAAGGAGTCAAGTTCTCTGCCTACTTCTGGAGGAATCAAAAGGAGTTGGGTTCTCTGCCTCATCGGGGTTGAGGGAAAGGATTTTTGTAGAGGCTACTCTGTCTTGTTATGGGAGCAAAAGGAGAGTCACTTCATTTAGTGAAATACTCAAAGGAGAGGCTCCGAGGAGTGTAAAAGTGCACTGATGGAACTTGAAAGTTCATTAGGGATGTTGAGCACTTATGAACTAGTCCCAAGGCTAACCAAGAGGGGGGGGGGGGGTAAATTGGTATTTAAAAAATATTTTGATCAAAACACGATCTTAAAAAAAAAGATTCACCACAAAAATCAAAGTACATAAAATAAATACGGAAGCAGTAATAAAGAACACTGAGATTTATAGTGGTTCGGTCAACACAACCTACATCCACTCCCTGAAGCCGCCCTCCGAGTACTTCACTAAACTCAGTGTCTCTCCTTTTACCCCCATAGCGAGGCGGAGAAGCTTATATAAATCTCCTTTCCACTAACCCAGGTGAGGCAGAGAACCCAACTCTTTTTGCTTCCTCCAGAAGCAGGCAGGGAACTCAACTCCTTTTTCTTCCTCCTAAAGCAGGAATAGAACCCAATTCTTTTGGCTTCCTCCTAAAGCAAGCAAAGAACCTTGATTAGATGTTAAAGTTTACCTCTCTAGAACCCCCAAGGAACTAAGGATGATGATAGGAGAAGATGATGATGGATCCTTACTTGGAGCAACCTTTGTGAACCCCCTCACAAACTCCCCTTCACTAGATTCTTTCTCTCTCCCTTTCCCTCCCTCTCCTCATGGCTCTCTCAGGTCAAAGAAGAAGCAAAAGATATGCTAAGGGGTAGAACAAGAGCTCTTAAATAGAATAGCTTCAAAATATCTCTTAATTTATAAAACTGACATTATCGTCCAGGACGTTGTGGATATCATCCTGGCCAAGCAGTGTAAATTTCTTTCAATCAGTTCTATCAGTTTGGGATGATTAGAAGATTTTTAGTCATCTTGTCCAGGGAAATATAATATCGTCCTGGACGATTAGTACAAATCCAAGGAAAATCGTCCTCAACATTGCGCTGAATAGAAGCTGGTTGATGTCAATCATTTAAGGGATTATCCCGGACGATCCTGAATTCATCCTAAATGATGTGATCGAGCAATCAAACCTTAATTAATTTCCTTAATTACCAAATTAATTTAGGCATAATTGTCCTGCATCATCCAGGCTGATTTCATGGATGATATCCAAAAATAAAGAATACCTAAATAGATCTAGCGGCTGATTCTTTCTCATTTGATCCTATTATCCCGGCCGATACTAATATCATCCCGGATGATGTGCTTAATGATGAGTGCCTTAACCAGGATGCCCTAATTAGGGTTTCTATTTTTAGCTGATCGGCCAGGATGATTTTAGGATCGTTTCGGACGATGTGATCAAAATAGAGAACTCTAATCAACAGACAAAAATTTTCCCCCATGTGTGTGTGTGTGTGTAAGGTAACTTAGCATCAGGAACCACGCCATTTATAATAGACTCAAAAAAGAAAAAATTATAAACTAACTCAGACCTAATATACCAAATCTTATTCTGGCTTGAGTTGCACTCGATCTTGTGGACCTAAAAAGTTAGTAGGTAAGGTAGTCATAGAAAATCATGAATATTTGTTATCATCAAAATTATAATCCATGAAATCCAATTTGCAACAATCTCCCCCTTTTTGATGATGGCAAACCAAAAAATAATATAAGTAGTTTCAAGAATAATTTAAAATAAACAGTGAGAAGAAATAAAACATAATTTTATCCGATAGCAGAATCAAACTACATAATAAACATTACACAAACTACTCCCCCTTTTGACATCATAAAAAGGAGGAGGAAAGTAAAATAGAAACAAAGCAGAGACTAATAACAAAAATTGTTAAGAGAGTTGCTATTTGCATGTTTTATATTCTTGTAACTTGTATAGTTTTGATGATTTAAAATATTATTATTTTATGTGTTGATATCTCCTAACACTTTTTAAAAGATTTATTTTTGCTCTTGTGTGAACTAACATTTCAGGAAAATCAAACTCCATACTACTGAAGACTTCAAATCAAATTTAGCATGAGAGATTTTATGAATTGAAGCTTGTACTCTTCTTTGAATTAAGTTTAAGAGGGAGTTATTGTAATTGAGTGAATAAACACACACACACTTAAAGAGATCTTTAAAAATTTATACTGATCATACGGGATGAACATAGTTCGTACGGGACGATCAAGTCAGTAATCTCCTCTAAAGAGCAATGGAACGAACAGGAGTTGAAGAATATTTTTTCAAAGTCCTGATCATCCAGGATGAATATTTAATCGTCCCAGAATGAAATGTTCTTTGAAAAATTTTCATTCAGATGAAATTCATATTCATGCCAGGACAAAATGCTCTCTAGAAAATTTTCGTCCAGATGAACTCAAATTCGACCCAGTACGAAGTGAACCGACTCTTCAACTTTTGGCGATGTCCTGTAGTTTTTGGAAACCGACCTATGGTATAACTGTTAGTACGGGACAAACCTAGTTCGTATGGGATGATGCTCGGGTTTGATTTTAGTTCGTACCAATATATATTTGGTTCATTTCCACACATTTAAGTAAAATCATCCAGGACGATCCATGATCGTACGTGATGATCAACTTCGTGTTGACTTGAAAATTTATAGTTTTTGGACAGTTTTTCTTGTCTTTCATATAAATAGTCCAATTTAGGCTATTACTTAATCTTTTTGCCTACTGATCTTCGTGCCTATTGAAAGAAGAGACAATGAGAAAGTGTGAGAGAGTGTTCGAAGGAGGATTCTTACTACTGGAGCGTGAATGCTTCACTTGGTGTTCAAAGGAAAGAATCTTTACTTTTGATTTGTGTTTACTTCACTCTTTTCACTCTTCCTTCTATATTTCTTATGATGAAGATCTGTCAAGGAGATCCGGTTCTCTGCCGACACTTGGAGAGTGTGAACAGCTGAAGGGTTCTCTTCCCACACTAGGAGAGTGTGAAAGGATGAAGGGTTCTCTGCCCACACTAAGTGAGTGTGAAAGGATGAAGGGTTCTCTGCCCACTCTAGGAGAGTGTGAAAGGATGAAGGGGTTCTCTTCCTACACCGGGAGAGTGTGAAAGGATGGACGGTTCCCTGCCAATACTAGGAAGAGTGTAAAAGGATGATGGTTCTCTACCGCATCGAGTATTGGTGGAAGAGAATTTTGTAAAGGCTTCTCTTCCTTGCTGTGGTGCAAAAGGAGAGTCACTAGTGATATTAGTGTAATACTCGGAGGGTGCCTCCGGGGTGTGGATGTAGGTCAAGTTTGACCGAACCACTATAAATCTCGTGTCTTTTATTTTTTTGCTGCTTCTTGTTTTTCTGTTTTACTGCTTCAAAATTATGGTTGAAAAACTTTTTCTATAAAATTCTTTAAATTTAAATTCTCAGTTTTAAATTTTAAAATAGGGTAAATTTTTTTAAATACCAATTCACCCCCCCTCTTGGTTAGCCACTAGGACATAAGCTTAGGTTTAACAACCTAATTCATAGTGAACAAGTTTCAACAAGTAGTATTAGAGCATCGTTTCAAAATCATAAGTTTAGACTACTTTTCGATTAATGTAGATGGCTACATTTGGAAACCAAAATACACCTGAGGGTTACTCTATAACTAGACATCCACTGTTCGACAATATACCTTTTGATTTTTGGAAAACACGCCTGTCTATATTTTTACAGTCACTTGATTATCGTATGTGGATCTTAGTTCATGAAGGATATACAAAACTAACTAGACTAGTTGACGGAGATAGAATTGAAACACCTTTTTCAGACTGGACAGTAGAAGAACGTGACTTAGAATAATTAAATGCCAAATGCTTGAATAGTTTCTTTTGTGCTCTTAAGTCAGAAGATTACATACGTGTTTCTACTTGCAAGAGTGGAAAGGACATATGGGATAGACTTTGTATAACATATGAGGGGAGTAATGAGGTTAAGCAATCTAAACTTAATATCTTATTGCATGATTACGAACTGTTTCACCTGAAATCTAATGAATCCATTTCTGATATGTACACAAGATTCACACAAATAGTTACCTATTTACATGCATTAGGTTGGGAACTAACGAATGCTAAAATGGTTAATAAGATTCTTCGTTGTTTGCCTACTACTTATAATGCTAAAATTATTGCAATTACAAAGTCTAAAGATCTAAACATTTACTCTATTGACAATCTTCTTAGTTCGCTAATTACTTATAAGCAAGGAGTTAGCCAAAGAAATATTGATGTAGGTGAACAACGGAGGGAGAAGAACATAACACTGAAAGTAGAGGAATCTGAAAGTGAACACTCATAACCTGAGGATGAAGACATCATCGCTCTAATGACTAGACAATTCAGAAGCTTTCTGAAGAGGAAGCAGAAGAGACGCCAGCTATGGAGTAGAGATAAATTTAATAGAAATGCTAAGGTTTCAAATGATGTAATTTGCTATGAGTGCAGAAAACCTAGACATATCAAGACAGAATGCCCAAAACTCAAAGCCACTCCTAATAAGGAGAAGGTAGAGGAGAAACCAATTGTAAAGAAGGGCAAGAAAAAGTTTCAAAGAGCTTTCTGGGCGGACTCAGCTTCAGATTCATCAAAGACTAAAAAGGAAGAGGAAGTCACTAATCCATGCTTAATGGCTGATAGTCTTGATCAGTAAGATCATGAAGAGGTATGTTACTTAACTTATGATGAACTATTTGAAGTTTCTGAACACATGCATGGTGCATATAGGAAAATGAAGAAAATGCATGCTAGTCTAAGTTTAGAATTTGAAGAATTACAAAAGAATCATGAAATTCTTAGGAAAGATCATGCTTTAATTAACGACAACCACATGAAATTACTTGATGAGTTTTATGACTTGAATAAAAATCATGAAAATTTAAAATCATCCTATGCTGAGCTTGAAAAAGATTTTAAAAATTTTAAGGATGAATCGGATAGCAAGATTTATAAATCAAATTATACAAATTGAATTTTGGAAGAAATGAATTCATTTTACAAATTAACGATAAAAGCTCTCGAGGATAATAGGATACCTCCCAGACTTGAAGATTTTACTAATCCTATTATGTATCAAAAATTTATGCAATTCCTGAAAAGGCAGATGAATGATAGAAACTTAGGAATTCTTTCCCAAAAGTCAAATGTAATAATTATGGATTGTTTGGACATATAGCTCACACCTATACTTTGAAGATGAAAACTTAATTGGTGTGGAGACCTAAGATGCATAAACCTAGACATATCATACATGCATCTGATTATAAATTGCCAAAAGGAGAACCAAAACTTGTTTGGGTTCCCAAGTCTAACGTTTGATAATTTTGTAGGGTTACTCTCACACAAGACCTCGTGAGAGCATATGGTACATGGACAGCAGATGCTCAAAGCATATGACTGAAGATACTGCATAATTCATAACGCTGGAAGCCAGGAGTGGAGGCAAGGATACACTTGGAGATAATATCACAAGGAAGGTGGTTGGATTAGGTATGATTGGAAATCTCAAGAAATTTTACATTAAAAATGTGTTATTGGTAGAAGGTTTGAAGCATAACCTGTTAAGTATAAGCCAGCTAAGTGATAAAGGATATTGTGTAAAAATTTTTCCTAATAGTTGCGTATTAAGCCTAAATGGAAATAATGTTTTGAATGGAAATAGGGTAAATAATGTTTATATGCTAGACTTGAATTGCATTCAAACTCCTTCTGCTTTTTGTTTGAAAACTATATCTGATCAGTCATGGCTTTGGCATAGGAGACTTTGTCATTCTAGCATGAAAAACCTTAGGAGTATTACCCAAAAGAACTTAGTGAGAGGTATACCAAAACTAGACTTTATTAAGGACCACCTTTGTGATACATGTCAATTAGGAAAACAAGTGAAGTTCTCTTTTTAGTCCAATAAGGATCTTAGAACTAGTAAATTATTGGAGATTTTGCATATGGATCTTTTTGGACAAATTGGAACTATAAGTCTAGGAGGGAAGTTATACGAATTTGTGAATGTAGATGATTACTCTAGATTCACATGGGTTAGATTTCTATTTCATAAGAGTGAATCATTTGAGAAATTTTGAAATTTTTTTACTTGGATTCAAAAAAAACTTGGGTGTGAAATTATTTCTATACAAAGTGTTCATGGAGGAGAATTTGAAAATGAGAGATTTGAGGAATTTTGTAAAGAGAAAGGAATTGATCACAACTTTTCTGCACCTAGAACCCATCAGCAGAATGGGGTAGTCGAAAGAAAAAATAGAACATTAATAGAAGCCACCCGAGCAATGTTGGCAGAATACTCACTTCCAAAATATTTTTGGGCTGAGGCGATTAGTACTGCATCTTATATTCTAAATAGGGTGAATGTGAGATCTAAATTAAATAAAACATCCTATGAGTTGCTGAAAGAAAGAACACCTAATATGTCTCATTTGCATGTTTTTGGTTGCAAGGTGTTCATTCATAACAATGGAAAATCTGCCTTAGAAAAATTTGATACAAAATCAAATGAAGGAATTTTTGTTGGATACTCAAGTGTTGGAAAATCTTATAGAGTATTCAATAGAAGAACTTTTGTAATTATGGAGACCACAAATGTTGTATTTGATGAGGCTAAAAATTTGGAAGAGCCAAATATTATAGAAGATGAGATTGAGGTTAACTCCCAAAAGATTGATAAAATGAATTTGGAAGAAAATTTGGAAGAAAATATGGAAGAAAATTTGAAAATAGAAAACCCTTTGCCTAGAGATTTGAGATTTTCTAAAAACCACCCAAAAGAGTTGATAATTAGTGAACCTAGTGAGGGTGCAAGGACTAGGCGTGGATTAAACAAAAAAGTTAATCATTCTGCCTTCATTTCAACTATAGAATCCACTAATATTGATCAAGCACTTTCGGATGAATTTTAGATTTTGACCATGCAAGAAGAGTTAAATCAATTTGTAAGAAATAAAGTTTGAGAATTAACTACAAGGCCAAAGGATCAAAGTGTAGTTGGAACTATGTGGGTATTCAAAAATAAAATGAATGACTCAGGAGTAGTCATTAGAAATAAGGCTAGATTAGTTGCTAAGGGGTATAATCAGATTGAAGGGATTGATTTTGAGGAGACCTTTGCTCCTGTAGCTAGACTTGAAGCAATTAGGGTTTTTCTAGCCTTTGCCTATTTTAGAGGATTTTAACTGTACCAAATGGATGTAAAAAGTGCCTTTTTAAATGGGGTAATTCAAGAAGATATTTTTGTAGAACAACCACCAGGTTTTAAAAATTCTAAATACCCAAATCATGTTTTCAAATTAAAAAAAGTATTATATGGATTGAAACAGGCACCTAAGGCTTCGTATGAGAGGTAGAGCACATTCTTACTTGAAAGATCATTTGAAAAAGGAAGTGTGGATACAACTCTTTTTTTGAAGAAAGTTGGAAAGGATATACTCATTGTATAAATTTATGTGGATGACATCATCTTTGGATCTTCAAATAAAAATTTTTGTGATGATTTTTCTAAAATAATGAGTAATTAATTTGATATGAGTCTAATTGGAGATTTAAGTTACTATCTAGGATTTAGCATTAAGCAAATTGAGGAAGGTACATTTCTTAGTCAATCAAAGTATGTTAAGGACATCCTCAAAAAGTATGAAATGGACAATGCTAAACCTGTTAGTACACCTATGAGTTCCTCAGTTTAGTTGGATAAGGACCCTAGGGGAAAATCTGTTGATCAAAAGAAATTTAGAGGGATTATTAGATCTTTGCTTTACTTGACTACTAGCCGACCTGATATCATGTTTAGTGTTTGTTTGCGTGCTAGATTTCAATCATATCAAAAAGAATCATATTTGATAGCAGTAAAAAGGATTTTAAGATATATGTTAGGAACTTAGAACTTAGGAATTTGGTATCCTAAGTTTAGCTCTTCATTTGAAATAATTAGTTATTTAGATTCTGACTTTGCAGGTTGTAGGGTTGATAGAAAGAGCACTTCTGAAACATGTCAGTTTATTGGAAATTCTTTAGTCTCTTGGTCCAGTAGAAAACAAAATTCAGTAGCCCTATCTACTACAGAAGCTGAATACATTGCATTAGAAAGTTATGTTGCACAAGTACTTTGGTTGAAACAACAGTTAATTGATTTAGGATTAACTATAGGCACTATTTCAATTTATTGTGATAACACTAGTGCTATTTGTATTTCTAAAAATCCTATTCAACATTCAAGAACCAAACATATAGATATCAGACATCATTTCATAAGGGATCATGTATCCTGGAGAGAAATTGAACTCACTCATGTTTGTACTGAAAATCAACTTGTAGACATTTTTATAAAACCTTTAGCCTTTTATACTCTCAGTGCATTAAGAACAAGGATTCGTGTGATTGATTTGAATGCTTAATTAAAAATGTTTTCTACAACATTGATATGTGTTTTCTAGTTAATATTTTTGTGTGTTTTTTATGAGTTTTTGATCTTTTGTTTGTGATTTTCTGTATTTGAGTTTTTTTTTATTTTTGTGATTTTATGCATTTTTTATTGTCTTTATTTTTTAGTTTTGATTGAGTGCATGATTTGAAAATTTGGAGTGACAATCGTCCGGGACAAAATTTTTTTCGTACGGGACGAATTGTGTAGTGTGTCGAACTATCGGATTTTGAACTGTTTGCGTGCAGTTTTTTAGTTTTTAATTTTCACTTTGTCTGTATGATCGTCATGATCGCCCAGGACGAACTTGTTCAAACGACGGGATGATTGAATCACAGTTAAACGGACAAGGTAGTTTTTAATGCTATATTTTGTATGTACGAACCTTTGGTTCGTCCGGACGAACACATGTCTGTTCGATGGAGGGGATGGTTTCAACTGCCATTGTAATGAACATAAGTTTTGATCGTCCATGGACGAACACGTGTTCGTCTGTACTATTAGTTTGGTCAAAAGTATGTACGAAAAGACGCTTCGTATGTTCTGTGATTATGAAAAGTCATTTTATTTTGGACGCATACATTCATCCATTAGAACTTATTCGTACGGGATGATGTTTTTTTCGTACGGGATGAACGTAAAATTTCGTTCATACGAATAGTCATTTTTTCAATAAATAGACGGGGCTTTTGAACTCAACAGTCACACTCTCACTTCACTTTCAAATCTTTTCGTTCCTTAGATCCTATCAATGGAAAGTTCAAGCAAGCGTCAAAAGACTCTAGTCAAGGGTCCACCAAAGAATTCTTCTAAGAACTTCCTTTCTAAAGCCAATGAAGAATCCTTTCCTAGGTTTGTCTCCGCCAAGATCACACCCTCTAGAATTCTTATCCAGGAACAACTAACTTTTCAGGTAATGAACTTGTTTGCCTCAACTCAGTTTGGCTTTATCCTCACCCTAGTTTATCTCTACAGCAAAGAAACCTTCCACTATTTCCTTGCAAAGATGTCTTTTAACTCCGACCATTCTGTAATCCGTTCCTATGTCTTTGAGAAAAAAGTTGAAATCACTAAGGCTGACTTAGGAGCCTTTTTAAACTTAAGCACTGAGGGAGCTAGAGCACATACCTTGATCACCACTTCTGATTATGCATGTTATGAAATTAATACTATGATTAGAGGAATCAATTTTAACGAGCATATGCCTAAAGTATCCGGTCTCGTTCGTAATGCTCGTATCATCCAGCATGTTCTTAGAACTTCTATAATTCATAAAATTGGTGATAGAATAAGTATTACTCCTTTTCTTTCTATGGTAACCTTTTTGATCATGTATAAAGAACCTATAAATAAAGCCCAACTAATCCTTGACTATCTTTATGGACTCTCTAAAATTGGTCATGTCGAACATAAATGAAAGAAGAACATTTCCTTAGGACATCTAATTTCCTACATTCTGGATAAGAAATACAATTTGGTTCATCCTGATCAAGAGTTTGAAGAACTGCTCTACTACAATGACGGATCATTTAGAGCAATCTTCAGTAAAGATGAATCAAGTAAAATACATATCATTAGTGATACTGAGGAAGAACATGAAGCTGCACCTGCATTTGCTAATGAACCAAATTATCATGATTTGATTCAAATATTTGATCATTTAGAAACTCACTTTGATCAAAGGTTTGATCAAATTGAAGTTCATATGCAGCAACAGGATATACAGTACGCTCAAGACATGGGGTTTATGAGAGAACAAATGAATGATATTAGTACCAATGTGTTATGATGAGTACTTATTTTAACATCTTTGGTGCTGCTCCTCCTCATCCTCCTCCAGATCAGGGTCCTTCTGAGTGACACTTCTACTAGATTTTATGTGTTTCTTTAGTTGTTGTTTTTATTTTTATGAGTTAGTAAAATATGTTGTACTTTCTTTTCCATAGATGTTTTGTTTTTAAAACTTATGATGTATTGATATCATATTCCTAGATTGTAATATCTTTCATTTTGATATCAATATAAGTTATCCTGTTTTGGCTTTAATCTTATTTTTGAATTTTGTTTTAGTCTATATGACAATCGTTATAACTTTTTATCTTAAAAGTGCTACTTTGAAATGCAAGTTAAAATTAAATTCTTAAGAAAAATCTAATTTTTCTAAATTTAAGTATTGCTTATAACTTGATGTAATTAAGATTGTCAATTTCATGCCTCTTATTTAGACTACATTAATATCTAATATTATTATTGCAACTATAATGTTTTCTTATTTTGTATTTCACTTATCAATAAATATTTATGCACTTTGAAAAAATTGAAATTTTTTATTATTGATTTTAGAAAGATCAAAATTACTCTTAAAAAATGTATAAATATACAAAAATCAAAAGGAACGCACAATGGTTCGCAAGTTAAAAAAGAGGCACAAAATAAGCCCACAAGTAAGAAAAAAAAGCAAAAAAATGTGCTACAAATTTAAAAATAAGATGCGCAAAGTGCCACATGTGGTAGTTATTTCTTTCCATAATCTTTTAACCTCTTAATTCAAATTGATCTTCGGTACATTTATATTCCATATTGAAATTTGAAATATATAAATTTTCTATTCATCTTTTTTGCAATGATTTTCTCTATTTTAGTGTCTAAATTGACTCATGTTTTGTATATATACTTTTTATTATCAATGTTATATCTTTTCTTAAATTCTATGAATTACTATGATTTACCTAATGTTTTGATTTTATTTGCAAAATTTATTTCAACCACTTTCAAAGATCAATTGTCAAAGGGTTATAATATGACAGCTAACATTTCTAGACTTTTTCTTCTTCACTTTTTGTTGTTGTCAAAAAGGAGGAGAAATTGTATGTTCTATCATATCGTATGTGTGTTTATTTTGTTTTGTATTTGTTCTATCGTATCGTATGTGTGTTTGTTTTGTTTTGTATCTCTAAAATTTTTGAAAAAAAAAAAATTGGTTCATGCCTCTTTATTTTTCATATGATCATCAATTCAGGGGGAGTTTAGGAGATTCTTAGAATTTGAAATTATACAAACAATAATTATTTTGCCATCATCAAAAAGGGGGAGATTGTTAAGAGAGTTTCTATTAGCATGTTTTACATTCTTGCAACTTGTATAGTTTTGATGATTTCAAATATTATTATTTTATGTGTTGATATCTCCTAACACTTTTTGAAAGATTTGTTTTTGCTCTTGTGTGAACTAACATTTTAGAAAAATCAAACTCCAGACTACTAAAAACTTCAAATCAAATTTAGCATGAGAGATTTTGTGAATTGAAGCTTGTACTCTTCTTTGAATTAAGTTTAAGAGGGAGTGATTTTAATTGAGTGAATAAACACACACACACGTAAGGAGATCTTTAAAAATTTATACTGATTGTACGGGATGAACATAGTTCGTACGCGACGATCAAGTCAGTTATCTCCTCTAAAGAGCAATGGAACGAACAGGAGTTGAAGAAATTTTTTTCTTAGTCCTGATCGTCCAGGATGAATGTTTAATCATCGCAGGATGAAATGTTCTCTAGAAAAATTTTGTTCAGATGAAATTCATATTCGTGCCAGGATAAAATGCACTCTGGAAAATTTTTGTCCAAACGAACTCAAATTCATCCCAGGACGAAATTTCCTCTGTAAAATTTTTGTTCAAACTAAATTCATATTCGTGCCAAGACGAAATGCTTTCTAGAAAATTTTCGTCCAGACGAACGCGAATTCGTCCCAGGATGAATTATTCTCTGTAAAAATTTCGTCCAGATGAACTCATATTTGTCCTAGGACGAAGTGAACCGACTCTTCAACTTTTGGCGACGTCCTGCAGTTTTTGGGAACCGACCTATGGTATAACTATTTGTACCAGACAAATCTAGTTCATACGGGATGATGCTCGGGGATAATTTCAATTCATACCAATATACATTTGGTTCATTTCACAAATTTAAGTAAAATCGTACAGGATGATCCACGATCATATGGGACGATCGACTTCATGTTGACTTGAAAATATGTAGTTTTTGGACAGTTTTTCTTGTCTTTCATATAAATAGCCCAATTTAGATTGTCACTTAATCTTTTGGCTTACTGATCTTCTTGCCTATTGAAAGAAGAGTCAAGGAGAGAGTGTTCGAAGGAGGATTCTTACTATTGGGGCGTGAAGGCTTCACTTGGTGTTTAAAGGTAAGAATCTTTACTTTTGATTTTTGTTTACTTTACTCTTTTCTCTCTTCCTTCTAGATTTCTTGTGAAGAGGATCTATCAAGGAGATCGAGTTCTCTGCCGACACTTGGAGAGTGTGAACAGCCAAAGGGTTCTTTGCCCACACTAGGAGAGTGTGAAAGGACAAAGTGTTCTCTGCCCACACTAGGAGAGTGTGAAAGGATAAAGGGTTCTCTGCCAACACTAAGAGAGTGTGAAAGGACTAAGGGTTCTCTACCCACACTAAGAGAGTGTGAAAGGACAAAGGGTTCTCTTCCTATACCGGGAGAGTGTGAAAGGACGGATGGTTCTCTGCCAACACTAGGAAGAGTGTAAAAGGATGACGGTTCTTTACCGCACCGGGTAGTGGTGGAAGAGAGTTCTGTAAAGGCTTCTCCGTCTTGCTGTGGGTGCAAAAGGAGAGTCGCTAGTGGTATTAGTACAATACTCGGAGGGTGCCTCCGGGGAGTGGATGGAGGTCAAGTTTGACCGAACAACTATAAATCTCGTGTCTTTTATTTTTCCGCTGCTATTTATTTTTCTGCTTTATTGTTTCAAAATTGTGGTTGAAAAACTTTTTCTATAAAATTCACTAAATTTAAATTCTCGGTTTTAAATTTTAAAAGAGGGTAAAATTTTTTAAATACCAATTCACCCCCCTCTTGGTTAGCCGTTGGGACATAAGCTTAGGTTTAACAACATAATTCATAGTGAACAAGTCTCAACAAAAATAAACTACAATAAGAAAACAACATAAAACTAAAAGAACAATTTCCCCTGATCATCTGAAGGAGGTAGTGGTGGAGGTGGCAAGTGAAAGTAATTGGAAAGGGTGGTGAACTACTCTAAAACTAGGCCATATCCATGTCATGCTAGTGCTACAGGTGAAAAATGTCCTCATTATGTTGCTGCTCCTTTGCAGCAACGTATCCCTCAATGCGAAGCTCCCACTGGTTGAATCGCTCCACCAACTGATCCAGCTAAGAGTGCTGGCAGAGCAGAGTAGGTGCAGGAACAGGTGCAGGTGTAGGTGTAGAAGCCTCCTCCTCTACCTCCTGAGCATCCCCGTCCCATAGGTGGAGATGAGTACTGTGAAGAGCGTAAAAGGAATTGTTGGAGTAGAAGCAGGTTGGAAGTTTATGTGAGTAGGATATTAAAGGTTATATTTTGAATTTAAGGCATAAGCAATGATATGTCCTAGGGCTAGATTTGACTTTCTCCTATGTCCTGGATCATTAATGGTAGTAAGATGCTCAATGTAGAAAAAAATTAAATCAGTGGCATTGAATTCTTGATGGGCCAAAATGTAAAAGGTGGTGATAAAAAGAAGTGAGGTGATATGAACGTGATCATCAGCTTTTGGAATATTGGAAGTACAAAGGACATATTGGATAGTCCTAGCATCTTTGAGCAAGCTGCTAATCTCTCTAATATAAAAAAGTGCATTGGTGTTTGGAAGAAAATGGTTGGCAGGAGCCCAATCATAATTAGGATCAGAACATAGGGTATGGAGTTTATTCCATGTGGTGAAAAGTTATATAAACACCGCACAATCCTGATATGTGATCTTGACTGGGAGTCGATTCACATAGGATTCAAGAGAACTAAAGGCAGAATTTATGCAGAGACTGTCAAAGAACTCAAAGAGAAGTTCTGAATTGAAAGTGATTGCAAGAGTAAGAATGAAGAACAAAGAAGTGTGAGAAAATAAGTAAAGTACTGGATAAGATAGTAGGTTCGGGGTGACGAATAAGGAGACAGTGATTCCGGACCAGGAGAGTGATTCCAGCCATCTTGTATCGTTGGTAGGCGGCTTGATCATCCGCCTCCGTGAATCGAGGGTTTAGAGTTGCCCTCGAGGAACTCTCAGAAGGTGGTGAGATCGCTTTCCTCCTGCTATGATCAAGAACATCAAAGTAATAGGAAGTATAAGGCTGAACGAAGAAGTGGATGTGAAAAAAAATGGCTAGAACCCTCAAAATTTAAAGAATCGGCCCGATTGTCAAGGCCGATCGCAGAATTATCCAGTCTGATCGGGTATATTAATGACGTCCAAGCCGATTGGTCAAAAAAGCAGTCGTATCATCCAAGATGAATATAAATCATCCAGGATGATAAGAGACAGGCGATCATCCTTAGGAGTCAAGCTAGATGTCCATTAAAAAAGTAGATTGTCCTGATCGGTTAGGTGAATCATCCAGGACGATGCCCAATAATGGATCATACTGGATGAATTTAAAACATTTAAATTATGTTTCCACATGTATCATCCAGGATGAACAGGTGGATTAGCCGGGCCAATTCTCTAATAATGGATCATATCGGCCAAATCGCTACGTGTAAAGATTTTAAATGTATTGCCACGTGTATCGTCCATGATGAACAGGTGGATCGTCCAAGCTAATTTTCTATAAATTGAGCAAAGAGTAAATAACATCATATAGGATGAAAGAGAATCATCCAAGATGATCACAGATGATTGAAGCAGAAAATGATCAAATCATCCAGGACGATATGATAGTCCAAGATGATCAGAAGCAGAATAGTCAAAACAGCCATGAGAGGAAGTATCTCGAGTGAACTTAATGGATCGTTCAGGATGATATTAACATTATTCGGGATGATGTGGCAAAAAAGTGTCAAAAAGGATGGATGGGGATGAAAAGAGAAGCCCAATAAACATGAAAATCAACTAAAAAAAGGTAAAAATAAAATACGAAAAAAAACACAAAACACATAATAAGAACAAGAGAAAAAATAAATTTTTATTTTTTTTAAACAAGGTATGAAAAAAATAAAATCTCCAAGTGATTGAATTTAGGAACTTGTAAGACCAATGTGTTAACATCGATGAAATCAGAAAAATGGTAGAATATACGATCCTACTAACCCTAGCTCGAACTTCTCTTAGGGTAAAATCGTCTTTTGAAAATAAGAGACCTAACTCAGAACAAACCAATTGGATAAGAAAAAGAGATCCGTTCAAGACTTGGTTCCAAAAAAATATATATTATAGAATAATATACCAAAGTGATTTATTACAATCATAAAATTTGAAATCAAGCCTTTGAAAATATCAAATGACACATGAATTCTTCTAAGATTTATAGGTTTTGAAAAAGGGGGAAGCTTTTCTTTTTGTGGGCTCATTTTATGCCTCTTATCAATTTGATTGGTGTACTTTGCGGATCTTTTATTTGGGCGTCATTAGCCACTTCTTTTTTTTGTTACTTTTTCAAGCTAGATACCTTTTGAAAACTCTTAAATATTTTAAGTTGTGAGTATATCTTATAGTTATTAGAGAAGAAAACCTCACTATCTAATAAAGATAAAAATAAACCACAAAAAAGAATCAAATTCATATGATAAATACAATAACAATATTTCAAAGAACTTGAAAGTAATATAAAGACTTTTGAACATTATATATATAAGATAGATTATTGTAGCAAGATAGAAAAGATCTTAATTGCAAAATCCAATTGTTAATTTGAAATAGACTTTTATTTAGAAAATAAAATTATACCACTAAAAGATGATAGAGGGAGGGAATCAATCAATGGTGTTTCTCCCTTTAACTGATTTAGGGATGTTTAGACATTAACAATACAAATCCAAAAACTAAAAACTAAGTCAAAATATCATTTCAAAGGAAAATAAAAAAATATTAGAGATGAAATAATTAAAAAATCAACAAAAAATGATAATAATCAACTGAGTAGTAAACAAGCAATCCAAAATTTATTAAGAAGCAAGTTTAAGCAATTGTGAGCAGCGAGCCTCCACTATCCAAGTATCATATGCTCTCACGAGGTCTTTAGTGAGAGCACACCTACAAAAATCAAATGTAAAATTTTGGAACCCAAACAGGTTTGGATCCCTTCTTAAGAAAAGAAGAATGCAATGTATTTGTGTTATGCTATGAATCATAAAATTTGGGTCTCCATACCCAATGTGTACTATAGTGAATGGTGCAAGTGTGTGCAACATGTCCTAGCATGTCACATGAAAAATATCTACTTACAGAAAAAGTATTTACTAATCTATTTAGGTTATAATGCCTCTTCCTAGGTTTTGGCTTTAGATTAAGTGTTAATGTATTCCAATTTCTCTCAAGTTCATTCAATTTAGCTTTAAATCTAAAGTTAGCACTTTCTAAAGCTATATTATCAATTCTCAAACTGTGCTCCCTATGCTCAGATTTATCAATATGTGTCTTAAAATCAGATTTAAGTGAGGTGTACGATGCTTTTAATGAATCATGCTAAATAACCAACTCAAAGTGCTTTTTATTCAATTCATCAAACTCATCAAGTAAAGACATGTGATTGCTATCAATTTGGAGAGGATCTTTAATCAAAACATCATGATCCTTTTATAAATTCAAAAATTCCAATTTTAAACTAGCATGCATTTTCTTAAGTTTTCTATATGATGCAAGAATTTTCTTACAAATTTTAACTAATTGATCATAGGTTGGTTCACATACCTCTTCTTGATTAGATTGTTCAAGTTGATTATCGGCCAATAAACATAAGTTTGTAGTCTCTTCCTCTGCTTCAGTCTCAGAGAAGTCAGATGCAGAATCTGCCAAGAACACCTTTTGGAATCGCTTCTTGTCATTTCTATATTTGGGTTTCTCCTTACCCTTTTACTTGCTTGGGTTCTCCTTAAGTGTAGGACAATCAGCTTTAACATGTCCACGCTTCTTACATTCAAAGTAAACAACATCAAAAAAACTTTTATAATTTTTGCTATCCTTACCTCTTTTCCACTTCTGATGGTCATTTTACTTCTTCCTTAGAAAGCTTTTGAATTTCCTAGTGATGAACGCAACATCATCATTATCAGATTTAGAAGAATTAGTGTTAGTGTTGTTAGCTTTTAGTGCCATAGTTTTTTTCCTTTTTCTCACCTACATCAAGATTTCTTTTATTCACCCCTTGCTCGTAAGCAATGAGTGATCCAAGTAAGTTATCAATTGAATAAGTATTCAAATCTTTAGATTCAGTAATTGTAGTGATCTTATTCTTAAAAGAATAAGACAAGCATCTCAAAATTTTATTGACCCTTTCATAATTAGTTAGCTCTCTTCATAAACTATACAATGAGATAACAATTTGAGTAAACCTTATATATATTTTAGAAATTGATTCAGAAGGTTTCATATAAAAAAATTCATAGTCATGCAATAAAATATTTAATCGAGATTGTTTAACTTTATTGGTTCTTTCATAAGTTACACATAATCTATCCCAAATTTCTTTATCAGTAGCATAAGTTGAAACACGCATATAATCTTTATATTTCAAAGCACTGAAAAAATAGTTCAAGCATTTTGCATTAAGTTATGCTAAATCTCTTTCATCAAAAGTCCATTCAGTAAAAGGAATTTCAATTTTATTGCCATTAACTTCACGAGACAGTGGTGTATAACCTTATTTAACAAGCATCCACATATGATAATCAAGCGATTATAAAAATATAGATATGCGAGTTTTCCAAAAATCAAAAGGAATATTATCAAACAAAGCTAGACATGTAATAGAATATCCTTCCATATTATTACAATTACCAAAGTTAGCCATAAATCAAAATTCAAAAAGTTTCCAAATTTATTTTTATGAATCTCGCTCTAATACCACTTGAAAGTGCACTGATGGCACTTAAAAGTTTGTTAGGGATGTTAAGCTTTTATAAACTAGTCCCAAGGCTAACTAAGATGGGGGCGTGAATTGGTATTTAAAAAATCTTTTGATCAAAATATAATCTTAAAATAAAATCCAAGATTCACCATCGAAATAAAAGTGTGGAAAATAAATATGAAAGCAATAACAAAGAACATAGAGATTTATAATGGTTCGGTCAACATGACCTACGTCCACTCCCTAGAGGCGCCCTTGAAGTACTGTACTAAACTCAGTGTCTCTCCTTTTTCCCCCATAGTAAGGCGAAAAAGCCTATACAAACCTCTTTTCCACCAACCCAAGTGAGGCAGAAAACCCAACTCCTTTTGCTTCCACTAGAAGCAGGTAAAGAACCCAACTCCTTTTGCTTCGTAATGAAGTAGGCAGAGAATCTTGATCAGATGCTAACGTTTACTTCTCTTGAACCCCCAAGGAACTAAGGATGATGACTGGAGAAGACGACGATTGATCCTTACTTGGAGCAACCTTTATGAACCCCCTCACAAACTCCCCCTCATAAGATCCTCTCTCTCCCCCTTGCTCTCCCTCTCCTCTTGGTTCTCTCAGGTCAAAGCAGCATCAAAAGATATGCTAAAGGATAGAATAAGAGCTCTTAAATAGAAGAGCTTCAAAATAGCTCTTATTTTATATAAACTGACATTATCGTCCAGGATGTTATGGATATCATCCTGGCCGATCAATGTAAATTTTGCTCAATTAGCTCGGTCACTTTGGGATGATCAGAAGATTTTTAGTCATATCATCCATGCCGATATAATATCATATTGGATGATTAGTACAAATCCGAGAAATATCATCATAAACATTGCCTGAATAGAAGCTAGCTGATGTCAATCATCCAAGAGATCGACTCGGACGATCCTGCGATCGTCCCGGATGATGTTATTGAGCAATCAAAGCTTAATTGCTTTCCTTAATTACTATATTAATTTAGGCATAATTGTGCTACATTATCCAGGTCGACGTACTTGACGATATCCAAAAATAAAGAATACCTAAATAGATCTGGCATCTAATTCTTTCCGATTTGAGTCTATCATCTCGGCCGATATGAATATTGTCCTAGACAATGTGCTTAATGATGGCTGCCTTAACTAGGATACCCTAATTAGGGTTTCTATTTTGAGCTGGTCAGCTAGGACGATTTTAGGATCATCCCAGACAATGTGATCAAAATTGAGAACTCTAATCAACAGATAAAAATTTTCCCCTACGTGTGTGTGTGCAAGGTTACTTAATATCAAGAACTACACCATTTATAATAGATTCAAGAAAGGAATAATTATAAACTGACTCAAATCTAATCTAACCAATCTTGAGCTATCTTGAGTTGCACTCGATCTTATGGACTTGAAAAGTTAATAGGCAAGGCAGTCGTAGAAAATCATGAATGTTTGCTATCATCAAAATTCTAATCTATGAAATTAGATTTGCAACTTAGTGGACGTAGGTCAAATTGATCAAACCATTATAAAATCTTATGTGTTCTTTCTTATTTTATTTCTACATTTAATTTTCGTACTTTATTTTCTTATAATTAATTATTTGGTTTGTGGTTATAAAATATTTCAAAGATGATGATTTTTATTTGAGAATTTCTAAAACACCAATTCAACCCCCCCCCCCCCCCCTCTCATCTCACTCTTGTATAGCCTCAGGCTAGTTCAAAAGGGCTTAACATCCCTAATAAATTTTTAAGTGGTATCAGAGCGGGATAAGTAAAGTCTAGTTTTTGAAAACTTTTGAATTTCAATCAATGGCTAACTTCGGTAATCGTGATACTGCGGAAGGGTATTATATTATCCGACTATTATTATTTTATAATATACCTTTTGATTTCTAGAAAACTCCCATGTTCATGTTCCTACAATCTATTGACTATCACATGTGGATGCTTATTAAAGAAAGCTATTCTTCACCATCATGTGAAATTAATGGCAAAAAAGCTGAACTTTTTTTTTACTGAATGGACTCTTAATGATAGGGATTTGGCACAACTTAATATAAAATGTTTGAACTATTTTTTCTGTGCTTTAAAATTAGAAGATTATATGCATGTCTCAACTTGTACCACTAATAAAAAAATCTATGATAACTTTGTATCACTTATGAAGGCACATCTAAAGTTAAGAAATCTAGATTGAATATCTTGCTTCATGATTAGAAACTATATTTTATGAAACCTAGTGAAATGATATCTGAAATGTATACTAGGTTTACACAAATCATCACCTCACTGTATGCCTTAGGAAGAGAGCTAACTAACTATTAAAAAGTTAATGAAATTTTGAGATGCTTCCCTTCTTCCTTTGATGCTAAGATTACTGCAATTATTGAATCTAAGAATTTAAATACTTATTCTATTGATAATTTACTTGGATCACTTATTGCTTATGAGAAAGGAAGTGAACCAAAGACAGCTTGATGCAGGTGAGAAAAAAAGGAGAAAATTATGGTGCTAAAGGCCAATGATATGAATACTGATTCTTTTAGGTCTAAATGCAATGATGTTGCCTTAATCACTATGCAATTCAAAAACTTTCTATGGAATAAGCAAAATCATCATCAGGTAAGAGTAGCAAGAACTCTAAAAGATCTACTGATATGATTTGTTTTAAATGCAGGAAGCCGGGACATGTTAAAACTGATTGTCCTATACTTAAGGCTCACCTAAGCAAGGAGAATAGTGAAGAGAATCCCATGTTCAGGAAGGATAATAAGGGATTTCAAAATGCATTTTAGGTGGATTCTATATCTGAATCCTCTGATACTAAAGCTGAAGAGGAGACAACAAACCTGTGTTTGATGGCAGACAATCATCTTGGTCAGTCTGACTAAGGAGTGGTATTGAAATAACCTATAATCAATTACTTGAATTTTCTGAGAAAATTCATGCATCATATAGGAAACTTAAGAAATCATATGCTAGCCTAAAATTAGAATTTTTAAATTTGCAAAAAGAGCTTGATGTTTTATTTAAAGACCACTCCACACTTGATAGGAATCACATGTCATTACTTGATGAGTTTGATGTAAGAAGCATATTGAATTATCTAAAGCACATGATTCCTTGAAGTCATCACATATTGACTTAGAAAAAAAGTTTAAGAAATTAGAGGAATTCGCAAGGGAAATAGATAATAATGAACATCGACTAAAAGTGAAAGTAAAAGCTTATGAATATAAAAATAAAACATTAAAAGCAAAACTCATAGCATTTGAAAATGATAAACCATCATTGCATGCACACAACTTTAAAAAGAGGCATCACCACCCAAGTAGATCAGTAAACCTTTTTCTTGGTGTTAGATATTTTTCATGTGGCATGCTAGGACACATCTCACACACTTAAACTATTCATTATAGTACACATTGGATATGGAGACCCAAATTACATGATTCATAACATAACACACATGCACTGTATTCTTCTTTCCATAAGAAGGAACCTAAACTTGTTTAGATTTCTAAATTTAAAATTTGATGATTTTGTAAGGGTGCTCTCACAAAAGACCTCATGAGAGAATATGGTAACTGGGCAGCGGATACTCGTGACGCATGATTGGAGATGCCAATCAATTCATTTTGCTTGAAGCTAGGGGTAGAGGCATGGTCACTCTTGGAGACAACACCACCATGAAAGTGGTGGGCAGAGATATAATCAAAAACTCCAAGAATCTTTTGATTGAAAATGTTTTGCTATCTTGAAACACAATTTTCTCAGCATCAGTCAACTTTGAGAAAAGGGCTTCATTATAAAATTTTTGATAAACACATGCATCATTAGCTTGAATAACAATTCTATTTTGCAAGGAAAGAGGATTAATAACATTTACATGCTTTATTTAAATAACATTGAATGTGTTACTTCATTTTGTTTAAAATCTATTACTGATGAGTCTTGGTTGTGGCAGAGGAGGTTATGCCATGCCAGTATGAAAACACTTAGGAGAGTAACTCAAAAGGACCTAGTTAGAGGTGTCCCCAAGCTTAAGTTCACTAAGAACCATCTATGTGATGCATGTCAACTAGGGAAGCATGTCCAATCCTCTTTCCAGTCTATTAAGGACATTAGCACCTCTAGACCATTAGAAGTCCTTTACATAGATTTGTTTGGACCCATTAGCACTACCAGCTTAGGGGGAAAAGTCTATGGTTTTTTGACTGTCAACGACTACTTGAGGATCACTTGGATTAAATTTTAGTCACATAAGAGTGAGTCTTTTGATGAGTTTAGATCATTTTCCACTTGGATTCAGAAAAAGCTAGGTTGTGAGATCTTGACCATCGTAGTGACCATGTTGGAGACTTTGAAAATGAGAGATTTGGGGACTTTTGTGAGGATTAAGGGATTAGTCACAACTTCTCAGCTCCTAAGACCCCTCACTAAAATGGGGTCGCTAAAAGAAAGAATAGGACCTTAGTTGAAGCCGCTAGAGCCATGCTTGTTGTGTATTCACTTCCAAAATACTTTTTGGCTAAAGTGATAAACACAACTTGTTACTTGTTGAATAGGGTGAATATAAGATCCAAACTGAATAAGAAATCTTATGAGATCATTAAGGGTAGGACACCAAACATTTCCCACCTCCATGTCTTTGGCTATAGGGCTTTCATTCTTAATAATGGAAAGTGTCCCTTAGGAAAATTTGACCCAAAATCTGATAAGGGTGTGTTCTTAGGATATTTAAGTGTGAGGAAATACTTTATGCTGTTTAACAAAAGAACATTTATGGTGGAGGAGACTACTCAGGTAGTGTTTGATGAATTTGACCCTAAGAAATCTTGAGTTGAGGAAGAAGATGAAGTTGGAGAGATTACTCAAGGAGTTAAAAATTTGGAGAAAAGGGTAGAACCTCAAAACACTGAAGGAGCAGGTGAGATTATGCAAGGAGTAGAAAATGGAAATCAGGAGAAAAGGGTAGAACTTAGTCACACTTTGCCTAGAGATTGAAGATATTATTTGAGTCATCCTAAAGAATATATATTAGAAGACCCTTCTGAAGGTGTTAAAGCTAGGCATGGATATTGGAAGGAAGTGAACCACTCAGCCTTTATCTCAATGACTAAACCCACCAATATCAATCAATCCCTTTATGATGAATTCTAGATCTTAGCTATGTAAGAAGAACTTGACCAATTTGTGCAAAATAATGTTTGAGAGTTGGCAGAAAGACCTAAAAATCAAAGTGTGGACAGAATCAAATGGGTCTTTAAGAATAAAATGAATGATTCTAGTGTGGTGGCTAGGAATAAGGTAAGATAGGTGGCTAAGGGGTACAACCAAAAAAGGAATTTATTTTAGGAGACCTTTTCCTTTGTAGCTAGATTAGAAGCTATTAGAGTGCTACTAGAGTTTGCATATTATAAGGGATTAAGGATTTTCTAAATAGACGTCAAGAGTGCCTTTTAAATGGGTTAATAAAAGAGGATGTATTGGTAGAGAAACCCCCAGGTATTGAGAGTTCCCAATTTTCAAATCTAATTTACAAATAAAAAAAAGCCTTATATGGATTAAAATAGGCACTTAGAGCTTGGTATGAGAGGCTTAACACATTCCTACTGGAGAGGGAGTTTGTTAAGGGGAGAGTAGATACTACCGTATTTCTGAGGAAAGTAGGAGATGACTTACTCATTATTCAGATCTATGTTGATGATACACTTTTTAGATCTTTTGATAGAACATTATGTGATGATTTTTCTCAAATAATAAGTAAGAAAATTGATATGAGTATGATAGGAGAGTTATCTGACTTTTTGAGATTTAGCATAAGAAAATTGGATGATGAAATCTTTCTTATTCAATAAAAGTACATTAAGGATATCTTGAATAAATATGAAATGGATAAAGCTAAAATAATAAGCATTCCCATGAGCTCTAGTGTTTAGTTCGATAAGGACTCAAATAGAAAGTCTATTGATCAAAAGAAGTACACAGTAATGATTGGAACACTACTTTACCTGACTACTAGCCAACCTAATATTATGTTTAGTGTTTGTCTCTATATTAGAATTTAAGCTGATCCTAAAGAAACCCACCTGACTGCAATTAAGAGAATCCTTAAATATCTCTTAAGGACCCAAAACTTAAGAATTTGGTATCTTAGACATATCACTTATTTTGAGATTATTAACTATTCTAATATTGATTTTGCACTTCTAGAACTTATCAATTCATAGGACAATCTCTAGTCTCTTGGTCCAGTAGAAAATAAAACTCTATTTCAATTTTCACTGTTGAAGCTGCATACATTACTTTAGGAAGTTGTGTGGCCGAAGTCCTTTGGTTAAAGCAACTAATTCTGGATTTAGGATTACCTATTGGTATAATTTTAATCCTATCTGACAATACTAGTGTCATTTGTATCTCTAAGAATCCTATCCAATATTAAAGGGCCAAACACATTGGCATAAGACATCACTTTTTTAGAGACCATGTTACCAAATGAGACATTGAGTTACACCATGTGGAAACTAAGAATCAACTGGCCATATTCAGCATCTTAAGGTTCAGATTGGGTGTGATTGACATAAATGTAAGAACTTAATGTTTACTGAACTTTATGTTTTATGATATGTTGTTTGTTATTGTGCTTTGTTCTTTCTTTTCTTTTTGACATTTCTTTTATTTTTTGTTTTAATTATTTTTATTTATTTATTATTGTTGTTTATGTTTTCATTTCTAATATTTTAGTTTTTTCTTGAAGTTTTTCTTTTTGGTCACTGCTAAAATGATATTTTATGCCTTATTTTTATTTTTAAAAATTTGTAATCAATATTTAAAATCCCTAAATCAGTTAAAGGGAGAAACACCGTTGATTATTTCCCTTCCTCTAACTTGTTTTTGCGATGAAATTTTCTTTTTTAAATAAAAGCCTATCTCAAATTAATAACTAGACTTTGTGATTGACATTTTTCTATCATGTTGCAGTAATCTATCTTATATAAATAATGTTTAAAGTCATTAAATCAGTTTCAAGCTTTGGTAATATTGTCGTTGCATTTATCATATAAATTTGATTCTACCTTGTGGTTTACTTTTCCTTATATTAGAGAGTGATTTTTTTTTCTCTAATATCTGGAAGATATTCTCACAACTGAGAGTATTTATATATTTCAAAAGGGAGCTAGCTTGCAAAAATGACAAGAGGCATACAATGAGCCCAAAAAGGAAAAAAACATAAAAGATGCGCAATGATCGCCAAAAAAATTAAATATATATAAAGTGAATCATCAAAAGATGCACAAAGTGCACCAACTAATTAAGAAAATGCACAAAATGAGCTCACAAGAAAGCAAGCTTCCTTCTCTTTCAAACCTTTAAATCTTAGAAGAATTCAAGTGTCAGTTGATATTTTTAAAGATTTGATTTCGAAATTCATGATTGTGACTAATTACTTTTTTATATTATTCTATAAGATAACTTTCTTTAAATTAGGCTTAAACGGATCACTTTTTCTTATCCAATTACTTTTTTGAGTTAAATCTTTATTTTTAAATGATGAATTGCCCTATAAGAAGTTTGAGATGAGGTTAACAGGATCGGTTGTTCTACTATTTTTCAGATTTTGAAGATGTTAACTCATTTTTGT
This sequence comes from Dendrobium nobile, assembly GCA_022539455.1. Classification (NCBI taxonomy): domain Eukaryota; kingdom Viridiplantae; phylum Streptophyta; class Magnoliopsida; order Asparagales; family Orchidaceae; genus Dendrobium; species Dendrobium nobile. Next base: position 35,614,302 of record CM039724.1, on the reverse strand, counting down.
ACAAAGTTTTAATTTAATCACATTGAAAGTTTATCATATTCCTACTTTGATAAAAAATTATTTTTCATTATTTTATATATTTTTTGTAGTCTTTTTTGTTGTCTTATTTTTTATTTTTTACTATTTTTTCTTATTTATGGCCTTTTCTAATCACCTCCATCCTTCCATAAAATCTTTAATTTTTTATCACATCGTTCTGGATGATATTCTTATCATCTTGGATGATATCATCACACCACCCTACATCATCCATTTACGACCGATCTGAGTCAGCTGTTTGAGATAATCTTAAATGATCCTCATCATCCCAAAAAATTTGATCATATCCTCCTCAATTATCTATGATCATCCTGAATGATCCACACCATCTTGGATGATATGATCAAAGTTTCTTTAATTATATGCAATTATCCTGGACTATCCACTTATTCATCTTTGATGATCCATATGGCCAAAGACATTACATGTTTTAAATTTAGCTAGTATGATCCATCATTGTCAATCATCCTGAAGATCCACCTAATCATACTAGACGATCTACTTTTTCAACGATCATCTGCCATGACTCCTTAAGATGATCGCATGTGTCTAGTCATCCTGAATGATGTCTGATCATACTAGACGATATATTTACCTTTTTATTATTCATCCTGGATGCAATAATTTTTCCTGATCGTCTTGGACGATTATGCGATTGCCATGGATGACATGACCATTTAATTATAAACAATAGGATTCAAAGTGTTTTCTCACATCAATCTCCCTTAAGATCTAATTTTCTTCTCCATGAATGGTGATAAATGATCTATAATGTGATCGGTGGGTTTTCAAGGGCCTCTATCAACCCTCATTTCACTGAGGCTGCTAACCAAGATCGTCAACCATCGTACGCTCACTTACCCGATCCTTAATTTATTTTCTCACACCTCCCTCACCTTCATCCTTACACTTGTCTTCCCTTTCAATTCTAAACATCTTTATAAAATTTTTATGAACGTTAGGATCAACTCCACTTACACCACCCTTCAGTCCTATATAAATAAACAACCTATAGAAATTACCTATTAAGACTATCACAAACTCTTCCAACTATTCACTACTAGAGATAAGATTCACCTCTTGTCTCAAGATCGTGATTATGACTAGGCTCCTGCCAATCACCTTCTAAGGAACACTCTTATATAATATCGTGATGGGCATCCAGCACCTTAGTCAAAGATGCTAAGATAATCCATCATGTACTTCATACCTCTGTAATCCCTAAGGCTGGTGATCGTGTCCACATCACTCCTCTCCTTTCAATCACCACCTTCTATATAATGGCCCATAAAGAGTTTAATGCTTTTGATCTTATTTTTTGATATATTGAGCATCTGACTAGTATTTGGAATCTAGGGCATAGAAGAAAGCCTAACTTTGCCTTAGGACAAATAATAGCTTATGTCCTAGAAACCAAATACAATCTTCAATATCCTGCCCCACCTAATTTTCATCATGCCTTATACACCAATAGCTCCTTCCACATTCTTCACAATACTCATCTCCACTCAGAATACGAGGAGACTAAGGGAGATGAGGAGGAAGTTGCTCCTGCATCTATTCATATACCTACTCTGATCCCCCAGCACTCACATTTGGATCAGTTGGTGGAGTAATTAGACCAGTGGGAGGCTCAGTTTGACTCTTACATTGCTGCACAAAAGTAGCAGAATGCAGAGGATTTCACTAGATTTGATGCGTACATGGCACACTTGCAGTAGCATGACTAGGTCATGGCCTAGTTTGGGGAGTAGTTCACTACTATTATCTGTTTCTCTAAGCCACCACCACCACCACCTTCTTCTGATGACCGGGCCCTTCAGACCTGTAAAATACTTCCTTATGTTATTTTTTTGTGATGTTGATTAGTTTTTATTTTCTGTTTTTTTTTTTCTATTTTTCTTTCTTTTTTGTTATGTCAAAAGGGGGAGTAGTTATAGTGTTTGTGTTATTTGATTGCACTATTTGTTTACTATTGTTGTTTAGTATTTGTACCATCTATTTTCTTATAGTAAAATTTGTATTGCTTGGTTCATAATATTTTCCTTCACATTATGTTTCATTTAATTGCTTAAGTAAAACTTTCTTTCAAATATTTGTCATCATCAAAAAGGGGTAGATTATTGTGAATCTAGATTCAGGGATTATAATTTTGTTGATAGCAGATATTTCTTACACTTCATTTTTTTCTATTATTGCCCTACCTACTAATGCTTCACGTCAATAAGATTAATTACAAATCAAGCTGCCTCAAGATTGGGTAGATTAGGATTGAGTTAGTCTGTAAGTGTACTTTAAGTATTTTTACCTTTTCTTAAATCAAATGTAATAAACTGGGTCTTGTTACAAAGTAACCTTCCATACATTACTCAGAGGGAAAAATTATGCATATTTTAGATTTTTTATTTTTGTTCATATCATCAAAGACAATCTAAAATTATCATGGATGATCAGTTAAAAATAGAAATCCTAATTAGAGCATCTTGGATGATATTATCATCATCCTGGATAATATGCTCAAATCAGAAAGATTCATTTATCAACTCTTTTAAGCATGTTATTATTTTTAGACATCATTCAGGACATCATCTTGGATGATGCATTATAGTTATGCCAAAATTAATTTTATTATTAATGAAAGTAATTAAGGTTTAAATGATTGGTCATATCATCCTAGACGATAACATGATCATCCTAGACAATTAGCTAAACAAACCTTAGTTTCTTCCTGGATGAATAGAATGTTGTTCTAGACGATATAGTGATTTGAACTAATCATATTGGATGATCGAAGAATCATCCTGGCCAATCAGTTATTTTTTCATCAACCAAATATGTAAAGTCTGACCAAACAAAGTGATGGTCTGGATGAAATTTGACATTTTGAACTAATCGTATATAATGATCTATTAATCATCCTAGACGACCATTTATTTTTTCATCGTCCAAATAGGTAAAGTCTGGCCGAACAAGGCAATGGTCTGGACAATATTTGACATTTTGAGCTAATCATATAGGACGATGTATCAATTATCCTAGATGATAAGAATAAATAGATAGTCTAATCATCTACCCTCCCACAGATTGTCCTACCTGATTGAGGTAAATTTATATTGATCGTACAGGATGATCCCTCGATCATCCTAGATGATCTTTATTGGTTTGTTGCAATTTAGGACAAATTTAAAGCCCTTCTATATAAGATTTCTTATTAACTCAAGATGTGATCTTTTGATATTATCCTGACCTGAGAGAGCCAAGAGGAGAGGGAAAGCTTGGGAGAGAGAGAGAGAGAGAGAGAGAGAGAGAGGATCTTGTGAGGGGGTATTTGTGAGGGTTTTAAAAAGGTTGCTTCAAGAAAGGATCCAATTTATCTTCTCCAGTCATCATCCCGAGTTCCTTAGTGGTTCTAGAGAGGTCTACTTTAGCATTTGATGAAGGTTCTCTGCCTACTTCAGGAGGAAGAAAAAGGAGGTCGAGGTTCTCTGCTCGCTTTAGGAGGAAGCGAAAGGAGTCAGGTTCTCTTCCTGCTTCAGGCGGAAGAGAAATGATTTGTGTTCTCTGCCTCACCGGGGTCAGAGGAAAGGAGTTTTGAACAAGCTTCTCCACCTTGCTGTAGGAGTAAAAGGAGAGTCACTGAGTTTAGTGCAATACTCGAAAGAGAAGCTCCGGGGAATCGACGTAGGTCAAGTTAACCGAACTATATAAAATCTTGTGTGTTCTTTCTTATTATATTTATGCATTTAATTTTTGCACTTTAATTTTTGGTGAATGATTAATTGTTTGTAGCTTTAATATATTTCAAAAAGATATTGAATTTTATTTAAGAATTTTTAAAATAACAATTCACCCCCCCCCCCCCCCCCCCCCCCCCCCCCACCCCCCTTACTATTATCCTTGGACTAGTTCATAATTTTTTAAAATCCCTTACAAACTCTTATATATTATTACTCAAATGCTAAATATCTCTAACATCGCTACATAGATTACATTTTTAGGCATTTCCATCACTTTTGAGAAACCCAGAATTTCTACTTTCTCACAACTTTTGGAGAGGATAAATAACCTTCTAATGAGTTGAAAAGCCATAAAGATCACATTAACTTGAAGAATTAAATACATCATGTACATAATTATCAACACTATGGCTTATTGGGTATGAGTTTCTTTCATCCCTAAGAATGTCATCAAAGCTATTGGGAAACTATGTGCAAAATTCTTTTAATTCAAAAATACTAAGGAGAAGCATATGCATCTTATCTCATGGGAAAATACTTGTAAAACCCATTTTTACGAAGGTCTAGGCATTCCATCTATCATTACTACTCCGTTTGCCTACAATTGTTGTATCATTAGTAGAATTTAAAATTCAAAAGCTCATCTTTTAGATTATCTATTAGCACATTATATTTCTTCATGGAATAGTAACATAGTTAAACCCACCAAATTCTAGATGAGTTAAAAAAAAATCAATTTATTATTCAAAAGAATTGTTTGGCTCTATTATTTTGGATCATTGGTGTCTTGAAGAATGATTATGAAATTACTATCCATATTTTAATTTCTCTAGCTACTATAAAGCTAATGACATGATAACTAACTAGTTACATAACAACAATTGGAGTGTCCCCATCAATTTAAGGCCAAAAAGTAAATTATTTATTTTTAAATTTCCTATATTTACTGATAAAAATAACTATATAGTTTGGGGTAGTAACTTGAAAGCTGCTTACAAGAATTTTTATAAGGAATTTTTTAATAATAAAGACACTATTGATTGGTCTTCTTTTATTTGGCATAAGAAAAGTACTCCTTGGTTCCTTGTTTCTATGTGGCTAGCTATACGGGATGGGCTCAAAATAGACGATATGTTAAAAAGTAGAAGAAATGTTTTTTTTTAAGGGAAACCCACGTAGGGGCCTAAATGTTCATAAAATAACAATTACATAGTCCTTAAATGGAACTCAAGCTCACTACTGCTCATAAGAGCTAAAAAAAAACCTAAGAGCATGAGTTCCCTACTAAGAAAAAAATATAAAAATTCTTAGGCACATTCTATGGTGCATAAGAGTGAGCACCTAAAAACATAGAAAGAGACAAAAAATAGCAGTCAACTCCAGTTTCCCCACCAACAGATCATCACCATGATTATCTGCACTAAGCACATTTTGCAAAAAGGATAATACCTAAAAAAAATAAGAACAAAAAAATGTAATAATAGATATAAGACGAAAACACTAATAAGATTACCATCAACTGCCAACCAGTAAGCAACTAGGACAAAAGGTGTACCACGTCATAATCCCCCAACTTAAATACATATAATAATAAATAAGAACCATATTACTATGCCACTTCCAAGAAGACAAAAAATAGAGATCCAAAACCATATCACCCAACCAACTAGAGGACACCTGATTGCCTTGCTATAATTAAGGTCATTGAAAGTATCAAGAAAACCAGGATCCAAAAAAACCTGAGACCACCAACAACCCAGGTCAAAAGATCCTAAGAAAAATAAGTAGGGTCATTGGTAATAACATCCAACCAGACCCAAACATGCTGATGGGCCACAACAGAAAGCACCCATGAACAATTGAATAACCCCACACAAGACAACTCATTGATCCCGGAAACTGACACCCATCCCAATTGAATAACCCCACACCTAAAACATAACAGTAGAGAGGATTCTTGAAATGATCACAACCAGACTCAAAACACTCCAGCCAGGTCATAACAGCATCAAAATGCAACCATAAATGAAGCAGCAGACCCAGCCAGCCAAGAAAGTAAATCCAACAATCTAGGAAACAGAAACAGGTAGGCTGGTATAAACACAGCTAGACAACTAACCAAAAACCAACACCCGCAACACCATTAAGAATTAACATAAGGTAAATTAATCTTATCCAATCTTAAAAGACCTTTCACAGGAACATGAAGATTAGAAATTGAGAAATCAGCCATGGATATCAAACCTCAGCCCCACTTGGCATTCCAATGAGCACAAGCATTGCCCTCTACAAGAATAATAGAAAAAGGGCAATTTAAAGGCTCAATAAATTCTTAATATCCCTCCTTATATAAAACAAGGCAGAAGAACAAATTATATCATCCCAGAGTTAAAAGACTGACAATATATATTACATCCAACCTCAACAAAAATATTCACCTAATCAAGATAGAAATAAAGTCTTAAACCATGAAGAATAGCATAGGTAGTAGCAAAATTGACATCACAATTACATAGAGGACCATCAAAACCCAAAATGTAATTACAATTAGAGTCTTTAATGACACCAACATAACCCACAATAGAATTCTTTCTAACACCATCGACATTAAACTTAAGAAAGTTGAAAGGAAGCTTCATCCAAAAAATACACCAAAGAACTTTATGAAGAATATCCACCTCGAACTTAATGCCTAAATGAGCCACAGTAGAGAAATAATTTTTGAAATTCTTGATAGAAACTAACGTAGTAGAATAAAGAGCCACAACCTTAACTTTAACATTTTGAATAATTCTATGGTGGTTCATAACCATAGGACTGAAATGAGAATTATTCCTATCGAACCATAAATACCAAAGGATAAGAGAAAGGATGAAATTTCTTATATGACCTTTTGATTTATCAAACCAACAGTTAAGTAAAGAATTATTAGAAACAACAACATTAAAATAATTTAAATGGAAAATGTCATCAAAATAAGTCCAGGCTTTGAAAGCTAAAGGAGCAGATAAAAAAAACATAGTGCATATTGTCCATATGATAACAACATTGGAAATTAGACGGAAGAATAAAGCCTCTTTCAATCAAATTATCATCCTTTAAGAATAAACTTATGTAAAATTCTCCATATAAATATAGAAACCGTTAAAGGAATACTTTATGTCAAATCATATATAAAATCTTGGTAGCCTCTTGCTTAGATCTAAATGAATGACAAACATCCTTTAATATAAAGCTAACACCTTTAGTCAAAGCACATAACTGAACATCATTAGAATTAGTGTTCAGAGGGATCTTCAAAATTTGCTAAATAATAAAATTAGAAAGAATGTTGTTGTTACTAACTCTCATTGTTCTTTGTTTGGCAATAATTTTGAGACCAATTCTGACTTATATTTTGAATGAGAATACTCATACAAGGTCATTATTCGCCTGCTCCCTAATATACAAAATTTTCTTCTAAGACCAAATGTCTCGCAGGCATTACAATTCATTAGCGCATTACCTGGGGAAAATATAGAAAAAAATTACTGCCTATTATTTTTTAAAGCCATTGCTTATCACACATTTTGTGTGAAAGAAATATTCAAAAACTTAGTTCATCTGAATTGTGTATAAGTACAATCGTTGTTAAGATTTATGAAGTTGTGAAATTCAAAGTTGTTAAATGGAAAAGGGGGAAGAGACTGAAAGTCAATTTAAGTTTCTGATTCTTCATGGAATACCGTGTGTAAATGACATCAATCTAAACTATTTATTGTGGCCATTATCTTGCGGCCATTATACTTACTATACGTCAGATAAAGAAGTATTCTCGAGACATATTTAAGCTACTTTAAATCGAGAAAACTCTTTTAGGCAGGCTATTAATACCATAGCCTGGACGATGATGATAGCTTGACTTCGATTTCCCTTGGATGGTCTTCTGGCAACCAGGGAACCAAGTGAAGAAAATTATGATCAGATTTTGTTATTCCTATGTCCAAAGTAGTTTAAAGTTTTCTGTTTTTTGTTTTAATTTTGTTTCTATGGTTATTCTCTGTCTTTTGTATTTTTTTTTTCCTTTGATTTGTTAGCCCTCTTTTCAGTTTTAGAAAATAGATTTTTAGCTCTTAGAATTGAACGAACTTACAGGTTAGGAGACATCACATCATTCAATACCTCTACACTGTTCACCACACTAAACTCCAAAGTCTTTATTTAATGCAGTTCGATGTAACTAATTTTATTAAATAAGATGTCGCCTTTAATTGTTGCTTTTTTCGTATTAGTTTTGGCTAGATTCTGGCAATTTTCATTCACATTGTCTTTATCCAATATCACAAGCAAAATAAGTTGGTATAATTGTACTATTAGGAAGATCATCCAATTCAATCAATCACTTTGTTCAATTGTTAGTTCACTAGGATACATGTACCATGATATCAACAAATAAATGATTTATTAAATGATGTATATATTTCTTTTTGTTAAAAATGAAGGAAGTATTGTTAAAATACACTTCGTTAGATAGGGTTTTGCTTTGCTTTTCCCTCGCGGTACCTTGTCGCTCTCCGGTGGGGCTGGCTCTCTTCTCGCTTCCAGGGAAGTTTTTTCTTCGACTTTCACCTTTATGTTAGTTGATTTTGTGATTTTGGTGGCGTTTTTCTTCCTCCGGCGTGTGCCAGATGGCTCTGAAACTCTCTTGAAAGTTCGTTGAAGATGTTAATCCCTATGAACTTATGCCAAGCTAACCAAGAGGGGGGGTGAATTGGTATTTTAAAAATTCTTTACACAAAGAAATAAAATCACAAACTAAATCACCACAATTAAATAATTGTGGAAACGATAATAAGAAAAGAACACACCGGATTTATAGTGGTTCGGTCAAACCTTGACCTACATCCACTCCTTGGAGGCACCCCCCAAGTATTGCACTACAAAAGTGTCTCTCCTTTAGCCCCCACAGCTAGGCGGAGAAGCCCTTACAAAATCACTTCCAACTTCCCCGGTGCGGCGGAGTCGCCGGGTCCTTTGACACCAAAGAGATCTTCTTCTTTGGTCAACTTCCCTCAAGACAAGCCTTGAATCCGATGGTACTAAGGTGCAAGTTCGCTGGAGCAACCGTGCGGATCCCCCACCACACTCCCTTGAGTTCCTCCCCCTCACAGGATCTTCTCCCTCTCAAACTCCACCCTTTCCTCTCTCTCTTTCAAGCTCTCTCTTCAAGTTTCCCCCACAAGAACGAAGCTACAATGGCTGTCAAAGACTCTTACAAAAGTTGTCATGCCATAGCTTAAATAGAAGCTCTCAAAACGAGCTCATTAATGCAAGTTGCCGACATTATCATCTAGGACGATGTGTATATCATCCTGTACGATCAGTACAAATTAAGCTCATTAGCCCGGGACGATATGGGATGATCAGAAGAAACTTGGTTACATCATCCTGGCCGATCTCACAATCGTCCTGGACGATTAGTTTAAAACCAGTTCAATCGTCCTGATCATCGCCCTGAATAGAGTCTGGCCGACGTAAATCGTCCAAGTTATCGTCCCGACCGATCCAATGATTGTCCCGGCCGATCTGATCGTATCAGTCAGCCATTAATTCTTTCCAAAGATACCAGATCATTTTAGGCATAATTTAGTTAGATCGTCCTGGACGATTGGTATATCATCCTGGACGATTGGTATATCGTCCTGGCCGATTCTCTAAAATACATGATACCTAAATTGATCATGGCGGCTGATTCTTTCTTAATTGATCATATCGTCCTGGTCGATACAAGTATCGTCTAGGTCGATTATTATGACGGCTGGCTTAATGAGGATGCCCTAATTAGGGTTTCTAATTTTGGACAGATTGTCCAGGCCGATATTACTATCGTCCCGGACGATATTACCAAAAATAGAAATCATATAGGGAAAAAGAGAATTTCTACCAAGTTACAAAACATCAGGAGCCACACCAAAAACAATAGACTCAAGAAAGAAAAAAAGGTACAAACTGACTCAATCCTAGTCTACGCAATCTTGAGCTGGTTCCAAGTTGTAGTCTGATCGTGTGGACCTGAAAAGTTAGTACAAAAAGGCAATCGTAGAGAAATAAGAAATGTTTGCTATCATCAAAATCATAAACCATAGATCCGTAACAATCTCCCCCTTTTTGATGATGGCAAAAATATTTCAATTTTGAATTTTCAAAAAATAATTTTTTCTCCTAATCTCCCCCTCACTTGAATAACACTTTAAAAAATAGGTGAGATAAAAAATATTTTTGTTATTTTAAATTTTTGAAAAGGATACAAGTACGTTCCCCCCCTTTGACATTATCAAAAAGAGAGAAGACACAAAGAACAAAACGAAACAAAAATGTTCTCTGATCTAGTGAGACAAAAAAGTCTTCTTAAAATGAGAAAGTTGCGTCTTGGTTTTAATCAAAATTTTAGTAAAAAATAGATTAAAAATGGATTGACAACGCATAGTCCAGTAAAGGTTAGAAAATCAGAATTTAATAATCCAAACTCAAGTTCTTTAAAAAGGCTCAAAAACTTTTTAATTTAGTATCTAAATCAAGAAATAAATAAGAGAAAGAAACAATCATTTTTCAAAAACTCCTTCCATAAAATATATCTAATAGAAGATCAATGCACGAATTATTGAATCAAGAATCAATATTTTCAAAGTCAAGTATCGAAAGTATCAAGAGTTTTCTTAAGCTTTTTTTTAAGAAGTATAAGAATGGTAAGCATTAACTTTTTGTGGGCTCATTTTATGCCTCTTGACAATTGGTTGGCACACTACGCATCTTTTGATACACTTTGTGTATTCTATATTTTTAATTTGTCGTCTTTGCGCATCTTTTATTTTTGGCCTCATTTACCAATTTTTTGAATATGCTTCCTTTCTTAAATCTTAAAAAAAAACAAAGGAAACCCCATCTTAGTGACAAAGCGAATTTCTTGATTAAGAAAATTATGAGTTAGATTCAATGACTTGCAAAGGATTCCTATGCGATAAATAAAACGCAAGGAGATAAAAAATTTTGTTTCAAAAACCAATTTAAAAGATGAAAGAGATATTAAATCAAAAGTAGGATAACCACTTTTAGGAAATAGAGATTGAGAGTAAAAAGAAATCATGAGTTTCCTTCCTTCGACTGTTTTAGAGAAGTCAAACAAAATTTATCAAAGATTTAAAAAAAAAATAAGATAAATTTTTCATTTTTAGAAATGTGAGTGTGTGTGTTGGATAAAAAAAATGAATAATTAAAAAAATAAAAGAAAAATGAAAACAAAAGAAAAAAAAAACCAACAAAAAGAAAAAAACATAAATAGCCATTTTTAATCATTATCTCTTTCCTGGTCCGATTCTTCAGAAACCATGTCTGCCCATGAGATTTTGTGTTTTTCATTATTTTCCCAATTAAACTTTAGCTTTGCCTTGCCCTTTTCTTTTGTAGGAAGAATTCTTACATTAGGGCACGTATTCTTCATATGTCCAGGTTTCCTACATCGAAAGCAAACAATGTTAGAGGAAATATGGACATCCTTACCACTTTTACCTTTCTTCCACTTTTGCTTATGCATTGGTAAGATTTGTGATTTGCTTGACAATTCATTGCTATCGTCACCAACTAAGCTTCCTCTTTCCGTATCTTCAGCTTTTAGAACGATCGTTTCACCTACATCCAAAAGTCTTTGACCCAACCCTTGCTCGTAGGCAATGAGTGAGCCAATCAAATTATCAATAGAATATACATTCAAATCTTTAGATTCACAAATAGCAACAACTTTAGAATCAAATTTATCTAGTAGACATCGAAGAATTTTGTTCACTTTTTCAAAATTTGAAAAATCTTTTCCTAAAGCATGCAATGAGTTTATAATTTGAATGAATTTGGTATACATGTCTAAGATTGTTTCAAAAAGTTTCATGAAAAATAATTCAAAATCATGCATTAACAAATTCAACTTGGATTGCTTGATTTCATTTGTGCCTTCGTATATGGTGTGCAATTTATCCCAAACTTCCTTACCAGTAGTGCACGTGGATATTAACAAAAAGTCATCAGAATTTAAAGAACAGAAAAAACAATTTAAAGACTTTGCATTTAATTAAGCATCCATTCGTTCATCCCTATTCCATTGATTAAAAGGAATATCAGTTTTAATTCCATTAACAATACGTGATGGTGATGAATAACCAGTTAAAATCATATGCTACATGCGAAAATAAAATGATTGCAAAAAAGTAGACATACGAATTTTCCAAAAATCAAATGTAATATTTTCAAACAATGGTGGTCTAGTGATGGAATAACCTTCCGCAAAATTACGATAAGCCATGGATCGAAATTCAAAAGCTTTTAAAAACTTATTTTATGAAAACCGCTCTTATACCACTTGGAAGTTCGTTGAGGATGTTAATCCCTATGAACTTAGTCCCAAGCTAACCAAGAGGGGGGGGTGAATTAGTATTTTAAAAATTCTTTACACAAAGAAATAAAATCACAAACCAAATCACAATAATTAAATAAATGCGGAAGCGATAATAAGAAAAGAACACACCGGATTTATCGTGGTTCGGTCAAACCTTGACCTACGTCCACTCCTTGGAGGCACCCCCCAAGTATTGCACTACAAAAGTGTCTCTTCTTTAGCCCCCACAGCTAGGCGGAGAAGCCCTTACAAAATCACTTGCACCTTCCCCGGTGTGGCGGAGTCGTCGAGTCCTTTGACACCAAAGAGATATTCTTCTTTGGTGAACTTTCCTCAATACAAGCCTTGAATCCGATGGTACTAAGGTGCGAGTTCGCCGGAGAAACTGTGTGGATCCCCCACCATACTCCCTTGAGTTCCTCCCCCTCACAGGATCTTCTCCCTCTTAAACTTCACCCTTTCCTCTCTCCCTTTCAAGCTCTCTCGTCAAGTTTCCCCCATAAGAACGAAGCTACAATGGCTGCCAAAGACTCTTACAAAAGTTGCCATGCCATAGCTTAAATAGAAGCTCTCAAAACGAGCGCATTAATGCAAGTTGCCGACATTATCGTCCAGGATGATATATATATCATCCTATACGATCAGTACAAATTAAGCTCATTAGCCCGGGACGATATGGGACGATCAGAAGAAACTTGGTTACATTGTCCTGGCCGATCTCACAATCGTCCTGGATGATTAGTTTAAAACCAGTTCAATCGTCCTGATCATCGCCCTGAATAGAGTCTGGCCAATGTAAATCGTCCAGGTTATCGTCCCGGCCGATCCAATGATTGTCTCGGCTGATTTGATCGTATTAATCAGCCATTAATTCTTTCCAAAGATACCAGATCATTTTAGGCATAACTGAGTTAGATCGTCCTGGACGATTGAAATATCATCTTGGTCGATTTCCAAAAATACATGATACCTAAATTGATCATGGCGGCTGATTCTTTCTGAATTGATCATATCGTCCTGGCCGATACAAGTATCGTTCAGGCCGATTATTATGACGGCTGCCTTAATGAGGATGCCCTAATTAGGGTTTCTGATTTTGGATAGATCGTCCAGACCGATATTACTATCATCCCGGACGATGTTACCAAAAATAGAAATCATATAGGGAAAAAGAGAATTTCTACCAAGTTACAAAACATCAGGAGCCACACCAAAAATAATAGACTCAAGAAAGGAAAAAGGTACAAACTGACTCAACCCTAGTCTACCCAATCTTGAGCTAGTTCCAAGTTGTAGTCTGATCGTGTGGACCTGAAACGTTAGTACAAAAAGGTAATCGTAGAGAAATAAGAAATGTTTGCTATCATCAAAATCATAAACCATAGATCCGTAACATCTCTGACCCTGGCTTTTTAGGGGTTTTGACTTCGTCTAGTTCCTTTTTATAAGTTCTCTCGGGTCCTTCTACTAGTAACATTTTTCCTGAACTTAAGGTCTCTTCATTCTGCGGTTTACCTTCCCTTTGGATTTCGGATGAAGAAATTAAGGCGTTGGCTGTTCCTTTTCAATTCGCTTTAGCTGGTTTTCTCCCTACTAAACGACCGTCTTTAGATTCTATTCGTAAATTTTTTTTCAATCTCAAGCTCATTAGAGATGTTTTGGTTACTTTGTTGGATTTGTCTCATGTCCTTATCAAACTAGAGAATGACCTAGATTATTGTCTCATATTCTGCCATAAATCGTATCTAGTTTTTAATTGTTATATGAAACTTACGAAGTGGTCGCCTCTTGTTGATGTCGGGGTTGAGTAGTCGGTGATCCCGATCTGGGTTTCTTTCCCACTTTTGCGGCCGCATCTGTTTTCCTCTCGTATTCTTCATGGCTTGGCTTCTATCTTTGGTAAGCCATTAAAAATTGATACTGCCACATCTATGGGGTCTAGATCGACTTTAGCTCGTGTTTTAGTTGAGCTAGATATCACTAAATCCTACCCTGATCGGATTTGGTTAGGTTAAGAGAAGCTTGGTTATGTCCAGCAAGTTGTGATGGATGTGTTCCCTACTTTTTGTGTCATGCTGTGGGTGAATGCCGGCCTAATGTGTCTGCCTTGGATTCGGTTGTCTTACCCCAAACTGTTGAACCTCCTGTTGAGGATTTTCCCAAACCGGTTGCTCCTGTTATAGTGAACTCGGTTAAGCCTGTGGTACCGTTGCATGATGGTGTTATGGTTTTGACTCCTATGGAAGTAATTGATAATACTCAAAATAATTCTCCTGTAGTTGATCACAATTTCAACGTTTTGGCTGGGAATGTTGATGAATTTCTGTTGTGTGATAATGCTAATAATTTGGAGGGCCAGCGAGTTTGTGGTTCTCAGCAAGTGTTTGTTAACACTATTGTTTCTCCTGCTCTAGTCGGGGTGGGGGTTCCTGGCTTGATGCAGGATGGTTGTCTGAGCATTTTTGGTGATTGTGGTGGTTTGAAAAACAATGCTTATCCTGTTTCTATTAATATTGTGGAGTCTTCTCTAAATATTGATAATAGTGAAGTGGTTGGTGGTGTTGTCAATGCTGGGAAAGGAAGGGTGGATAATTTGGGTGTCAAAGCTTTATCACCTGACACTCAACCTTTTATTCCGTTGGGTTTGAATTTGGCCTCCAAATGTTTTAGTGCTGAGGCCTTTCCTTGTGTGGCTCCTTTGGTGTCTGTGAGATCCCCCCCTTCTGCGTTAGGTGGTCTTTCTTTAAATTCTAAGATGTTGGTTAGCCCGGTTAAGTCTACTGCTGTGGAGATTTTGGGTGAGGAATTGAGAAAGGTGGCTGATTCTGGTATCTCTACCCCTATTTGTAAGGATCGCGTAGTGAATAATGAGTTTGTTGATGTTCCTGCAAATTTAATGGAGCCTCAAGATTTAATGTATAAAGTTAAGGATAATTCGGGCATTGATTTGCGAGTTCATCTGGACAGGCTTCATGACTATAGTTCTGATTATGCTTCTGATTCTGATTCTGTGGATTCAATCGGAGATGGGGATCCTAGGAATTCTTTTAATTTGCTGCACGATCAACCTCTTGTTTCTGTTGCCTCCCGTGGTAGGCCTCGTGGCCGGGCCCGACGTGGTCGTTGATTATTGGATTTGGGTTTGTTGATTATGTTGCTTTTCTTTCGCTGGAATGCCTCTTTGTCTTGTTGGTTGAACGTTCAAGTGGTTCTGTCATGGACGATGAGGAAGCAGCTTACTGCAAGCATCGTGGATGGCAAGGGTTGGTTGGCAACCTCGTTGGCCCTTCGATTTTGTTTTGTCCAGTGGATGTCCCCGCCCTGGCAACCCGAAGCTGGTCTGAGTCCGACTCTATCGACCCTTATCCTAATTGGTCTTTGCTTTGTTTTTACTGTTTTCCTGTTTTCCTGTAATCATGTGATGTGGCTACTTCTGTGTTCTACCCTTGTACTTTCCTTTAAAAAAAAAAAAAGAGAAGGATGTATTGTTTAGGGCCCAGTACCTTGTACGAATTGTAAAGTGCATGGTTGATCAAATATAACTTCTTGCTATATAATAATTTTCATAATTGACAATCATACACTTACAATAATAATGTCAATTATCGCAGGCTTATGATCATGGTCCTGGGAAGAAACACTAAAATTCATCTCTCTTATACAGGTTTAGAATTTTAATGAAGAAAAAAAAAAAATCAGTAAGATATCTGCCAAAGATGATTTACTCTATTTCATCATTTTGTAACTTAAAATTAGAACTTTTTTAGAGATATATATTCCTTAGAAAAACAATTTCAATTTCGTTTAAAAACTTAAAGATATAATTTAATTTTATATTTTTAAGAAATTAATTTTCTCCTCTATTCGATGAACCATGAATCCGTTAATAATTTATTTAGTTTGAATGCTTTATTTCGCCTTCAATTATTGTACTTGCAGTTTAAGTCATTATTAATATGTACGATAAAAGTATCTTATTGTACTATCAAAATATGATAATATATGCTTTTCAATGTTCTTGTTGCGTTTCTTTTCAAATAATTGGTGGTATCTAATAAAATTTAATTAAAACAAAATCATTATTCAGCATACCTAAAATCAAAATCAGTCTCTGAGTTTCAACTTATTGTACTGCTAGACTATTATCTAAAGTTAGAAATGTCTTCTAGGACGATTTTGTCAAAGTTTGTTGAATCCATTGCGTCGTTAATGGAGCCGACAACCCCAATTTATAAAAGATTATGAGATTTTCTTTACAAAAGTTCGGCCGGAAAGTTGGTAGTATGAACAGAAAGAAAGTTGTGCATTTTATATACTTTGGTATTACTAGCATCGGACAATTTGGTTTTTGAATTTTTATATTTTTTCTGAAAATCTGTACGATCTGGCCAATAGGAATTTTTGATAAAACTTAAGGTGGCTCACACTGAAGGCATATTGGACTTGTTCTAAAACATTGTTTATAAATTTTGATTGGATCACCTTTTGACAAACATGAATATTGTTATATCTGATATTTTTGGTGATTATTATCAAAATTTTGCGATTTTTAAAATTATAAAATAACTCTATTTGCTTACAATTTATGTGAGAGTTGTTGCCTTTGATTTGTGTGTGTTTTGCAACTTTTTTTTTTTTTTTTTGGTTTTGCAACTAGTGATGCCATATCATATTAAAATAGATATGATACATATATCATAGTGCATTCTCATTTTTTTCCTCATTAACTAAGCTAACAAGGTGACAAGAGATTTACTTAAAGTTATAACATGTAAAATCAGTGGCTTCCCTAGAATACAAGCAGCTAAGATTTACTTTACTTTAGTTTTATGTAAACATCTACACAGATAGCATAGTGCCTTCTCATTTTTGATGTAAAGACAAGAGCCTATTTTTGGAACATTTGAATAAATATGAAGTGAATAGTTGTATTCTTCATTACATTTTTATCTTATTAAAATAGCATTTTTTATTAATTATTCATATCACATCTTTGTTTAATATAACTAGTCTTTTAAAAATTGCGATCTAGCTTTTTTTCTTGTGTTTTAACTTTGCAAAACCATACAAAAATATTTTCATTCTCATTTATAATAAAATATGTTTGTTTTGTTGTGATTAAACTTTGTGTTTTCTGGGATTATGAGAGCTATCTATTTTATTCCTTGTGAGAGCTACATTAGATCAAGTTCTGACTTAACTTGATTTTTTTAATATTTTATTACAAACCTTTTTGAGAGGTTTTCATGATCATGTGAGTAGTCACTTCTTGATGATAGGAATATACAATTATCAGAACCTATTTTAGTTGTCAGTGAGTCCTATTATTTAGTTAGACAAGGCATGGAAGAGGCCAGTGAGGGTCAAAGCAAGAAAAAATTTATGTGTGTTCTTTCCACTTATGCACTCTCTTTTGGACTTAGTTTTATTGAAATTAACTCAATTACATCACTAAGTTTTCAACAAGATAAAATTAAATAATTTTTAAATTACTGCTCTTTTAAAGAAGAATAACATTCAGATTAATATCTATTTAAACTATAGAGACTAAATTAATGCCTATCTTAAAAATGAAATTATTTCTTCCCATACTGGAACCCTTGTCTAATATTACCTCCTCTCCTTCAATATTTTCCATTATGAGTGGCTCATTTGGATACAATCAAATTAAAATGGTACAAGAAGATGAATAGTCTATGGGATTCAAAACATTGATAACAGTTTATAGCTACAAGGATATTCTATCTAGATTACAGATTTGCTGGAGAAAGCTACCAATGAGCTACGATGAGGATATTTGTTGAATCTATCCACCAATAAGTGGAGTGTTATATTGATAATCTAATCATTAAAAGTCTCAATTAGGATGATCATCTATCTTACCTAAGAATTTATTTTTTTGGTTACAATAATATAGTTAAAAAAAGATTTCTCTAAAGTGTGATTTTAGTATCACTTTAAAAAACTTTTTATTGTTCTAAGTCGATCACCTTGGAATTGAAATTTTTCCTATTAAAATAATAACTAAATTTGAAATTCCAAAACCTAAAAGTCTCACCCAATTGAGATCTTCCAAGCTCAATTGGCATATTTTAGAAGATTCAATTCATATTGTCCAAGATTTTGTCAACCGCTTGTAGCTATATGAAAAAAAATGTTCATTTTCAGTATGGCAAAAAGTTGTAGAAAGCATTTGACATCATAAAGCAGAATCTAACAATTCCTTTACTCTTGATTGAACCTATTCCAAAGAAGCGATAAATTGTTTATACAACAACTTTAAGTGAATCTCTTAGCTCCTTGTTAGCTTAGGTTAACAAGGAAGGAAAAGAGAATACACTTTACTATTTGAGTAGATGTTTACTTCAAACTGAAGTAAGCTATTCTCTAATTCAAAAAATTATTTGGCCTTATTCTTTGTCACTTTGAAGTTAAAGGCACTATATGTTATCACATAAATTAAATATAATCTCTAGAGTAAATCAGCTAATATATTTGATGACCATCACAATTTGAAATCACATCCATTCCCTTGCATGATGTGAGAAGACAAGCTATTATAAAACCTTAGTAGCTCATCTAGTGCTGAATGATTATCAGATAAATGTTGAATATCTGGATGAACAAATTAGTATATTAGAATTAAATTAAAAAACAATATAGAAATTCCATTTTGTTGGTGTTTCCACCTATCAACAAGGAGCTTCTAAGGATAATTTTCAAGGGAAAGCTAGAATTGGTGTAATATTTGTCATTTAAGATAAATATCTAATGTTTTACTCCTAAAACATGTTAAAATACTGTATGAACAATGAAGATAAGTACAAGCCACTAATTATCAAGTTGGAGTTTACAATCTTAATTGAAATCCTAGGGATTAAAATGTTTGGAGATTCAAACCTATTGATTAATTAAATGGCTTGAATCTATGTAGTGTTAAAGTAATATCCCATATGTTACTTTGTATAAGATTCTTTATGGAAAGAACTCTACAATGGGTTCCCTAGACAAACTAGCCAAAGCTTTATCTTAACCTGAAGAAGATTCAATTATAATAGAAATACAAGGTCATTGAGCATTGTCATCTATAGACATTGAGTATATAAATTGAGATTAACCAATTGAGGTCAAAATTTATTTTGAAATAGATGATGAAATGTTGTATTAAAGAAAACCTTTCATCAATATTTACTATAAAATAAGCTTTCTCATGATAAATCAAGAGCTGATGAAACTAAAAGATCACTTTCCTTTGCCTTCATCAATAAAACCCAATAGAAAAGATCATTCAATCAGATATTTCCATGATGTTTAAGTAAATCAAAAGTAAAGGAAATTATAAAAGAAGTACATGCTAGATTGTGTGGTACACATCAATCCAGATCTAAGATGAAGAAGAAAATCAAATGAATGAGATATCATTAGAAATAAAAAATAGAATGCTACTTGAATGTTTCATAACATCATCAATGTCACTAATATGTATAGTTCTACATCAATCACAAAATGTCCTACATCTAATAATTGCATCATAGAATTTTGAAAGTTGTTGTATGGAATATTATCAATTTGATTCATCGACAATCTTCTAGAGGACATAAGTTTATATTAGTAGCTACAATTTTCTTTTCACAATGGTCAAAAGTAATTTCGTTGAAGGAGGTAAAAAGTACATATTGTTCTAAACATTTTCGAAGGCCATGTCATATATTGATTTGGTTTTCCTCATCAAATTATATCATATAATTATCATTCCTTTAGAACCACTAAAATATGTAATTTTATAAGACATTACAATATTTATTAGAGATGCTCAATAATATATTACCCTCTAAAAAATGGGTTACCTGAATCATTCAATAACACTTTGGTTCAAATCGTAAAGAAAACCTTATATGATAATAAACATAAATGATTGAATAGTTGGTTAAAGTTTCGTTGGTGTATTGAACCACGTATAGGACTACAACTCAATGAATGCCCTATTTTTTAACATTAAGTGTAAAATCTATTTTTCCTATATTGGAACAACTACCTTCACTTAGGGTTGTAGTCAATTACAACCTAATATTAGAATGGAATGCTAAGTTTCAATTTGAAGAGCTCAAAGAATTAGAAGTGAGGTTTTTGCAAGCTCAACTAAGCCTTGAGTTATACAATGCAAGAATGAACCAAAATCACAAGAAATTATTTCATCCAAGAACTTTCAAAGTGGAAGACTTAGTCCTAGTTCTTTGAAGACCCAATTTGGACAATCTAAAGATAAGTGGATAACTCAAATTTATATGGGATGGTCTAGTCATTGTAAAGAAAGTAAACCAAGGAGGTTCATATTAGTTTGTTAATTATAAAGGAGATCAACCCATGTTACCTTCCAATGGAAGGACCTTAGGAATTATTATAATTAATGAACTATTAAAAGGAATTACCAATAAAAGAAAATTTGAAGTTTAAGTTTCTGGCACTATTAATGTTATAAATTTTTTTTTTCCAAATTATGAGATTAGGTTCAAAGAGTTGTACTGAAACTAATGGATTCATTTTAAAATTCCCTAAAGGTCCTTTGAGATTTTTTAACAATTCTAAATTATTCATGTGGTCATTGTATTAGACCTCTTCTTTTGAATTATTATAAATTACGGATACAATTTCATGGTATCATTATGATTTACCTAAAAATAATAATTAGGAGTAAACTCATCTTCAACATGGTGTCTTATATGCTCTGATAATTATATCCTTTAGGTTTAAGCCATGTGCTTGCCATCCTACATGCTCCATTGATACCCAAAAAAAATTTGTTAGGAGTAAACCTATCTTTAGCATTTTGTCATATATGTTCTAACAAAAAAAAATCATTAGGAGTAAATCTATCTTCAAAATGGACCGTATATGTTTAATTTTCATCTAAAATTAGTTGTTAGGTATAAATTCATTTTCAATATGGTATCTTATAAGCTTGATTGTCATTTAAAATTAGTCATTTGTTGTAAACCCATCTTCAACAAGGTATCATATTTACTCATGTTTATGAAAGTGTTGCCCTAATTACACCATCTAAATATCCTTGCTCAGGATTCATATCCCATACAAGTTATATCTTATTCTGTAGGATCGGTGCAAGTTTCCCTTGTGGCATCCTTCCCTTTTGAAATCATATTTATTGGATAGTATCACAAATCTAATCATTAATAATTTCCTTATTTGGGAATCCCCAATCCAATAAATTTTAAATATTATTCTATGATTTATGTATGTTTCTCTAGTGGCATAATTTTGTGTTAAATTATGGTTGATCG
Source organism: Dendrobium nobile (assembly GCA_022539455.1). Taxonomy (NCBI): domain Eukaryota; kingdom Viridiplantae; phylum Streptophyta; class Magnoliopsida; order Asparagales; family Orchidaceae; genus Dendrobium; species Dendrobium nobile. Next base: position 35,592,805 of record CM039724.1, on the reverse strand, counting down.
GGTAATTATCTTTATTTCACCATCCAAATATCCTTATTTGGAGATAAAACTCCCATTAAAGAATTTTTATTATTATCTACTATTGGTGTATATTTTCCAGCATATATCATTTCCTTTTAAATTCTTATTAATTATGTTTTATTTTTGAAAGAAAAGCTGGAAAAGCTTTATTAAACCAAAAGCAGAATTACCCTATACAAGCATCTGATTCCTTCTCCAACAACTTAATGAAAGAAGGAGGGATATTATCCATAGAAACATCATACCAACAAAAAGAGCTAAAGCAAGCAATGTTAGCACAAAGATCGGCTAACTTATTGTTCTCCCTATTAATACAATTAAAAACAACATAATTAAAGAATTTAATAAAAGTGAGGTCTATAGAATTATTACCATCTATCTCCACCACTCTTTTGATGAATTTGATAACATTGAAGTTATCCCCTTCAAAGATGATGCCTTTGTAGTCAAGCATCCATTCTTTAACCATCATATTGATAGCTAGAATAGATTGAAGTTCCAAAGCTACTGCATCCAATGAGTTTGAGACATACCAAATGCCAATAAAAACCTTCCTTGATGATCTCTAAATACCCCTCCAATACCAGCCTTGTAGGAGCTATGTAGAGCCGCATCTATGTTAACCTTGATCCAATCAGGTGGAGGAGGATGCCAAGAATTCGACAACCTTGAAGGTTGATTAGCACCGTCATTACCTAAAATCGAGAAGCTGAAATTCTTTTGGGATGTTGTACTACAAACAGCATCAGAAGCTATCATCACCAAGCTTTTACTTTTACCTTCATGGACAAACAGATTTCTAGCTATCCATGAATGGTAAATAGAACTACAAAACAAACTCCTCATCCAAGAGTTTTGATTGGCCAGCCACTCTATACAATATTCTTTAGAATAAAACTCCGGAATACAAAAGCCCCATTCGTTTAAAACAACCATCACTTCCCTGATTTTCCTGCAACCGTAGATAATATGACCAATGTCCTCTACCTACTCACACCCTCTAGGACATTTATCAACTCCATGCAATTTTTTGTATCAGAGAAATTGAAAGGTTGGAATGGCATTGCTAAATAGTCTCCACGAGAATAACTTCACCTTCAGGCATAATTTTGTTTTCTAAACCATTTCCAATAAGATAGCTCTGTATTATCATCCACCAAAGCTTCAGCAGCTAGAGAAGTTACAGTTTTGCCAGAGAACTGATGAATCAATTCCAACTGATCACTATTCAAATCATTCCGTATTTTAATATATTTGATCAAATTGATCAAATCTTCCCTAAAGAATTTCCTTAGCTTAGTCATATTCCAGCTCCTGTCACATATAAAATAGTCAACTGTTAAATTCCCTTCATTATTAAGATTAACAAAAGTTGGCCAAAGTAGCAAACTTTTATCTAAAATCCAAATGTCTTCATAGATCTTGATATCTTTGCCATTACTAACTGACCATCTAATAATGGGTTTCAGTATTTACCCCTATTACAGATGAGTTTCCAAGGAGTAGAACTCTTCCCAACAACTGAAGCTTTTTTCATGATTGACCCATATTTCGGAAACAGGACTTTATGCATAAGGGAATCCTTAACTTGATTATATCTCCATGCCAACCTTGCCCTTAATGGTCCAGCTTTCTTGAAACAAGAATTGATTCCGAGACCTCCACATCTCCTTGGTTTACACAATAACTCCTAGCTGACATAATGCATACCAGCTAACCCGTCACTTTTATTCCAAATAAATTTCCTACAAAGCTTGTCAACTTCATAAAGAGTTTGCTTTGGAACCATAGAGTGAGAAGAATGGTAAGATGGATAAGATAATAAGACTGAATTGGCCAAGGTTATTCTACCAGCAAGTGAAATGAGCTTGTTGCCCCACACGCGCAACATACTGAAAGTCAGTTCTAGACAATCTTTTTAAAATAACCTTGATAACCAAGTAATTAAATTCTTAATAATTATGTAGTAATCTTGATCTAACTATCTAAATATCCAAATTTGGGATCAATCCCCTATTGGCATTCAAATCTTATTATTTAGGATTTGAGTCAGTTTCCCTAGCGATATCCTTTTCTTTTGAATTCTAGTTGATTTAGTTGTTATACTGATTTAACCATCTCAACATCCTTATTTGGGATAGATCTCTCATTCAAGTTCAAACATTTTATTCTTAAAATTGGAATAAGTTTCTTTATTGGAATCCATTCTGTAGGATTTTGGTTGATCAAGGACATCATTCGAGGTATTATTCTTACTTAACCAACAAAATTTAATTACTTAGGATAATTTACTATACATGTATCTTTTTAAAAAAAATAAAAATAAATTTCATATCAACCTACACTTAAATCCAATCACTAGATAAATATTTTGGGTTCTATTGATCATGCTGATCAATGCCAAGATGTTTGATTTGTATTTCAAATTTATCACACTTGTTGGCATCTATTTCTTAACCTCTTTTATTTCTAATGTCATCTAAAAATTCAAACCCAAAATTTTAATTGGCCTTCTCGGTACACTACTCTCTGAAGTACACTTACTTCTTCAGTTCTATCATTGTTCAAATTTCAGCATTTGGAGCTTAACATTTCAAATCTATCAAGACTAGTTTTTTAAACTAGTAATTGACAATTTGATTCCCTTGAGCTAGTTCAACCTATCACAAATGATTACAAATTCTTATTGCCTCATTATAAACCCCAATTCATAAATAAACTTCTTTAAATTAGTTTATACTTTGCTCCTCATAAATTAAACTTTTTTCGTCAACCTAGCCTAGTCAAAATTTGGTTTGGTCAATTCAATATGAAACTTGTTTATATAGGTTAGTTTGGGTCAAACCACTACTTGTAATCAAGTTTACTTTTGCAATAATTCAAACTCAACAAAATTGACCTCTTAGCTGAGCCTAAGGTAAGGGTGAGTAAACCCAAGAAGAGTTGACTTGGTCAACATGCTAGATTTATAGTAGACTTTTCAAACATCAAAAAACCATTATCTCATTTATTGAAAAAAAGATATTTCTTTTGTTTTTGATATTGCATGTCTTGAGGCTTTTAAAACTTCTGCACCTTTTTTTATTAGTCTTGATTGGTCCCTACCTTTAATAATCATGAGTGATATAATTGATTTTTTTGTAGGTGTTGTTCCTGGCCTAAAGAAAGAAAAGAAATTTCATGTCAGATTTAATGTTATTAGAACTCTGTATGCTGAACAATGTAATACGCCCCCACTGAAAAACCACTAATAACATTATCTTTACTATTGATAAATTTTAGACTTATTCGACTAGCACAAAAGTAAATTTTTACACTCATTATTCTACAATCAAATATATTATGAAAAAAAAAAGACACCAAACCTAGATTATTTAGGTAAATACTTTTGTTACAAGATAAAATATTGATACAATTCAATGAAATAGAAGAATTTGGAAATGAGGACAATGAAATTCCATGATTTTTAATGATAAAATTTAAAAATGGCATGATGGATAACCTATTAAGAAAGACTTCAGGATCTAAATTAAAATTATTCCTAGGAAAACTAAAATCCATGTTGTTAGAACCATTCATGGTTGTGAAAGTATATCCCAATTGAGCTGTCAAAATTCAAAATATATCAGTTTTGCTATTTTTTATTATCTAGTTCTTTTCTTATGTGTTATGTTGTCTTTATTTTGTGATAGTCTTTGTTTACTTTTATTTAAATTATTTTTGTTTTACTAAATTTATATTTAATTAAACTTCCCACACTTGCTTATTGTTTAAATGTATCCTCGATATAGTGCTTGCACTTTGATGATTTATCTAACCAAAACAAAAAAGTGATTAAAATTAGGAATAATAATAATAATACCTTTGATGAAAATTTGAATAAACTAAGCATAATAATTCATAATTTCAAAAACTTAATAATTAATTAAGAATGACCATTCAATTCATTAACTTGCCTAGAATTTATAAGCTATACACTCTAACATTGTCGATTGAATTAAAGAATGAATATTTGAGTTTACAGAAAGAAGTGTGTGTGTGTGTGTGTGTATATATGTATATATATATATTAGGCAAAAACCACGGAGGGGCCTACACGTTAATTAAAAGGGAAAGTACAGGGTCCTTAAAGGGACCTCAAGCTCTCTACTGCTCCAAAGAGCTACAAGACAAAAAAAAACCAATGAGCTCAAGATCCCTACTACACAAGATTATAAAAAACCCTAGGTACATTCTTTGGTGCACAAGCATAGGCACCCAAAAAGAAGGAGAGCAGCAATTGTTGTCATTCAGAGTGAGTTTCCTATCCCAAAAATTAATAGCATAGTGACCTGCACAAAAAAGATCATGCAAAAAAGAGAACAAGGCACAAAAAATAGCCATAAAACTAAATAATAAAAAAGGAGGTGTAAAAGCGACCATTGCATCATGTTACAACTAACACTATTCCAATAAAGAAATAAAATCATAGCCCACCCATAATAAGTATAGGCCTCAGAGCTAGCACCATAAACCAAATTGAAAATCAACCCAAAGCCATAATTATAATTGGAAAACATATCCATAGAGATACAAAACCTGCTCCCCCACCAAAATTTCAAAAAAACCAAGCCATCCCAAAAAGCAAGGCACATGTAGAACCAGACCAACCACACAACAGAACAGGTGATCAATATACCCAGCACACATGAAAAATGCATCCAAAAAACCTTAACCAAACCAGGAGAAGTATAGTTGAGGCCAGAGGGGGTCAGGCAAACAGAGCTCGGAATGAATGGATCACACAAACATCACAAGGAACATCCTTATGCCGCTCCATCTAACCTATATGAAGATCACAATAAACTTAAACATGGAATTAATGATCTCACTTAATGCTTACATAAAATCAATTGGAGGGATAAAAGAAAAATTTATATTAAAATTTATTAGTATGTAGTCTAAGTATGAAAATGTGAAAAACATGAACAATCAAAAGTCAAATTTGAAAAGGGAAAAGATGACTAAATTCAAAAATTGTTGTTTATTGTAGCTCTTTTTCTAAAAGAACCCTAATACTAAAATAAAATTGGACAACGTAAGTGAACTAATAGATATGAAAATGCACTAACAAACTTCTAATTTAACTGCAAGTATAACTAGTCTTTATATAATATATTATTCATTTCTAAAATCAAAATTAAATCTTAAACATACACTTATAATGGATAAGTTAAATTAGATAAATATTAAGGATTATTACTTAGTCAAATTATTTATGATTTTAAAATTAGCATTATAACTTTAATCAAAACAAACTAAATCAAAATTGTGATGTATTATTATACATTTTATTAAATATAAATTAATAAATTTTTTTTGGGCTATTAAGCTATCAAAAGATGATTATACCATTTCTTGAGGAGAACCAAGAGATTTCGGTGGAGGAATTTGTTATGTTTAAAGTTTATAGTACTTTATTATCCTAAACTTGGTTAAAATATGGTGTTTTAGTTATTCCTACGTACGAAATGCTCAGGAAATGGATTAAAAAATTATAATATTGAACCAACACCATAATGCTCACACAAAAAATGCTACACTATCTAATTACTTATGTGGTAATATTAATATTTTAGATGTGCTCAATAATTGGTTAATTGATTCTAAAGGTCATTATAAGAATCTCGTTCCTTCTCTTATTATGGGGTGCTCATGGCCTGCTAGAAAAGGTTCATTTTTATAATATTAGCTTGAATCATTGGCTCATTATTAGTAAAATTAAAGATAAAATTCTTAAGCTTATTTCTGCTAGTCTTTTTAACATAAAAAACTTTAGAGGTTGCTCTTTTATGTCTCAAAATTTTGTCATTTCTCTTCATACTTATCATAATGTTGATGATCCCATGTTAGTGTACTCAATTAAACCAATCAGTATACTTTTAAACATAATACTGATGGTTCTAAAATAATAGTGGTTGTGTTGGCATCATTAGAGATATGTTGGTACTACCATTATGGCCTATGTTGGCCCATTACATAGGTGATCAGTTATTTTTGTTGAGCTCTCTGCAATATTAATTAGTGTTAATTATCTCTTTCCCTTTGTATTACTAACATGCATTTGGATTGAGGTGGATGTTATTTATAACCTTCATTATCTTAATTAGAGTGATAATAGTATTTGCAGTACTGATCTTTTCTATCTTATATAGGAAATTAAGTAGTTGTTAGGTCTTTTTAATTTTCCCATATCTCATCTTCATTTGGAAGGTAACACTTGTGCTGATTGGCTAGCCATTTATGGATGTAATCTAGATTTCCTTTATGGATACAACCTATAAAAGCATGACTACTTACCTAAAAGACCATATTTGATTAGATAAATCTAGTTTGCCATAAGTTAAATTATAATTGTCTTGTTATTTTTTGGCAATATAGCCATCTATTTTTAGTTTTCCTACTATTTTTTAGGTCTGGTTTTATGCATCTTTCTATTATAATTCTTAATTAATGTCTTATTAGACTTCACTTCTCGGCTATTCTTGATGTTTGTTCTTTGGACTAGCTTAGTCTAAGCAGGTTTTATAATTTTTTTATGTTTAACTTGAAGCTTAACTAGTACCCATCTCATACATTTTTCATATGTTTGTTGGTTATTTAGATTTATCTTCATGAATTGAGGTAGGTTAATAATGGTTATGATTTTTCTATTTTGCAGGAGTTACACTTTTCTATTTTGTTTATTTGTTATGAAAAGCCCTATTATTGGTTGTATCAATTACTAGCTCTCTATGTGTCTTACCCATGGCAATTTATTCACGTTTCTCTCTAATTTTAGCTGGGGTTTCCCCAGGTGAATTATTGGGGGGTTTCTGGTTGAATCTAATATAGCATGGGCAGCCCTTACATGTTGTTTTGCTAAGCTGGTTGACATCTCGACGTGTTGTAGTTATCATTTCTGTTGGAGTGCTTATAAGCCTTTTTTTATTTTATTTAAGGATGACTTTATTGATTTTTCCCATGCTATGTTGGGGTTAAGTTTGTCTCAGGTTTTGCGTTTCGGGTGCTTGTTGATGGTGGTCTTCTCTTAGGTTTACTTGCATGCTTTGGTGAATTTTGTTTTTTTATAAATGCATAGGAATTATTATTACACTGAGTTTTAGGACCTTTTTTGGCTTTCATTTCAATGTCATGCCTTACTTCGGTATAGGAGTAGAACTCAAAAAAGTGATATTGATTTCTATTCTTTTATTTTACCTATTTTACCTCCCTAAGGTTGTGCATAAAGCTACTTATTTTAAATTTTGTGACTCATTATAACATTGTTAATTGGTGGTATAATAATCCTTTTAGTGTCATTTTCTTTTATTGTATTATCTCTTGCACTAGTTTTGGCAATGGTTGTTTCAATTGGGAGTTGCTAGACTACAAGTCGATGTTTGATGGGCTCCTTTTTTTCTTGAAGAATCCCTCAATTTGGAATTCCTTAAATCTAATGCAATTCGGTATATGGTTTTGGTTGTTTATTCATTCTTATCCTTGAAGTATTTTTCTTGGTTATTTTCTACTAATGTTTATTTGTTATAGGATTATTTTAATTATCATTATTATAATAATTTGGCAAATTTGCTCGGCATTCATTCCATACAGTGGCGATTTTGATAGAATCAAGGATGTTTGTGAGTATTGGCTTTCTGGACTTTTTGGTTGGATAGTGCTGAGTTAGGGCACTGTTTCTCCTCTTTTAGGGTGTTTGCTCTTTTCCATCCAAGAAATTATCATAAATTTTTTTTGGCCTGTACTTACATAGGATTTTGAGTTGAGGTTATATTTTGTTTTTGATATAGCTCTTCAGAGCATTAGTGAGCTCGAAATCCCACTTAAGTGGATGTCTGATGGGCTCCTTTTTCTCTTGAAGAACCCCTCAATTTGGAATTCCCTTAATCTAATGCTATTTCCTTTGTTTATGTATATGGTTTTGGTTGGTTAAATATTCTTATCCTTGAAGTATTTTTCTTGGCTATTTTCTGCTAATGTTTATTGGTTGTAAGATTATTTCAATTACCATTATTATAACAATTTGGCTAATTTGCTCGCAATCACTATTTCTATCTGTAGGCTTTACTTCCATACAGTGGCAATTTTGATAGAATCAAGGATGTTTGCAAGTATTGGCTTTATGGACTTTTTGGTTGGATAGTGCTAAGTTAGGGCATTGTTTCTCCTCTTTTGGCGTGTTCGCTTATGCCACCCAAGAAATTATCATAGAAATTTTTTTGGCATGCACTTACATTGTATTTTGAGCTGAGGTTACATTTTCTTTTTGATATAGCTCTTCCGAGCATTAGTGATCTCAAAATCCCACTTAAGGTGCTGTACTTATTTTTTTGTTGGAATGAATAAGCCCCTCTGCAGGTTTTAATTTAATAATAAAAAAAGTAAATCATGCCTTTGAGTTTATAAATTATTTATTAAAGATTTCAAAATTATTTAAGTTCAATTAATGGATTTATTTAACCAAATTAAATTTATTTTAATTTTGTTTAATTTAAACTTTATTTAAATTTCTTGACATTTTTATATATTTAATTTAAAAATAAAACTTTTATTTAAATCTTTTTTTATAAATTAAATTTTAAATTATCTAATTTTAATTATAAAATTAAATTTTAAAATTAATTTAATTTAATTTTTCTTTATTTTAATTTTATTTACTTAATTTTAAAGTATTTAAATTTATTTAATTTTATTAAATTCATTTAATTTATTAATTGAATTGTAGAAATTTTAAACCTAAAATGGTGGTTTAACCAAAGTTTGACTTTATTATTTTTGTTATTTATATTTTAATTTATTAAATTATTTTTTAAAACTATATGAAGTTTACTTTAAACTTTTTTTTTATTTATATTTAATTAAATATGGAATTTAGAAGTTAAAGTGAACTATTAAATTTCCCTTCTATAGAAGATAGTTAAGATTATATAAATGATTAATTCAATGAACTCAATTGATCATATGATTGATACGATGGTCAAGGATAACCCAAGGTAAAATCAATACAATTTAGGGGTCAATTTAGCCAATGAATGATTTTATTTAGCTTAATTTAATTAATGTTTAAGTAATCCCTAAGTTATGATTAATGTTATTTTAAATAAAAATTTTTAAGAATTTTTTTACCTTATTATGCATTAAACTTTTTGTTAAATCTAAATTTTAAAATATTTTACGGATTTTATTTAATTAATTATTAAGTTTATAAATTTCTAGCACAAAATTTAGGCAAATTTTAGGTTTTGTTGATAAGGTTGTTTACTAAACCCTAATTAACACCATATTAAATCCTATGGTTTAGAATGTTAGTAAGTGTGCTAGGTTTAAGTTTCCTCCCTATTAGATCTATGGTGAATTTCTTAAAATTTTACTCGGTTTACTAGACAAAGACCTATGTTAATTTCCTAGGTGTCTTTTTTAATTTATTAGGACTTGCAATCATGTGTGTCTAACCACTATTCAAAAATAGAGAAACTATGTAAAAAGTAACCCTAAATAATAACATTATAGATGTCTAGGCTAAATACCAACAGAGTTATCTAAAAAATAAAATTATGATGGTGGAAGATTAAAACATGATTGAGGAAATTATGCAATGTAGGAAACATCCCACTGTTTATTTGCTTAATATTTCAAGCCTATTTTATGAGTATTTCTAAAGTAATTAAGAAAAAATGTGGGTATTCAAAGTCTAATTACATCATATGTACTCATAAAAAAAATAGAATTTAATATTATTTTATAAAACTTTTTTTTTTTAAATCGAGAGAGCCTTTATTCATGAAATTTGATTGAGTGGATGACTTATTATGAAGTTATAAAGCTCTATTCATTAAAATTCATTTAAAAATTATTTAAATTTATTTGTCTATAGTGGTGGCAATGTGGCATGCACTTTTTAGGTTGTAAAAGGGGATGGGATTCGTGGAATGGTGTTGGAAAATAACTTAACCATATCAGCTTGGTTACTTGTTATTCGATTCCATACTGTATCAACCAATCAATAGTAAGGATTCAATCTAGCTTGTTCCATGATATGGAGGGTCAGATAAGTGGTTTAATGTGATGAGTGGTTTACTTTTATTAGTTCATCACATTAATTTGGTCTCTATTGTTGACCTCATTTTTAAATGAGGTCAGTTTCAAGTTTAATCCATAAACCCTAGGAATCATTTTCTATAAGAGTACCCTAGCAAGCTTAAAGCTTTAGGTAAAGCCTTTGGAATGTGATTTTGATAATTGCTTTTTGACATATCATCTCCTTATAATATGCTAGTGGGCTTTGGAAGCTTCTATGCTCTTCTAAACCAAAAACACTAAACCATTGAAAGCATGAAATAAAAACTTCACCTATTTATATATAATGCCACTTAACCTGGAATTTTTATTCTAATCACCTTTCAAACCCTTAGAAATGATTTGAACATTGCCATAATCATGATTCAAATGATTTGAATCCATTGGGATAAAGGGTTTACCATGGTTGACATAGTTTGACCAAGTTGGACCAATGAAACCCTTACACCCCACAGCTAGAAAGTAAGCATGAATCATCTTGCTAGCTTGAATCCAAGACCAATAATTGATTACAAGGCCTACTATAATTTTTATTAGGCATGTCGTTGTTTTAACCTAGGATTGACCCTGAAAGGTTATGTTGACTATATGGGTTGCCTTTAACCTAAACATTAATTCTTATATATCACCTCTTTTAAAATAAACCAACGCAAGCAAAACATCCCAAAAAACCCCCACTAATATGTTTGATTTTATTGGAGCCCATCGTGAGCACCAGTTGAACATGTTTAAATAAATTCACCATTAAAGGTCACTTTGACCTAAATATGCATACCATGTATTTCATCATGTGTGGACCCTGGCATTCCCCCAAATAACTTTCAATCAATTGCATGTAACATTCTCAACCCAATGGACCCATCCATTAAGCATGTCCTTCCTTGCTTTATTAAGTTAGCCTAGGTTGACTAAAAGATCCATAAAGCCTTCCTTTATGAGTTCAAGTTACCCTAAACTGACCCTTGACCTCTAAAACATTCAAACAGATTCATTATGGCCATTAGAGTCTACCCTAGTCTTTTGACCCTTGAGCCCATCAAGTTTTACCAAATTGGATAACCCTAGTTAACCCAAAGTGAAAGTTCGTTTGGGATATTAAGCCCTCTTGAACTTAGTCCCAAGCTAATTGAAAGAGAGGTGAATCGGTACTTTAAAAAAAACACAATCCAAAAACAATATTCACCACAATGAAAACCAATGCGGAAGAAAATAATGCGGAAGCAATAAAAAGAAAAGAACACACCGGATTTATAGTGGTTCGGTCAAACCTTGACCTACGTCCACTCCTTGGAGGAACCCTACAAGTATTGCACTACAAAAGTGTCTCTCCTTTAGCCCCCATAGCTAGGCGGAGAAGCCCTTACAAAATCACTTCCACCTTCCCCAGTGCTGCGGAGTTGCCGAGTCCTTTGACACCAAGGAGATCTTCTTCTTTGGTGAACTTACCTCGAGACAAGCCTTGAATCCGATGGTACTAAGATGCGAGTTCACCGGAGCAACCGTGTGGATCCCCTACCATACTCCCTTGAGTTCCTCCCCCTCACAGGATCTTCTCCCTCTCAAACTCCACCCTTTCCTCTCTCCCTTTCAAGCTCTCTCTTCAAGTCTCCCCCACAAGAATGAAGCTCCAATGGCTGACAAAGACACTTACAAAGTGCCATGCCATAGCTTAAATAGAAGCTCTCAAAACGAGCTCATTAATGCAAGTTGCCGACATGATCGTCCAGGCCAATTAGTTTAAAACCTATTTCAATCGTCCTGATCATCGCCCTGAATACAAGATGTCCGATGTAAATCGTCCAGGACATCATCCTGGCCGATCATTCGATCGTCCCGGACGATGTGATTGTGTCAATCAACCATTAATGCTTTCCAAAGATACCAGATCAATTTAGGCATGATTGAGTTAGATCGTCCTTGACGACAATAATATCGTCCTGGCTGATTTCCTAAAACAAAGACTTCCTAAACTGATTATGGCGGTTGATTCTTTCTGAATTGAGATTATCGTCCTGGCCGATACAAGTATCGTTCAGGCCGATCTGTTGACGGCTGCCTTAATGAGGATGCCCTAATTAGGGTTTCTAATTTTGTACATATCGTCCAGGACGATATAATTATCGTCCCGGCCGATATTACCAAAAATAGAAATCATTTAGGGAACAACAGGAGATCTTCCAAATTACAATCCAACTGGTCTCACACCAAAAACAATAGACTCAAGAAAGGAAAAATATTACAAACTGAAACAGGCCTAGTCTACCCAATCTTGAGCTGGTTCCAGATTGCAGTCTGATAGTGTGGACCTGAAACGTTAGTAGAAAGCAATCATAGAGAAAAAGAATGTTTGCTATCATCAAAATCATAAGCAATAGATCCGCAACAATCTCCCCCTTTTTGATGAAGGCAAACAATTTAATTTAAATTTTCAAAAGAAAGCAATTTCTCCTAAAATTTGAATTTTCAAAGGAAAGCAATTTCTCCTAATCTCCCCCTCACTAGAATAACACTTTTAAAAAAATAGGGGAGATGAAAAAATTTTTATTGTTTTTAATTTTTTGAAAACAAGATACAAACACGATAACAGTACAAAAATTCAACAATACATTCTCCCCCTTTAACATTATCAAAAAGAGAGGAGGCACAAACAAAAAAACAAAATAAAAGACAAAAAGTTTCCTGATCTAGTGAAAAACCAATATTCTTAAAAAGAGAGAGTTACCTCTTAGTTTTAATCAAAATTTTAGTAGAATTGGATTGACAACGCATAGCCCAGTAAAGGTTAGAAATTCAAGATTCGATAATCCAAACTCAAGTTCTTTAAAAAGGCTTAAAAAATTTTTAATTTAACATCTAAATCATAAAATAAATTAGAGAAAGAAACAATCATTTTTCAAAAACTCCTTCCCTAAAATATATCTAATAGAAGATCAATGCACGAATTATTGAATCAAGAATCAAGATTTTCAAACTCAAGTATCGAAAAAATCAAGGGTTTTCTTATATTTTAAGAAGTCCAAGAATGGTAAGCATTAACTTTTGTGGGCTCATTTTATGCCTCTTGACAGTTGGTTGGCGCACTGCGCATCTTTTGATACACTTTGTGTATTCTATATTTTTCAATTTGGCGCTTTGCGCATCTTTTACTTTTGGCATTATTGGCCAATTTTTTGAATATGCTACCTTTCTAAAATCTTAAAGACAAAAAGTAAACCCATACTATTGATAAAAATGAAATTCTTGATTAAGAAAATTATGATGTAGATTCACCACCTTGCAAAAGATTCATATGCGATAAATAAAATGTAGGGAGATAAAAAATTTAGTTTCAAAAACCAATTTAAAAGATGAAAAAGATTTTAAATTAAAAGTAGAATAACCTCTTTTAGGAAACAGAGATTGAGAGTCAAAAACATGAGTTTCCTTCCTTTTGACTGTTTTTAGAGAAGTCAATAGCAACTTTACCAAAGATTTCAAGAAAAAAAAAAGAAGTAGATTTTTCATTTTTAGAAAAGTGAATGTTTGTGTTGATCAGGAAAAAAAAACTTTCATGAAAACGAAAATCTCAAAGAATAAACAGAACAAAAACAAAAATAATAAAAAAAATAAAAATAAAAACACAACACAAAAACACGAAAGGCTTTTAACCATTTTCTCTCTCTTGGTCCGATGCTTCAGAGACCAGATCTGCCCATGAGATTTTTTGCCTTTCATTATTTTCCCAGTTCAAAGTTTGTTTCGCCTTGCCCTTTTCTTTCGTAGAAATAATTCTTAAATTAGGGCACTGATTTTTCATATGTCCAGGCTTCCTGCATCGAAAGCAGATAACGTCAGAAGAAATAAGGACATCCTTACCACTTTTACCTTTTTTCCACTTTGGCTTATGCTTTGGTGAGCTTTGTGATTTGCTTGACAAGTCATTGTTATCGTCACCAACTAAACTTCCTCTTTCCGTATCTTCAGCTTTTAGAACGATCGTTTCACCTGCATCCAAAAGTCTTTGACCCAAACCTTGCTCGTAGGCACTGAGTGAGCCAATCAAATTATCAATAGAATATACATTCAAATCTTTAGATTCACAAATAGCAACAACTTTGGCATCAAATTTTTCAAGTAAACAACGAAGAATTTTATTGACTTTTTCAAATTTTGAAAACTCTTTTCCTAAGGCATGCAATGATGTTTCAATTTGAATGAACCTAGTGTACATGTCTAAGATCGTCTCATAAGGTTTCATGGAAAACAGTTCAAAATCATGCATTAACAAATTCAGCTTGGATTGTTTGATTTCACTAGTGCCTTCGTATATGGTGTGTAGTTTATCCCAAACTTCCTTACCAGTAGTGCACATGGATACTAACATAAAATCTTCAGAATTTAAAGCACAGAAAAAGCAGTTTAAAGATTTTGCATTCAATTGAGCATTTACTTGTTCTTCCATATTCCATTGATTAAAAGGAATATCAGTTTTAACTCCATTATCAATTCGTGATGGTGATGAATAACCAGTTAGAATCATATGCCACATACGAAAATCAATCGATTGCAAGAAAATAGACATGCGAGTTTTCCAAAAATCAAATGACATATTTTCAAATAAAGGAGGTCTGGTGATTGAATATCCTTCCGCAACATTACGATTTGAAAAATTAGCCATGGATCGAAATTCAAAAGCTTTTTAAAACTGTTTTATGAAAACCGCTCTGATACCACTTGAAAGTTCGTTAGGGATGTTAGGCCCTCTTGAACTTAGTCCCAAGCTAATTGAAAGAGAGGTGAATCGGTACTTTAAAATAAACACAATCCAAAACCAATATTCACCACAATGAAAACCAATGCGGAAGCAATAAAAAGAAAAGAACACACCAAATTTATAGTGGTTCGGTCAAACCTTGACCTACGTCCACTCCTTGGAGGCACCCTCCAAGTATTGCACTACAAAAGTGTCTCTCCTTTAGCCCCCATAGCTAGACGGAGAAGCCCTTACAAAATCACTTCCACCTTCCCCGGTGCGGCGGAGTTGCCGGGTCCTTTGACACCAAGGAGATCTTCTTCTTTTGTGAACTTACCTCGAGACAAGCCTTGAATCCAATGGTACTAAGATGAGAGTTCGCCGGAGCAATCGTGTGGATCCCCTACCACACTCCCTTTAGTTCCTCCCCCTCACAGGATCTTCTCCCTCTCAAACTCCACCCTTTCCTCTCTCCCTTTCAAGCTCTCTCTTCAAGTCTCCCCCACAAGAACGAAGCTCCAATGGCTGCCAAAGACACTTAGAAAGTGCCATGCCATAGCTTAAATAGAAGCTCTCAAAACGAGCTCATTAATGCAAGTTGCCGACATTATCATCCAGAACGATAGGTATATCGTCCTGGCCGATTAGTACAAATTCAGCTCATCAGCCTGGGACGATTTGGGACGATCAGAAGAAAATTGGTTACATCGTCCTGATCGATATCACGATCGTCCAGGCCGATTAGTTTAAAACCTATTTCAATCGTCCTGATCATTGCCCTGAATACAAGCTGTCCGATGTAGATCGTCCAGGACATCGTCCTGGCCGATCATTTGATCGTCCCAGACGATGTGATCGTGTCAATCAACCATAAATGCTTTCCAAAGATACCAGATCAATTTAGGCATGATTGAGTTAGATCGTCCAGGACGACAATAATATCGTCCTGGCCAATTTCCTAAAACAAAGAC
The DNA here is from genome assembly GCA_022539455.1 of Dendrobium nobile. NCBI lineage: Eukaryota > Viridiplantae > Streptophyta > Magnoliopsida > Asparagales > Orchidaceae > Dendrobium > Dendrobium nobile. Next base: position 35,576,965 of record CM039724.1, on the reverse strand, counting down.
TTCCTAAACTGATTATGGCGGTTGATTCTTTCTGAATTGAGATTATCGTCCTGGCCGATACAAGTATCGTTCAGGCCGATCTGTTGACGGCTACCTTAATGAGGATGCCCTAATTAGGGTTTCTGATTTTGGACATATCGTCTAGGATGATATAAATATCGTCCCGGCCGATATTACCAAAAATAGAAATCATATAGGAAACAACAGGTGATCTTCAAAATTACAATCCAACTGGTCCCACACCAAAAACAATAGACTCAAGAAAGGAAAAATATTACAAACTGACACAGGCCTAGTCTACCCAATCTTGAGATGGTTCCAGATTGCAGTCTGATAGTGTGGACCTGAAACGTTATTAGAAAGCAGTCATAGAGAAAAAGACTGTTTGCTATCATCAAAATCATAAGTCATATATCCGCAACACAATGTAGTTCAATTGAGACAATTAACTTGCTACGCCAAATTTGACCAAGCCAATGCTACATCACCTATGTATAAGTTCCTTACACATTCCCAAGAAAACCATGACTATTGGCTAGTTTATATTATCCAAACTTCATAAAAATGAAGTTTCTTGAGCCATTTTGTAACTCGAGCTAAATTGGGTTAATGAAATGGATGCCATTTCTCCCTTACACCTTATATCCTACCCAGTTAGTCATACCCACTCGCCCTAATTTTGGTGGCCTAAATTCTATAGATACTAACTAAGTAAAACTTAATTTACTTATAACTTCTAGCATAGCTATTAACATTCCTCTAATCTTTTTTAAATACCTTTTGGAGCTTCAATGTACCATCCCTAAATGGCCTAACATCCTGGTTATCTCCTTTGGCTGAAATTTAGTCCAATTTAATTTACCAATAGATTATAAATACTCCAATTTTTTATATATTAAAGATTCCATATTTATATCCCCACTATTTCATGAGATGTCCCTGAGGGTTGCCAGAGTTTCATCATCCTTTTTAGCGGTTTATATGTCTGATATTGATTGAGCTCCCACAACCCCCTTCTAACCAAAATCTACATTCTAATCTAGATGTCCTCTATTCTTTCTAATTAAAGGAGAATTATTTCTTAGAATTAGTTAAGTTTATAGTAATCAAAACCCCATCGCACTCAATTAATATGAGGTAATCTTATAAGAAAATTTTCATTAACTAGTGAGTTGTGACATAGTTAAGTAAAGCACCAATCCACTGCAATTAAGTTGTTAGATTGGTGGTTCATTTCACACTTATCCTCCTATATATAGTTATTAAAATCCATGGATTATATCTTCAAAATCAATCAATTTCTTTTTAAGTGCTGAGAACTTGAGTGGGAGATTGAAAATAATATCATATCCATCCATCTCTTTTAATATCACAGGATGGCTATAATCTTGTTGGACCATATCTTATAATCAATCCAATTATTTTGTGCTCTTGAATCTCAACCATTTAATTTAATATTGTACAATTGAGATCAATAATGTAATGTCATATGGGCCCATCAGTATTTAAGTGTCTAGTGGGGCCAAATTGCATGTAAAAGTAATGGCGGAGGTGGAGTAACCTAGAGAATTGTGAAAATGATTTAGAAATTTATCAATCACTAAACAATGCTTAGATTATCTTAGAAATAAAAATTATGAAAAAAAAACCCACATAATATATGCGAGTATACATGCTAAATTAAGTAATATAGTGATAGAGCATCAATTCCATGATAAAGAATATTTACTTGCAAATACTAAGACTATCTACTACAAGTACAATAATTATCATACTCAATAAAAATAAGTGTTGGTGGATATGCAATCATTTAGTACAAAATTAATAAAAAACATAAATGAAACACTATTATGTAAAGAGTTTTGGAGTGACGAAATGAAAATATAATATATTTCTTAATGATTCACTTTAATATTGATGGTATTCATAGCATATGTATCGCATATCACTTAGTCAACATTGAAGAGATAAAGAAAAGATTAAACCCTTTTAAACTCAATACCACCCTTAACTCCTAGAGTTTGTTTCTGAAAGTGCTCAGATGACACTAGAAAGTGCTCTGATACCACTTGAAACTTCGTTAGGGATGTTAAGCCCTATGAACTAGTCCCAAAGCTAATTAAGAAGAGAGAGGTGAATTGGTAAAGAAGAAACTTTAATCAAACCACAAAACCAAAACTAATATCACCACAATAAAATCAACGATGCGGAAATTAAATGCGGAAGTAATAATAAGAAAGAACACACCAGATTTATAGTGGTTCGATCAAACCTTGACCTACGTCCACTCCTTGGAGGCACCCTCCAAGTATTGCACTAACACAAGTGTCTCTCCTTTAGCCCCCACAGCTAGGCGGAGAAGCCCTTACAAAATCACTTCCACCTCTCCTGGTGCGGCAGAGTCGCCGGGTCCTTTGACACCAAAGAGATCTTCTTTTTTGGTGAACTTCACTCGAGACAAGCCTTGAATCCGACGGTATTCAAGTGCGAGCTTGCCGGAGCAACCGTGTGAAATCCCCTCCACACTCCCTTGAGTCCCCCCTCACAGGATCTTCTCCCTCTCTCAAACTCCACCCTTTCCTCACTCCCTTTCAAGCTCTCTCTGCAAGTCTCCCCCAAAAGAACGATGCTACAATGGCTGTCAAAGACACTTATAAAGTGTCATGTCATAGCTTAAATAGAAGATTCCAAAACAAGCTCATTAAAGCAAGTTGTCGACATTATCGTCAAGGACGATAGGCATTTCATCCTGTACGATCAGTATAATTTAAGCCCAATCAGCCGGGATGATTTGAGACGATCATAAGAAATTTATTCATATCATCCAGGATAATATAGTATCGTCCTGGATGATCAGTACAAATTATGGAATATCATCCTCTACATCGCCCTGAAAAATAGCTATCCGATGACCAATCATCCAGCATATCGGCCAGGACGATCTGGCAATCGTCCAGGCCGATTTGGTCATGAAATTAAGTCATAATTGCTTTCCTTAAATTCAAAGAAATTTTGGAAAAATTGACCTGGATTGTCTTGGACGATATTTTATAGTCTTGGATGATCCACCTGGACGATGTTCAAAAATAGGTTATTTCTAAATAGATCTGGTGGCAGATTCTTTTTGAATTGAGCCTATCATCCTGGCCGATACAAAATCATCCAGGATGATGTATTTTGCATAATGATGGCTGCTTTAATTAGGATGCTCTAATTAGGGTTTCTACATCTGGACAGATCATCCAGGACGATATAAATATCATCCCGGACGATGTTACCAAAAATAGAAATCTTTAGGGAGCAATAGAAAGTCTTCCAAATTATAAAGCATTAGGAGCCACACCAAATACAATAGACTCAAGAAAGGAAAAAATGTACAAACTGACTCAGACCTAGTCTACCCAATCTTGAGGTGATTCCAAATTACAGTCCGATCGTGTGAACTTGAAATATTAGTACATAAGGCAGTCGTAGAGAAATAAGAATGTTTGATATCATCAAAATCATAAACCATTGATCCGTAACAATCTCTCCCTTGTTAATGATGGCAAAAAATTCAATTTGAATTTTCAAAAAAAATCAATTTCTCCTAATCTCCCCCTCACTAGAATAAACCCTTTTAAAAATTAGGGGAGATAAAAAATATTTTTGTTGTTTTTAACTTTTTGAAAGAAAATCAACAGTACTAAAAATTCAACAATACATTCTCCCCCTTTGACATTATCAAAAAGAGAGGAGGCACAAAAAAAATGAACAAAAGACAAAAATATTCCCTGATCTGATGAAAAAGCAAATATTCTTAAAATGAGAAAGTTACCTCTTAGTTTTAATCAAAAACTTAGTAAAATTGGATTGATAACGCATAGCCCAGAAAAGGTTAAAAATTTAGAATTTGATAATCCAAACTCAAGTTCATTAAACAGGCTCAAAAACATTTTAATTCAATATCTAAATCATAAAATAAATTGGAGAAAGAAACAGTCATTTTTCAAAACTCCTTCTATAAAATATATCTAATAGAAGATTAATGCACGAATTATTGAATCAGGAATCAAGATTTTCAAACTCAAGTATCGAAAGTATCAAGGATTTTCTTAAGCTTTAAGAGGTACAAGAATGGTAAGCATTAAATTTTATGGGCTCATTTTATACCTCTTGACAATTGGTTGGCGCACTGCGCATCTTTTGTTACACTTTGTGTATTCTATATTTTTAATTTGGCGTCTTTGTGCATCTATTATTTTTGGCATCATTGGCCAATTTTTTTAATATGCTACCTTTCTTAAATCTTAAAAAATAAAAGTAAACCCATCCTATTGACAAAGTAAATTTTTTTATTAAGAAAATTATGAGTTAGATTCAACAACTTGCAAAAGATTCTTATGCGATAAATAAAATGTAGGGAGATAAAGAATTTAGTTTCAAAAACCAATTTAAAAGATGAAAAAGATTTTAAATCAAAAGTAGAATAACCTCTTTTAGGAAATAGAGATTGAGAGTCAAACACATGAGTTTCCTTCCTTTGACTGTTTTTAGAGAAGTCAATCTCAACTTACCAAAGATTTCAAGAAAAAATAGGAAGTAGATTTTTCATTTTTAGAAAAGTGAATGTGTATATTAATCAGAAAAACAAATTTCACGAAACAAGAAAAAAAAAACAAAACAAAACACAACAAAGAAGACTTTTTAACCATTATCTCTCTCCTGGTCTGATGCTTCAGAAACTAGGTCTGCCCATGAGATTTTTTGCTTTTCATTATTTCCCCAATTTGAATTTAGCTTTGCCTTACCCTTTTCTTTTGTAGGAAGAATTCTTAAACTAGGGCATTGATTTTTCATATGTTCAGGCTTCCTACAACGAAACCAAATAACATGAGAAGAAATATGAATTTCCTTACCTTTTTTACCTTTTTTCCACTTTTGCTTATGCTTTGGTGAGCTTTGTGATTTGCTTGACAAGTCATCACCAACTTAGCTATCTTCTTCTCTATCTTCCATTTTTAAAACAATCATTTCATCTGCATCCAAAAGTCTTTGACCCAACCCTTGCTCGTAGGCAATGAGTAAGCCAATCAAATTATCAATAGAATATACATTCAAATCATTAGATTCACAAATATCAATAACTTTAGTATCAAATTTATCTAATAGGCAACGAAGAATTTTATTAACTTTTTCAAATTTTAAAAAATCTTTTCCTAAGGAATTCAATGATGTTACAATTTAAATGAACCTAGTTAACATGTCTAAGATCGTCTCATAAGGTTTCATGGAAAATAATTCAAAATCATGCATTAACATATTCAACTTGGATTGCTTGATTTCACTAGTGCCTTCGTATATGGTGTGTAGTTTATCCCAAACTTCCTTACCAGTAGTGCACGTGGATATTAACATAAAATCTTCAGAATTTAAAGCACATAAAAAACAATTTAATGATCTCGCATTCAATTGAGCATTGAGTTGTTCTTCCCTATTCCATTGATTAAAAGGAATATTACTTTTAACTCCATTTATAACACGTGACGGTGATGAATAACCAGTTAAAATCATATGCCACATGCGAAAATCAATCGATTGCAAGAAAGTAGTCATGCAAATTTTCCAAAAATCAAAAGTAATATTTTCAAATAAAGGTAGTCTGGTGATTGAATAACCTTCCACAATATTATGATTTCTAAAATTAGCCATGGATCAAAATTCAAAAAGTTTTCAAACATAGTTTTTATGAATCCAGCTCTGATACCACTTGCAAGTTCGTTAGGGATGTTAGGCCCTATAAACTAGTCCCAAAGCTAATTAAGAAGAGAGAGGTAAATTGGTAAAGAAGAAACTTTAATCAAACCACAAAATCAAAACCAATATCACCACAATAAAATCACGATGCGGAAATTAAATGCGGAAGTAATAATAAGAAAGAACACACCAGATTAATAGTGGTTCGGTCAAACCTTGACCTACGTCCACTCCTTGGAGGCACCCTCCAAGTACTGCACTAACACAAGTGTCTCTCCTTTAGCCCCCACAGCTAGGCGGAGAAGCCCTTACAAAATCACTTCCACCTCCCCTGGTGCGGCGGAGTCGCCGGGTCCTTTGACACCAAAGAGATCTTCTTCTTTGGTGAACTTCACTCGAGACAAGCCTTGAATCCGACGGTATTCAAGTGCGAGCTTGCCGGAGCGACCGTGTGGAACCTCCTCCACACTCCCTTGAGTCCCCCCTCACAAGATCTTCTCCCTCTCTCAAACTCCACCCTTTCCTCACTCACTTTCAAGCTCTCTCTTCAAGTCTCCCCCAAAAGAACGAAGCTACAATGGCTGCCAAAGACACTTACAAAGTGTCATGTCATAACTTAAATAGAAGATCTCAAAACAAGCTCATTAATGCAAGTTGCCGACATTATCGTCCAGGACGATAGGTATTACGTCCTATACGATCTGTACAATTTAAGCCCAATCAGGCGGGGCAATTTGAGACGATCATAAGAAATGTATTCATATCGTCCAGGATGATAATATATTGTCCTGGACGATCAGTACAAATTGTGGAATATCATCCTCGACATTACCCCTTAAAATAGCTATCCGATGAACAATCGTCCAGCATATCGGCCAGGACGATTTGGCGATTGTTATGGCCGATTTGATCATGAAATTAAGTCATAATTACTTTCCTTAAATTCTAGGGAAATTTTGGAAAAATTGACCTGGATTGTCCTGAACGATATTTAATAGTCCTACACGATCCACCTGGACGATGTTCAAAAATAGTTTATTTCTAAATAGATCTGGCAGCAGATTCTTTCTAAATTAAGCCTATCATTCTGGCCGATACAAAATCGTCCAGGATGATGTATTTTGCATAATGACGACTGCTTTAATTAGGATACCTTAATTAGGGTTTCTGCTTTTGAACAGATCTTCCAGGACGATATAAATATTGTCTCGGATGATGTTACCAAAAATAAAAATCTTTAAGGGGTAACAAAAAATCTTTCAAGTTACAAAACATCAGGAGCCACACCAAATACAATAGACTCAAGAAAGGAAAAAATGTACAAACTGACTCAGACCTAGTCTACCCAATCTTGAGCTGATTCCAAATTACAGTCCGAGCGTGTGAACCTTAAATGTTAGTACATAAGGCAGTCATAGAGAAATAAGAATGTTTGCTATCATCAAAATCATAAACCATTGATTCGCAAAAGTTTCCATATAAAAATATTAAAAGAGTAAGTAAAGTATGTATTATTAACCCCCCCCCCCCATTACAATTCATCACAAATGTTGTATATGTTAACCACTATACCAATGCTTACATCATATAAAATTAATATACATGGTTGTGCCAACTTTCCTAGTCATAGGCTACACATTACACCAAATATTAACTATATGTATGGCCATTATGTATATTAAATAAAGATTGGAATATTGAAAATATCATTAAATTATTGTTGAAGAGAATTCAATAGTAATCCTTCCATTTACGCCATCAAACAAAAACTATAAAATTTAGTCAGAGATGAAGAACAAGTGAAACAAACTCATTTTCATTAATTATACAAAAGAAAGTAAGTATATAAAAAAATATATCACCAGATGGGTTCAATGATCTCCTCTAGACTCCTTGATATTATAGAATTGCTTCCACAAACATTGACAAATAATTGAAATGAAGTGGATTTAGTCTTAGTTGTCACTGCTGAGGAAATTGAAGTGTAAAGACTTATAATAACTAAGTTATTGAACTCGTTTACTAACATTATAGATATAATATTTATACAAAAATAGTAGACATGGAATTTGGCACCACGATGCTCGAGACACTTGCATCGTGGAACGCATAAAAATAATTAATTCCACAACACTGAAGGATTTTTCAACTGTGGTGCTTGTTGATGTGGACCAACTATTTAGTGAATAGATGCATCACTTCACTAGCATATGGTGTCCATAATGGTTATAACTATAAAATTGTGCTGCTACTAATGGTTGAGAGATTTAGTGTTTTTGTCATACTCTTTTGGCTTGGCAAAACTTGAAATTGGCATTATTCTATACTAATAGATATTGGGCTTTTAGTGTAGACATTTTTGATATTACGGTGATGTTAAATAGAGGTTGGGCATGTCTATGTCCATATTGAATGCTCTAACGGTGTTAATGATAGCATCAAAGTGATATAGTCTCAAACACCATGATTTTGTACAATATTTGAAATTTTTCCACATTTCCTACATTTTCCAGCACAAGAAAAACTAAATAAAATAGTTTCAAAGGCAATTTAGCATATAAAAGTTAAAATTATTTACACTCATTAAATTCTCACCAGCTTAAACTTTTGCTTACCGCCAAGCAAAATTTTTTTTTGTAATTCATATTAAGTGATTAACCAAAAGAAAAATGACAATCTAAAATTACAAAATTATATGATAATGCATCGCTGTTTATAATTACTAAAGATTAATAAGGCTGTACATCTAGTTCAAGAAAATACTAATAGTTAAACTTTTCAATCATTCTAATTATAGCCTAATTTTAAATTATAAGTCATAGACTTTCTAAAAAACTTTTAATTGTTAAAGTGAATAATTAAGTTTTAATGATTAAATAATATTGTTGTTAAAATTATACTTTCATTAAGTCACCATCCCTTTTATTAGCTCTCCCATCTTATCCTTTATAGTTTCTACATAATATTGTACCTCTAATCTTAAGCTTACACTTATACTAGTTTTTAATGTACCCAATTTCTTCTTTTAATTCTTTTCCTTTTCATAAAGATTCTTTTTCTTTTCATTTGAGATCTATTTTATAGTACTTTTTTTTTTCTTTTATGAAGCACGTAATTAATAATTTTGAATATCAACTTCTTCTTTAGACCTTCAAACAATCTTTATAATTTAAATGTAGGTACTTAATGTGTATACTTATTCTTTCTTCAGTTTAGATATGATTCAAATTTTAATCTACTCAATCCTAATTTTTAATACTAATTACTCAACTTTCCATTTTTAAAGTTAATTTTATAAAGGTATAGCTTAGAAATTCAAATTATGATAATATTATGATTGATTAAATGTCTTAAGTATTAGTTTTTTCAACCTATGAAGTATAAACAAAGTTCATTAAAAATAGGATCTAGGGTATTACTGTCATCCTAATTTTATGTCATTTTTTAATTATCATTTTTATAAGGGTTAATTAAATAATAAGAATATATAAAAAATTGGAGGATAATAATAAATTAAGCATAAAGGGAATTTGCTAATATATATAAATACATAAAAAAATACTACAAACATATGCTTTCATAAGAATAATAAAAGGAGTATAAAACATATGTTGAACAACAACAACAACAACAAGCCTTTGTCCCACTACATGGGGTCAGCTACATGAATCCCTTTTCTCCATTATGTCCTATTAAAAGTAAATTTCTCATTCAAATCTAATAAAGAAAGACCATTTCAAATATTTTCTAACCAAGTCTTCTGAAGACTACCTCTAACTTTCTTATCATAAGTCAAATCTAATACCTCTACTTTCCTAACCAGGTCATCATAAGGCTATCATTTTATGTGACCAAACCATCTAAGGTGACTCTCTCTAATCTTATCTTCCACTGGAACTACTCCAACAATTTCATGTATATGTTTATTTCATCTCTTATCTCAAAGGGTAAAGCCACTCATCCACCTGAGCATCACCATCTGTGCAACACTTAACTTAGTATTATGCTTCTCTTTTAATGGCCAACATTTGACACCATGAAACATTGCAGATCTCATTACCATCTTATAGAATTTTCATATAAGTTTGAGGTGGGCTTTACTATACACAACATGCTTGATGCATTCCACCACTTCAACCATCCAACTTGAATTCTACAGATAATATCCTTATCTATTTCACCATCACTCTGAACAATAGATTCAAGATATCTAAATCGTGTACTCTTATTAATTACTTGATCTCCCAAAGTAATAATCCCCTCACTAGATCCTTTACTACAAAAGTTACAGTCCATATATTTAGTTTTAGACCAACTCAAGCGAAAATCTTTGGACTCTAAGGTTGACCTCCATAATTCAAGTTTACCTTTAACTCCCTCTCTAGTCTGATCAAAATGAAGAATATCATCAGAAAAAAGCATACACCAAGGTACATCCTCTTGCAAATGCCTAGCTAGAACATCCATGACTAAAGAAAAAATATATGGGCATAAGGCTGTTCCTTGATGTAATCCAATCAAAATAGGTAAATACTTGGTCAAGCCACCTTATGTTTTAACACAAGTAATAGTCCCTGCATACATATCATTATTGATGTGATTATAAGCATTATTAACTCTTTTTTATCCAAGAACTCTCCATAGCATATGTCTTGGACCTTTGTCATTTGCTTTCTCTAAATCAATAAATATCATATGATGAACCTCCTTATTTTCTCAATATTTCTCCATCAAACCTCTCAAGAAATATATGGTTTCCATAGTAAACCTCTCTGTCATGAATCAGAATTAGTATCATGCTGCAACCTATGCTCCATAACTCACTCCCATAGTTTTAAAGTATGAAACATTAACTTTATTCCTCTATAATTCAAAGTCTTGTTCATCACCTTTAATATTAAAAATTGGAATTAATGCACTCATTTTCCACTCATCTAGCATCTTTTTAGTCTTCAAAATAGTTTTAAAAAGTTTAGAAACCTAAGAAATTCCTTTATCTCCTAAGCATTTCCACACCCCTATTAGAATATCATCAGGTCCAACAGCTTTTCCATACATCATTTTCTTTAAAGCCTCTCTAACTTCTGTTTTGTTAATATATTGATAAAAATAGAAATCTTTATTTTCATTTAAGGTTCTAAGGTCACTGAATTCAATCATATTTTTATATTCTTCTTTAAAAATTTTATCAAAATATCTCATCCACCTTTGTTGAATATCATCTTTTAAGAAAAGTATATTTTTATTTTCATCCTTAATACACCTCACTTGAACTAAATCCTTACTACTCATATACCTTTGTCTAGATATCTTAAGCATATATCTTTCTCTCTCTTTAGCACCTAATCAATTACATAAATCATTAAAAGCTAAGATATTTGCATATTATATCGCTTTCTTAGATTCTTTATGCGCCTCTTTATATATATCCCAATTATAAAAAATTTTATTTCTAAACCAATTTTTTTTTAAAATCTTCTTATTCTTTATCTTTTCTTTCACATTTGGATTCCACCAACAACTATTTTTATAATTAGAAGCTTTTCCCTCTGATATTTCAAGCACATCTTTTGTAATATTCTTAATATCACTAGCTGCTTTTTCCCATATAATATTAGCATCCTCATTCACAGATAAAATCTTACTCTTAAAAATATTTTTTTAATATAATTTAAATGCCCCCATATAATCTTAGAATTTCATTTTACTTTATTTTTTAATTTTTCCCCTTTGTCTTAAAGTCTAAAACTAATAATTATTTTTAGATACATAAATTTTCACTCAAAATAACTTTATAATCTTTGCAATCTAAATGATATAATTTTCTTATAAGATTTATATAACATAACATTAAACATAAAACAATAAAAGATAACAAGTCCATAAGACAACCAAAGTTTAATAATGGCTCTCAAAGCAAAAATTTTTAATTAAGTACCAAACATAAGCCAATATCTCCCATCACTTCCTTCTCTTCTATAAAATAATAAAGTAGAGCAACATACACATACACATCCTTAATAATTCTTCACTCCTCAAAATCATTTGTTTTCAATCGATATCTATTGATTTTATGGTTTCTAAAGTTTTCTTTCTCTATCTGTAAGGCAACATTAAGAAAATTTCTATTTTTAGTATAAGTGTCATTCCATCAAGTTTTTAATTTTCCATGGAAATACTTCTCCCTATAAATAAATGACATGACATCATTCCAATGAAATAAATCATACCAGAAAACTATACTATCATGCATCTTCCACACTTCATCTAAATTTTTCTTCTTATCTTCCTACAACTCCTCTTAAATTAATTCAACTTAGTTATAATAGTAGAACTTTACATGTGGAGAAGTTAAAATAAAGTCCTATTTTTAGTACGATCTTCATTTTGATTCATTGAATAAAAGGGTCTATGCTTGATCCTTCCATCACTTAGAATACAATTTCTAAGAGAAGAAAGTAAGTTTCTTAATAAAGGGTATATAAGAACTAAGAAGTGAACTTCTTCCTAATAGATTTTATAGATTTCAGCGGTAGTGAAGTTTGAAAATTCTAAAATTTCAATCATTATAGCACATTGGGGTGTTGTACATTAGAAGAAATGGCCCAACGATTCTTCTTTCTTTTATCTCAAAGATTTTTTTTTTTTAAAGAAAATTAAGAAATAATGAATCTACAGAATAGGGTTGCCTCTCTAAAAGTGCTAAGTTTATAATATTTAGTAAGTCTAGATAACTGACTAGGCCTAAGGTTGGCTTGCTTCCCAAGTAGGGTTGTTTATTGTCTTCAACCAATCTTTCCTAGATTTTTCTTTTGGCTATGGTGGATTATTGATACTCTTCAATTGGGTCCTTTTGTTATCTATTTCCTTCTCCTTAGGATTATTTTCAGAGTTACTAGGTAAAGACCCTATTGGCATACTACTCATAGAATTTATAAGCTGACATAATTTAGTTTTCAAGTTTTTAATTAAAGCACCATAGTTTTATAACTGAGTTCTCAATTATATGACCACATCCTGTAATGGTTTCATTCTACTTCCACATTGATTTCCTTGATTAAATCTAGGCGGATAAGCTTGTCTAGGATTGCTATTAGTTTAATTTTGATTATTCTAATTTGCTCCCTTATTACATTTACCAGAATTCTATTTATTTTTCCCATTATTATTTGACTAAATAAAGTTGGGGTGATTCCTCCAACCTTGATTATTTTTATTAAAATATTGATTATTTTATCTTCTAATCAAACTTATATTTCCAATCCCTTTTATATCTTTCCTTTCTATTAAGGATTTATCTTACAAATATAAAGATGAATAAGAATTTATGCCTATAGTGTTCAGCTACTTTTGTATTGCTACAACAATTGAAATTGCTCTAATACCAATTAAAATTACTAGATGCACCAAGAGGGGGAGGGGGGTGAATTACGAAAATTGTTGCAATAAAAAATCCTAAACATGAGTTTTAATATAGTTTTTTGTGTTTTTTAAATTTTAAACACAAAAATTTAATGCCGAAGCAAGCACTTTAACTCAATTTGCAACAACGAAATTTACCATGATTTTAACCAAGCAAATATAATGAAAATAAAATGCAAACAAAAATAAAAGCGGTAAAGGAAAAATCACACCAGAGATTTTATAGTGGTTCGGTCACTTGACCTACTTCCACTCCCCGGAGTCCTCCACTCCAAGAATTTCACTACTAAATAATAGTTCACCTTTTGCCCCCATGGTAAGGCGGAGAAGCCCTTACAAGTCTCACTTTCACCAACCCGGCATGGCGGAGAGCCAAGCTCTTTGTCACCCTCCTAGCGATGGCAGCGTACCTTCTCATTTTTCTCCCTCCTAGAGAAGACAGGGTAACCTTCTCATTTTTCTTCCTCATGGAGAAGGCAGAGTACCTTAGAGGACACGGATGTAAAAGAGTCTCCCCCTCAGAGAGTCTCCCACAAGATTTTCTCGGGCCACAAGAGGAACAAAGTGCAGCAAGAATGGAGCAACCATGTGATTTCCCTAACACTACTTCTCCCTCACCAAGCCCACCTTCTCCTTCCTCTGTCAAACCCTAAAATCTTCTCAGGAGCTCTCTCCCAAGTAACCCTCTCTAATCACGTTCCACTCTCACAATCACACCCCAAAAACATAATTTTTTGATACTTAAAACGAGCTCCAAAAACCTTAATATTTCAAATTAGCCATTACTATCATACAGTACGATCCAACATCGTACAGTACGATTAGTATAAAATAGCCTTCATCCTAGAACGAAGGTTTACGAACAGACCAAAAATTCTGAATACAATCGTACAATATGATTTAAACTCATACAGTACGACTTGAAGAATTCTACTATTCATACGGGATAATTGCTAGGATGATCAAAACTCATCTCTGTACATCGTAGGGTATGACCTACTTCATATAGTATGATAAGTTAAAATCAAGGGATCGTCCAATATGAAGTCTGGGACGATCAAAAATAGCCATGATTTATCGTATAATATGATTTTATTCGTAAAGTATGATAAACAATCCGAAATTAAACCTTGATTTGTCCATTAATCATGGGGTTAATTTAATTAAGTGTTCAAAATAAATCGTATAATAGTTATATATTCATTCAGTATGAACGGCTAATAAACTTCCTTAAACTAAACTGACAGCTAGGATTTTTGATTAGTAACACATCATATAGTACGATATTAATCGTATAGTACGACCTATTCACATAAAGACGTCTCAGCCAGATCATATCGTACAGTATGATATAAGTTTGTATAGTATGATAAACATAGAAAAAAATATACATTTCTTAAGAACTTCTCCCCCTGTGTGTGTGCATGGTTGCTTAGACTTATATGCAATTTGTGGTCAGACTTAAGAAAAGAAAAATAAAATAAATGAAAAAATTACAATGTTATAAACTCACACTCCTACTCCACCCAATTTTGAGTCTTCTTGTTGACTTGAGTAACTTGTGATCTCCCTGAAATGTTAGTACTCACAGACAACAATAAAAATCAAAGATATTCAATGAATAGTAATTCAGACGACATTATTTGTCATTATCAAAATCTCAAACTAGGGGTCATGGATTGCAAGAACAACTTATGCAAATAAAATGGATAAACAATCATTTTCATAGACTCTAGCCATTATCTTAGGATTCACCCTATCAGGAAGACACTAAGAAATATTTTTTGCTATTTCCTCAATTTATTCATAAGTATCCTCTCGAAAGGCTCTGACATTAAAGACTCTCTAGCTATAGAATCAATTATGGCTCTAAGGGATCGTACCAATCCATTATAAAAAGTTTCAATTATCAACCAATCAGGTAAGGAATGGTAAGGGAATTTGCTAAGCATGTCTTTTAATCTGTCCCAACTCTCACAAGTAGATTCTCCTTCTAATTTAGTAAAAGAAAAAAATATCATTTCTTTGTTTGACAACCTTAGAAGGTAGAGAATACTTTCCTAGAAATTTATGGGAAATGAATTCAATTTTGTAATAAAGCCTAGAGGTAATGAATTTAAGCACATTTTTTTCCTTTCTTGTTAGAGAAAATAAGAACAAACCAAAGTCTAATGGCATCATCACTATCACCATTGTAATTAAATATTACATAAATTTTTATGTAATTTACTAAATCTTTGTTAAGATTTTTAATGGGAGTTCCCCCAAATTGTTAATTTTTTACCCTCTAAATGATTGTTGGTTTTAATTAAAAATCATTTTCTTGGATGGAAATCCAGTTTTTGTTATGATCAATTTTGTATACCATAGGGTTTGCAAAATCCTTAAGAGGTCTAGAATAATCTTAGTCTCAAATAGGGACAGCCATTTTCAAAATCTTTTTGGTGGATATAATTTTAGAAAGGTTCTCTAAATTTTTTAACACAAATTTAGTAATTAATACCTTCTATGGCTTCTAAGCATGCTACCACAATTGAGCAATTAGTAAAATAAAATAAAAGAATAAAAGAATATTGTAGGACTAATTATATAATTGATTTAACAATATAGTAAAATTAAAAATAAAATAAATCATCCCTAACAACGGTGCCAAAAACTTAATGGTGTCAGTGAAGTAACTTAAAGAATTAAGAAAATGATTGAGGGCTCTATCAATGCTAAAGAATGCTAAGATTTTCTTAGATATAAAAATTATAAAGAACCCCACTTAATATACACAAGTATATGTTCCAAATATAATAATAGAGTGACTGAGTAGAATATCGATCCCACGAGTAAGAATATTTACTTGTAATTACTAGTACTATTTACTATAATTATAATAATTATCCAACTCAATAAAAATAAGCATTGGTGGAGATTAAATCACACAGCTTAAAATAAATAAATAATTTAAATGAAACACTATTTGAATAAAATGTTTTAGATTTATGACATGTCAATACAATATGTCCAAATGATTGTATTTTATATTAATGTTACTTAGAGCATATGCATCATCAACCACATATTTAAGTCTAAAGAGACAAAGGATAAATTAAACCCTTTCAATATCAATACCACTCTAAACTCCCATAGTTTATCACCTTACAAAAATCTTAGAAGAGTAAGTAAAGCATGTACTATTAAAACCTACTCCTTACAATTCATCTCTACAAATTTGGTATAAGTCAAGCAGTATGCCTATACTTACATTATATAAATCTAATATACCTAGTTGTGCCTACTTTTCAATTCTTAGGATCAACATTAGACATGATATTAACTATACATATGACCACTTTGTGCATTAAATGAAGAAATTTCAAATTTAAATAATCATTAAATTATTGATGAAGATAATTCATTGGTACTCCATATTATATTTACACCATCAATCTAAAACAAAAGAGTTCAGCCAGACATGAAGAACAGTTGAAGCAAACTTAATTTTATTAATTGAACAAATAAAAGAAAGTATTTAAGAAAATATGTCTATGAATGAATTTAATGATGTCCTCTACACTCCACTTTGCACATATAGAATTACTTGCATAAACATTGACCAAACAATCTTATTATATGGATCTAGGGCACGTTAAATTCCCTTAAGTATCACTCCAAAAAAAAATATTGATAAGCACTTTTAAGATAAAAATTAACTAAGCGACTGAACACCCTTATTAACATTACAAATGGATTATTCATTTAAAAACACATAAAATGGATTATGATGCCATGGTGCGGGGGAAACTTGTACTGTGGTGCCCATAAAATAAATATATGTCGTAGCACTTAAGGATTCCGTCCTCTATGGTGCTTACTGATGTGAACCTACACATTAGTGAATAGTCTCTTCTCTTTACTGGTAGATCCTATCCTGAATTGTTATAGTTGTAGTGTTGGGACTGTTCTAATAGTTTATAGGTGTGACATCGACATGGCACTTCCCTTGGCTTAGCGGCACTAGAAATTTACACCCCAGTGTTGTACAGGCAGATATTGGGCAACACCATGTCCATATTGGGTGCTCTGGTTGTGTTAATGATGGTTCCATGGCGGTGTAATCAGATGCCACAACACTATACCATACTAATTTTTTTGCACGATTCATGCATTTTCTTGCTCAAACATAACAAAAACCAAATGGTTTCATAGGCAATTTAACATATTAAACATAACATTATTTACATTCATTAAAAAGTCAATCACAACCAATAAGCTGACTGTATACATAACATCTAATGAATTTAATTAAACAATCCATAGTTCCTGAACAAGTAAGCTAATTTGTAAGAATGACCACTCTATAAATTCACCTTAAGGAACTTTTTGAAATGCATGTAAAACTAAGGCCGGGTAATGAGTATATTTTGAGTTATTTGAATGATATCGTCTACTATAATTATTCAATTACTCCCTATATAAGTGTCCGATAGGCTTGAAATTTTATGGATAGTTCATTGAAGTGTTCCACACATTAACAAAAAATTTCATGATAATTTGAATTATATAATGGCCTTAATTGAATTTTCAAATTACATGGTAACAATTTGACCTAAAATTTTGTAAATTCGTATAGGAGAATCAATAAACTATTTTGGCATGTTTTTTTTTAGATTGTATATTTAGTATTCAAGATTAGTTGGCCCTAATTGTAATCAAAATCTTGGTCAAGTTTTCTATAAATAAATTTTTAAATGTGTAGATGAATTTAATTTGGAAATTCTTAATAAATTAAAGAAAGTTTTTTATGGCCAACAATATTTTTATTGATTGATCTTTAGATCAACACTAACATTGGGATTAAATTTCATACATACTAGAACTCATTTGGTATGTCAATTAGCCAACTCTAAATTCAATAACACGATTGAAAGTAATATTTTCCTCTTATCCTCATGATAACTCTATAGTTATTACCTTCCTTAGTTCTACTGATCCAACTATTTTCATATCTGATTTTCTAGATTGATTTTCCTCCTTATTTTTTGTGTATTTATACTATTTTGAGAGATGATTTAATTGAGGATTAAGGTTGGTGTACTAATTTCCTATTGAATGATGGTTGTTTCAATCATTATTTAAATGTTAGGGTGAGGTATATTGATATTAATAGCAGCTTTGTTTGGTGGAACTGGGACCTCTGGCTGGTTGTCTCTAGGTTATGTGCTGATTGCTTATTGTGTATGTGTGCTAAAACTTTATTGATTAATCTGTCTATTAATGTTTTCTTTCTTGGTTGGATTTTCTTTTTATGGTTGGTTGCATTTCATTCCTTCCAAACACTACCCATGCTGGTATAGTTGTAGCCTAGATTCTCATTTTGGATTAATATAAATAATTTATATACTTGGTTTGGCTCAGGTTTTGCCTAACTACTCTTAGTCCTTTTGTTTTAATGTGGGGTATTTTCCATGTTCCTCATGGTTATAATTATTATGTGAGCATTTCGTATTCTAATTACTCGTTTTGTATGGGAGCTTACATATGGCCATTAACAGGTTATTCTTCATTATTGTTGAAGGGGTATCCTTCACCTATATTTTGTATAAGTCTAATTGGATTCAAAAATTATGTAGTTACAATCCTCTATTTTATTTCCAAGTTTTGTTGTTCTTCTTCTATATTTATAGTCCTTATTTCTTACAGGTTCTTTGGACAAAAGTTTTTCTTGACAAGTTGATTAATTTTTGTAGGAATTGCGTGCTAAAAGTCTACTTTATGGCCTTCCTTTTTTGGTGCTGTCTACTTATATCCCTAGAATATTATTAGGATTTTTTGTAAACTGTAGTATAGGGGATCATCAACTCTTAGGTTATTCTTTAACTTTTTTTGTGGCTCCGTCAAGCAGTAGTGAGCTGAAGGTCCCCTTTAAGGGCCTTGTAAGCTTTTTTTTTAATTAATGGGTAGGCCCCTTTGCGGGTTTCACAAAATAATAATAATCTCTCTAATGGGATTTTTCTTGATAGTTGGCAACCTATTAAAAATATTATTATTATTTGGAATTTGAATGGGGAATATTTTATTATTGTGATTACTAATCCTTTTTATGAATTTTTTTGTATGGTTATGTGAAGGTGGAAATCAATTTTTATCTTAACTCTATCATTAGTTTTTCTTTTGTTTGGAGCATGGTTAGTCTAGTTTTTTATGAATATTTGGTCCTTCTCTTTTTTTTTTTTTTGAAAATGCAATAAGCAACTTTTTATTCACTTACTACTTACAAGAAGATTCCTCCTATAACAATTCTAAAAAAAAAAAGGAGGAACATTATTCCTAGAGAAATCATCCCAATAAAAGGACAACAAAAGAGCATAGTTAGCACAAAAATCTGCTAACTTATTACAATTTCTCTTAGAAAAGGAGAAAATAAAATGCTTAAAATTAGATAAAAAATCAACCGCCAGCTTTGACAATGAATTTTGAAAGATTTTGATGACATTAAAGTTGTCACCCTCAATCACAATGCCTTTTACATCAAGCATCCAATCTTGAATACATTCTCTCAATGCCAGTATTGCAAATAACTCCATTTGCGAGCAGTCCCAATGAAAACATTGAATCCCAAAAGCAGCTAAACCATGCCCTTTACAATCCCTGAAAACACATCCATTGTCGGCTTTGTTATTAGAAAGTACTGAAGCATCAATATTCACCTTGATCCAACCCGGAGGAGGCGGATGCCAAGAAGATTGAGACAGCTTATACAGCTGATTAGCATCCCAGTTATCTCAGATTAAACAAGAATCAAAAGATGAAATAGTATGAATAATGGAATTTGAAGCAATGGTAGAACAGCTGTCTTCCGATCCTCCATGAACTAGTTTATTTCTACTCTTCCAGCAAAAGAATACCACAAAGCAAAGTAAATTTCCAAGGAACAGATTTGATTCAGCAAAGTTATTTAATAGTTGATAGCATTCAGCTAAGGAATCAAAAGCTGGAATAATAAAAGGCCAAGCAGCAAGCATTTCCAATACCCTTTTAACCATATAACACTGTGAAGCTATATGTTGTATATTTTCCATCTCCTTACATCCTCTCAGACATCCTCCAAACTCAGCCAATCTCCGATATAACAAAAAACCAAACGTTGGGATTGCATTCCTGCATAATAGCCACCAAAACATAACAATCTTCGGCTTTAGCTTAAGTTTTTTTCTCCAGATCCATGTCTCATCTTCCCTGTCATTTTCAAAACTTTTCTCATATGCAATTATTGTTATTGATTTACCAGAAAACTTTCTTATACATTCCAACTTGTCTTTATTAACTTCGGTATAAATTGGAATTGAAACAATCAGTTCAATCAGGTGCTGACCATAACAGAGCTTCAACTTGTTTATGTCCAATATTCCATCAGAAATAAAAGCCGAAACCTGACAGAATTCTAGATTTAAAACTATTACAAATGTTGGCCACTTATCAATGGTCTTATCCAAGATCCAAATATCTTTAAAAGTATCCACATTCTTACCATTAAAAATCCTCCACCTCATAACATGATGCAAGTAATCTGCTCCATTCATAACGATTTTCCAAGTTGAAGAACAACAGCTTCTGTTAGCCACATTCCATAAATCATTTCCATACTTGGATCTTAAAACTCTATTGAGAAGAGAGTTAGGATTTTTAATGAAATTAAGAGCAAAATTAGACCTCAAAGGCCCCAATTTCTCCACCAGTAATTATAAACCCTAGCTTCCTTTTTTCTTTGGTTTACACAAGATGTCCCAAGTAACATAGTGCATCCCATAGCTTCCATCTCTTTTATTCCAAAGAAAATCTCTACACATTTTCTCCACTTCATACAAAACACCCAAAGGAATTAGTGAATGGTTAGAAAGGAAAATAGGCAATGAGAGGACTGAAGCATTGATCAAGGTAATTCTTCCTGCAAGAGAAATAAATTTAGAACCCGAAAGGTTCATTCTAGCCGCCGATTTCACAATGAGATTATTGAAATCTAATTTTACCAATCTTCTTAGAGCAATCTTAACTCCCAAATATTCCATCTCATTTACCATTTTCATCTTGAGGATCTTGACAAGAGAGCTCTACAATTCCTTTTTTTACAGATTTACTGAAAAGAATAGCTAACTTAAGCAAGTTTACTTTTTGGTCGGTCCAACTACAATAGTTCTTCAAAATTTTATCAACTTTCTTCAAGCATTTTATATTAGCTCTAGTGAAGATCACAATGTCATCAGCATATATAAGGTGAGAAATCATAGGGCATAAGGATTAATTTTAACACCAATCCCATTTCCTCTAATTTCAAATTCTTTAGTTAATAATTGGGAACACAATATAAATAGATAAGGTGACAATGTGCATCCTTGTCTAAATCCGCAGTAGGCCTCTATCCACTTGGAATTTCTTCCATTGATCATAATAGAATACTTGGGATTAGTAACACATTCCATAATTAGTTTAGAAAAATACTTTGGAAACCAAAACCAATCAAGAACCTTTTCCAATGTAGACCAACACATACTGTCATAGGCCTGTTCCATATCAACTTTCATAGCCACCAATCCTTTCTTAGCTTTAGAATGTCTAAACTTGTTAAACAATTCTTCTGCAAGAAATATTTGATTTGACATTGACCTTCCCTTTATGAAAGCATTTTGAACTTTAGAAATGATTTTAGGAAACAAGAAATTCATCATGTTTAAGATCATTCTCGCCACAATCTTATAAATTGCATTACACAAGATAATGGGACGATAAATAGAAGGTATCAATGGATTATCAACTTTGGGAATTAATACCACATTTGTCTCTTTCCATCAAGGACAAAGAGAACCAGTAACAAAAAAATCATTGATTGCTGCCCATACCTCATGCTTAAAGATTGACCAATAAGACTTAATAAAAGAATAAGTGATGTCGTCAATACCTGGTGATTTATTGTCTCCCAAAGTTGAAATGACCTCATCTAGATCTTTCATAGAGAATTCCTTGCATAGAAGTTTGCAATCCTCTTCATCCAACTTTTTAGAAGATTGCGGCCATCCTTGTAATATGCAGTTCCTTGATCTCCATTTGCAATTAAAGAAATTGAGAAAATTTTCTTCAATTTTCTGCTGGTCTTCAGAGATCAATCCTTCTTCATTTTTAACACCATTGATCATATTGACATTCCATCTTGCCGTAGCAAATGCATGGAAGAACTTGGAGTTAGAGTCTCCATCTTTAAACTATTGAATAAAAGCCCTCTATTTCCAACACATGCTAAGCCTGCCTAGAGTGGCATTAAAATCCGCAACTTTGGACCTCAAACTGCATAGCTTTCATTCTGATAAACCTCTCGAATTCACTTATTCTTCCTGCAATTCCAGGATTTCTCTTTTAAGCTTATCTATTTCATCAACCAGGTTTTTATGTTTTTCCTTACTCCAAAAGTATAAGGACCTCAAAGTTCTTTTGAATTTGATATTTAAGATTTCCGTAGGAGAACCTTTAACTTGTTTGTTCCAAGAAGCTATTACCACTGAATGTGATGCTTTGTAAGATAACCAGATATCTTCAAACATAAAATTTCTCCTCTTCGTAAGCTTAGAAGCAATGATTTTAATAGAGATTGGACAATGGTCCGAAGCTATTCTAGCTAAATGCCTTACCACCGCCATTTGGAGTAAGTTTAAAGCAACACAATTAAGAAGACATTGATTTAATCTCTCCAGGATCCTACCTCCTCCATTTTTACTATTACACCAAGTGTATTTCGGACCCAAGAATCCAACATCATGAAGGTCACCATTACTCATAAATGAGAGCATGTCTTGAGAACCTTGAGAATGTACAAATTTTTTCCTACCTCTTTTCTCACTTTGGGATGATATGCAATTAAAATCTCCCCCTATAATCCATGGAAAATTATTATCATAAAAATTTTCCAACTTACTCCAAAGGAGCCTTCTATTACTGCTCTCCCTACTCCCATAAACCGTTGCTATCATCCATCTTTGATTATTTTTGATATTAAGTCTTCCCAACACAACCTGCTCATTGGCTTCTATGACATCAAATGATGCCAAATCAGCCCTCGAACATACCAAAATACCACCTGATAGACCTGCTGCAGAATACAGAAAAAATTCCCAATCTTCTCCAATGAATTTTTTTACTTCCACAGTATCCATTGAAGAAACTTTTGTTTCCACCAGACCTACGAACAAAGCTTCAGTATATTTAACAATCTCTTTCAAATACCTGGAGGCTTCCACCTTCCTTTCCCCCCTACAATTCCAAAAGATAAGGGAACTCATTTTTTCTTTGAAGTGGGATTAAACCCACAACAAATTACCTTTGTTTCACCCTTCCTTGTTTCATACTTCAATGAATAATTCCCCAAGGACTTAAGTTCTTTTTGCAATTTGAACTTAACTTCACCATGACCAGAGACATTTACCAAATCCTTTCGGACATCCATTTCTTTAACAGTTTTTTCATCCGCCTCTAGCTCACCTTCTTCTCTATCAACCAAAGAATTTTCTTCAGTAGTATCTGCATTTCCATCTTCATTAACTATTTGAAGTATAGAGAACATGTTTTTCCTCTAAAGAAATTAAGGAACTTTCACAGCCGAGTTTTTTTCTTCTTCCAATTCAGCAGAATTGCTGACAGATACCAATGGTTCCAACTCTTCCACTTCCTGGGCTCTTAGCTCTTTTTGAAGTTTAAAATCATATTTTTTATAGGGAATACTTGAATTTGCAAGTAATCCATCAGGACTTACTTGAGTTCGCAAGCAACCCTTCCCAACTTTGTCATTTGAAATAGAAGAATAATCAGCCTTCTCTAAGTTATCAACCTGAGAGCTGTTA
The DNA here is from genome assembly GCA_022539455.1 of Dendrobium nobile. NCBI lineage: Eukaryota > Viridiplantae > Streptophyta > Magnoliopsida > Asparagales > Orchidaceae > Dendrobium > Dendrobium nobile. The sequence continues at coordinate 35,552,933 of CM039724.1, read as the reverse complement.
AGAGCATTTTCTTCTTTATAATTGAAGTCTTGAACAACTTCAATTTTTCCTCTTGTCTTTTCAGAAATAGACTTTACAATCACCTTCTCATCACATTTAGAAGGAGCTGTTTTAACCGGCTCTATATTACAGCCAGTTTCCATAGTATCTTTAAAACATGAATCTTGCAAAGTCTCTTCCAGGATGCTGAATTTGTTCTTCACACATAATTCAAAGTTTTAGTCTTCAATAACCCAAGAGAGTTACTTCTAGCTACAGATTCTGAAATATGAATTCCAACATTATTCTGTGGTTCAATCACAACACCTTCTTCTATGATGGAATTTATCTGAGCTGGAGGATCATTTTGAAGATCAGTTTTTTGATTAGGTGTAGTTTTCGTGAAAGCTTTATTCTTCCTGAATTTGACCTGTATCCAAGTTCCTAATTCATCTTGTCCATTGGAATTTCCTTCTTCATGATTCACCCTTTTTTCACTAACATTTGAAATAGGAACAAATGTTTTTGTAGAAGAGTTATTGAAAAGAGGACATTTGTTCTTCAAATGGCCAATTTTGCTACTGTGATAACATAGAGATGAAATCTTCTCATATTCTATCTTTTGGAAGGATCTACCATGCATTCCTTCAATCCAAACATCTTTAGGTAATTTTTTATCTAGATCAATACGAACACAAACTCGGGCATATTCCCTCTTTCCCCATTTAAATGAATTGCCATCTAGATATAAAGGAACTCCTATCATAGATGCAATTCTACAAATATTTTGTTCATCCCAACAATGTAAAGGTAAACACGGCATACGAATCCAAATAGGTGTCATAAGACCTTTGAGAGATTCAGGGGAAAATGAAGGGGACCATCTATCCAAACCAATAATATTTCCTCCAATAAACCAAGGACCTCCTTCTAAGACTTCTTCAACAGCATCAGGCTTTGTAAAGAACAGAGGATCCAATCAAGACCCAAGGTTGTAAGATGAAAGTTCCCAAATCTGAACCATTTCTTCCAAAGCTCTCTACTGCAGACCGGGAAAGGGATATTGCTACCCAAGACTTTAATAACCAATGAATTTCTCAAAACGTGTGAATTAACATTTTCAAGTTCTGAATTTATAATTACAGCAATTCCGTCATCAGTAATGGGAGTTGAGTTCATATTATAGTTAAGCTTGATGTGCTGAGTCTTCTTCCAAGCATTAAGAAAACTTTCTTTAGGACCATTATCTGCACTCTTTACCTTAGCATCACAGGAAATCTTTTCAACATGTTCATATTGCATGAAAGACTTAATAGGCAAGTCTGTGCAAAGATCAGAAGGTTGCTTATCATTAGTATGAGATATATTGTTAAAGTCATTCAGGATATTCACATTTATCGCTAGCCATAGGTTATAGATTGCATTTGAACAACCAAATTTATTAACAAAAATCTTCACATCTGATGAAGAAGCTTCCATATCATTAGATTTCTGATTCAAATTTGCACTAGACCTCTTAAGTCGCAGAGTAATGCAATCAGGATTAATCAAAATACTTTTACCATTACCTTCCACAGAATCATCATTCTTCTTCACAGGTGAATAAAATACATCTCTGATAATCAGAGGTCTTGCAGCAATTCTGGTTTGTACGTTGTTAGCATCTGAATGCGGAAACATCTATCATCGATCACCTTCTTCTCTGATTTGTCCATCTGAACATTCAGTGTTGTTATACGAACCGACTGGTGGTCGGTAACCTTCCACCATCATCGCCAAGATCCGGCGATGAAGGTTGCATGAAAACCGCGAATTAAAAATTCAAAATCCGTGGCCATGCTTTATGGTGGCAGTAGGAGCAATATTTGGTCCTTTTCATGGCCATGCTTTATGGTGGCAGTAGGAACATAATAAGGATGCTTGTTGTTACTGTGCTAGATTAGGTGTTTATCTGATACTACATTACTGAGCTGGTTCTCCCTTAATCCATTCTCTCTTCTAGATAGAATTTATTTTTATACCAAGGTGGGGTTTGCATTGCTCTTTCGGGATTTTGTTCGTCCGTCGATTGTTTTTATTTATGTTTCATGTTCGTCTTACAGGTCTTAGGGGTAACTTATCTCTATTTATTTATGCATTATTCTTATGCAACCTGGTGTAGTAATAGAGTCTTTTCCTTTTTTATATAAATGTAAATTTGTATAGAGTTATAAATGAAAACATAAGTGAAAGACTTAAATATAGTTGCTTATTGTATAATGAAGTTAAAAAAAATGTTTTTTTTTAATTTTGTCTTCTATAATTTTTTAGATGCATGTTAATACCTAGAGGCTAGGGCATGAAGACCTAAAGGCCTGATATAAGAAAATGAACTTTGTATAAACTTGTATCACTTTATATATGAAGAAATTCAAGTTTGTAGTATGAGGAGCTTGTCCACCATTACTTTGTTGTTGACCATAATTTGCATATCAAGTTGCACTTGCTATGATATTTTCTTTACATTCCTTCCTTTTTAATAAAAGATTTCCTATTTGATTTATATATACTTTATGAGTAGAATTGCTTGTTTTTCTTAGGAATATTTTTGGTGTTGCATATGCTTTTGACTGGACTTTAAACTTAAAAGTACCATGACTCTAATTGCCTACATTCATAACATGCATTTTACTTTCCTGCTACGTACATAAACAAACCCACACAAGACAATGATAAACTAGGGGTGGCCTAAGAGACTCAGCTGAGCCTACTATTCCCTATTAGTATATGGTAGTTATGCTACAATATTGTTTCTTAGAAAGCTAGAAATTTGTATTAAAATTTGCAAATAAAAGTTTTAGAAATTAGGGAAAATTTCATTTCAAATTATATTAGTTAAGAACACATGAACCCTATCATATTCAAAACTCTAATTTGAGTTTTAAACTTTAAACCTTCATTGTTAAATAAATAATCTACATATCAATCAATCATTAGAGCTAAAATTATATATTAACAAAAGAGCCTAGATAGTTAGGTAGTTGTTCACTCCAAGCAGACGTAAGATCAATTATATAGTTCCTATACTTCTATCTGGACATAAATCTTACTTTTATAATAAATCAATAACTTAAACCTAAATTTTGATCTTGATCTAAGTCATTTGAAGCCTTACTCTTGTATAGGTTTGACTGTTTCTTAGTATCTTAGAATCTCAAGTGCTCTCTCATTTTCTTCATGTGAATTCAAAAATAAGTGTTTAACTTTGAACTATTTCCTATGTATAAACCTAATTCAAATCCTTGTGTGTAACCTTTGTCTATCATTAAATATTTAGTTATCACTTTAGTCAAGAGTTTTCTTAGGAGCTTCTCCGAAAATGTAATTAACTGTAAAGGCTGGCCTTTATTGTGAACTTAGAGAAAAATTAATCCCTTCTTTAGAACACTAACGTAAGGAAACTTTTTTGATGTAGAATAATATTTATCTTTGTTTATTTTCATTTTTTTAAATGATAGTTTAATGTCATTTGATCTTTCAAGATATTGAAATATTCACTATACTACATTTGATTATGAAAATAATACAAATCTATTTATATTCTTTAGTGTAAAGTAAATCACCACTTCTATATTTTGAAATGGTATTTTGTTAGATTTGTATATTTTATTATAGGAATATAAAGTGAAAATCGATTCGAGATAAAATTTTCAATAACATGATGCTATATTTGGAAACAAAAAAAATTTAATCTTCACATCCTCATCTCTTTAATCTACACCTTATATAAGATGGTTTTCAAGCCATAATGGTAGTCAAAGTTTTGATTTTAAGAGGTTCTACTATTGCAATGGAAGAGCTAGAGCTTATGTTTTTATGATCCAAACATTTTAAGAGGTTATTTAGTTTCTCCTACTTATTATTATTATGCATAATTTTGTGTTATCTAACATTTAATGTGTAACAAACATCATGCGCCGCCAAAGGATCAAAGCTCAAGATTCGAGAGTATATGATTGATTTCCTGTAAGAGTCTACATTTTTTTTCTTAAGTTAATATATTATAAAAGATGTATGCTACCATAATAATCAAACAAACACACAGGGGGAATAAAAAAATAAATAATTTTTTTTTCAAATCATGCTATAATGTCAATCGTATAATCAGTTCAAGCAAAAATTAATTAAAATTTTTTATTTAAATAAAAAATAAAATTAAAAAATAATAGATTGTATAGTATAATTATACATCACACTGGACAATCAGTATAATTATACTATACAATTAGTTGTAACCAAAACCCCAACCATTGAATCTAAGTGATCTAAAATATTTAAATTTGAATTTGAAATTTTGAACTATTTGTATTGTACGAATCATTTTGTATAGTATAATATTTTAGTTAATTGTTAAAATAGGTTAGTTAATTAAGTAATCAAATCAAATCTAATTTCTTATATATCCTATTGTATGATATATATATATATATTATTGTAAGAGTTTGCTAAGGAGTCTCTAGACAAAGTTGGGTTTGTCTAGTATGATCCAAAAATTGTACTGTCTGAATCACTTGAGGGCTCTAAAGATGATTTTTGTTCATCATGTACACTCTGAATTTTAATTTATTCTAATAAATATATACTACTATTCATTCATAAAAAGATCAGTTAACAAACTTTAAAAAATATTCCTGTAACCTATTCATAATATAGTCTTACAAAAGGAGAATTGAACTAATCGTATTGCACTATTAATAGATCATACTATTCATATATTGATAGCTAAATGAAATATTAAGGTTTTCTTGGAGCCTGCTATTTAATAATCTCTTATTTTATTTAGAGAAGTATTTAGTAGTAATTGGGTTGTGAATTCTGTGAGAAAGCATTGAAGACATAGCTTTGTGCTAGGGAGAGAAAGGGTAGATTTTTTTAGAGAGGGAGAAGATTCTTGTGACATTTAAGTGAGTGTGAGAGGGCATTTTCCCATAATTTCTCTGGTGAATTTGCAATTAAGTTCTTTTATGCTTCAAGGTTTATCTTGTGGGAAAGCTTTGGGAAGAAGATCAATTTGGCGACAAAGGACCCAACGACTCAGCCACACCAGATAGTTGAAAGGGATTTGACTACTTCGTCACACCGTTAGTAGATGGGATTCAGCTACTACGACGCTCTGGATTTGTGTAAGAGATTCGTGTAAGGGCTTCTTTGGCCTGCATTGGGAACCAATGAGATACCGTAAAGAGTTTAGTGCAATACCTCAAGAGGAGGAATCCCGGGAGTGGATGTAGGTCAAGTTGATTAAATCACTATAAAATTCTAGTATGTTTGTTCTTTTATATTTTTCATTTTATTTTTTAAATCTATTCTCTTTCATATTTATTGTCATATAATCAAGTATGTGTTGAGATTATATAGATGCAAGACTTGTGATTGATTGAGGTTATTTTTTATTTCAAAAAGAATTATATATATATATATAACATTAGGACTGGGCTCAACAAAGGTGCTAACAGGAGAGTGACAATTGTTGAAGACAGAAAGGTGCTAACAGGAGAAATGAAAGGGCTCAAAAGTTTTTTGTGAATGACTAAAAAGACTAACTTTTGCCTTTTTCATACTTTTAAAAGAAATATATATATATATATATATATATATGGAAAAGAAAAAAAAACAAAGAATGATGAAAGTAAAAATGAAGCCATCATAATCCATTCACCCTGAGAATTTTCGGCCAAATCTTTAAGAATTGATTCTAGCTGACAATTTGCATTAACTCATTCATGACCCGATTTCATGTTTATCCATTTTTTTATAAGCTTGTTCAATTTAACTTTTTATTAAAATCTTACATTATATATATATATATATATATATATATATATATATATATATATATATGTTAAAAAAATAAGTCTGTAATTGTGGAACTTTTATTTGGTCCGGTGAACGTACGCAACTCTACGTTCGGCCGCCAGAAGAATCGCGCCACGCGTTTTCATTATTTACCGCGCGCCCCGACAACCTGACCCGGAACGAACCCAAGATTGCTCGGTATTGCTAGGTATGGGTCGATTTTGCTCGGTGCGCAATAACCAATACCGAGCAATATCGAGCAAATAACTAGCAATACCGAGCAAATACCGAGTTGTACCGAGTTTTTTCTAGCAATACCAAGCAAATCCCTAGCAATACCGAGCAAATCCCGAGCAAATATCGAGTTGTAGAAAAACTCGGTACAACCCAGTATTTGCATGGTATTGGTCTTCACAGAGCGGTATTTCTCGTTTTTGCAAAGCAATACCTAGCAATACCGAGCAAATACAGAGCAATACCGAGAAAATATCGAACATAGCATTCCCGGGTTCTGCTCCGGTCAAGTCGTCGGGCCGCGCGATAAAGAGTAAGAGCACGTGTCGACATCTTATTGGCAGCCGAATGTAGCTCTACGTCCGGTTAGAGAACGTAATAATTGTTCGTTATTGTGTCCCTAGAAATCTTGTATAATTAAAGAAAATTGTAATCCTAATTTTATAATGGAAATTTAATAAGAATAGGCGTATATTTATCAAAATGTACTTTAAAATAAATATAAAAATTAATTACTTAATTAAAATATATATTACACTTTCCTTATAATATATTTTGTAAGTACTGAATAAATTTTAATTAAATTTGCGCGCCTTAAAAAGTTTTTCCCACTTACCTACTATTACTACTTACCAATCAAAAATACTTTTCTATCTTTATGGCCGGGCATTCCAGCCATTCCTTAAATGCCGAATCGCTGAAATCTACTCGACAATATTTTATTCTAAAAATAGGGATAAACTAAATATGACCACTCTCAACCCTATAAATAATCTATTAAGTATAAAAAAATATCACGCACCTTTGTTCTCGTGGCCGGCGTTTTTTTAATCCACATGCGTTATTTCATGTCCACCAACGTCATTTTCCTCCAACCTCCATGACTAATCCCTCTCCTTCATCTGTCTGTATTCATAAAAAAACGAAAAGTTTCAAAAAATTAGCGTTAATTAAGCTTATTTAAACTTAAATCACTTCCCACTTTTATTAGATCACCTGCTTCTCCATGAAACTCGCCATTGAGCGAAAAAGATGAGCTTCTCAATCATTTAGGAGGTCTAATTCAGTTATTTAAGTTAATAAATTCAGCTCAAAATTAGCATTAATGTAATAAAATAAAGTATGATTTTAAAGTACAACATAAAAGTTAAGCACATAGTTAAGTCTATAAGTCTATTTATTAAGAGTTTAAATTTTCAATCTAAAAGTTACTGATTCATAATTTCATGTTAGTTTGCAATTAAATTCACTTTTAAAAAAAAAACATATCTTTCGTATTCTGCTTTTTCTTTTATATTTTCAACGTGATTCATTTGTGTACATAAATTATTTTTTCTATTTAAAAGTTGAAGTAGAAAATCATTTTCTGAATAGGAGATAATGGGTTGATTGTTCCTCGTGTAGATAGCATATAACGTAGCGGCGAAGGCTTATTAAAGAAATACCGACCGAAGAGGAAAGAAATCTTTTATCATTGCAATCCTTGTGGATTACCAAAAAGGGCTTCTTTTATGTTTTAATTTCTTCCAAATGAATGAGCCAAGTAATCCTTCAACTAGTTGGGCTAAATGGTATTATTATTAGTCAATAAATCCTTAAATTTGATAGCCGAGGCTGGAGAGTCTAATTGCTTGCATTCGAATGAAGTTTTATTTAGCAGATTTATGTGCTGCGGACAATGATGATCATCTGCTATTCTTCTTTTGGATGGCCTTAGTGGCAACCAAAGAAGATTGGAAGTGGGATTTTGAAAGGTTATTTTTTTTTTCTGAGTCCCAGCAAATCCATCCATCCAGTCCGTCTATCAGATTTCAGACAATTATTCCGTCTCCAGCTGAGTTTCTATTTTTCTGAACCGTTGAAGGAAGGTTGCTTCAGACTGTCTATGTTTTTCTGATCGATTGGTTATTCTTTTTTTTTCTGTTTGTTCTGTAATTTGCCTTTTATTTCATGTTCTCTTAATTCTGGTAGCTTGTTATTAGGCTGAATTGTTATGGTTTTTATTTTTGTTATCTGTAAGCTGCTTTGATTTAATAAAACGGGCTATGCCCTCAATTTTTCCAAAAAAAATGAAGTGACTTGTTTGCAAGATGTGAACGTACGTCTTCCATGTTTTGATGGCTAATTGAATATATCATCATTATCTAAGGAATTAACTTTACTTATTACTTAATTATTGTTAATGTATACTTAAACAATATATATAGTATAGGGGTAAAAAAGCCCTTCGATTAATTACTGTAAAACAACAATACACCTATAAAAGATGGAAACAAAAGTAAAAGAAACGGAGACTATATGCAGCAAACAAAATAAGTGCAGTTCAAAGAAATGGCACAAAAGTACACATCACAAAGAGATATACATCAAATCTAAATCTAAAAAGCTAGGAAAAGAATATAAAAAGAAAAAATCCAACAATCATTTATCTATCGACGTATATAGTACTCCCTGGTTGCTAAAGAGACCCTCCAAGGGAATACAAGCTGTTGGATGTGAACATCATTCTTCATAGTCCAATGTGGCATCTGAGACCTGCAATAGCAATTAAGAGGCGACTCACCAACATAGAAGCAGATAAAAATAGCAACTTCCCATGAAAGACATTGAACGTCTAGGATAAACCAAACTAGCCCCAGTTTTTCACCAGCACAAAATCAACATATAAGTGACTTAATCTCCTCAAAACTCTTCAGCTTAGTGATTTTTGTGAGATGGCTTTCTTGATTTTCTTTACTACGTGGTTAATATATTCATTAATCCTTCCAAATCTAGTATTATTTCTTTCATGCCAAATGAGATCTAGAGAACAATATATTATTATTATTAGTTTTTTTTTGGTAAATTCCAGGGCAGAAGCCAATGTAATAAAACAATAACCAATTACAATGAAATTTTATAAAAGAAAATCCGCAAAAGAAAGGGGGAACAAAAAAAAAAAGGGAACAGGAAAAAGATAGGACAGAAATCAAACAAAAAACCCCAGTTCATAAAAAAAAGCAAAAAAAAGAAGGGTTTAACAAAACTGGAGTCAGAGTACAAAGGCCAACACCCATTTAACCAAATCTCATAAACAAAGCAGCACGAGAGTAACAGAGGAAGATATGGTTGCCACGAGGCTTACAAAAAACAATCGCGGGAAGCAAAGGGGCCATTTTAGAGCTTCATTAGGCAAGCATTTAAAGACCATTGAGCAAAATTCCATGGTTGCTGCAAGGGCCATCCATAGATAGAATAAAAGGGGAAGGTCTTTCTCATCATAGTTGATAACCCCAAAAATTCTGTCACATGAATAGACAACAAAAAAATCTTCCAGTAACATCTACTAAAAAGTCCCAGGGAAATGCTTCTTGAGTTGCTCTTGGTGTTTCCATCTCCTTGATCTGAAACAAATGGCATGAATAACAACATGTTGAATTGATTCCGAACTAGCCTAGGTATTAGAGAAATGATGGTTGTCTCTTTGCCTCCAAAGATGATAAATGATGCAGCAAATTGAAAGGAAACAAAAGTGTTTCTCCATGTTATTGAATTGAACTTTTATTTGGTCCGGTGAACGTACGTAGAGCTACGTCCGGTCGGCACTAAGATTGCTTGCACAAAATGAGAAATACCGAGCAATACCAATAATAACGAGAAAATATCATTAGGTGAAGATGAAATACCGAGTTATACTGAGTTATACCAAGCAATACCGAGTTATACCAAAAAATACTGAGAAAAACTCAGTATTTTTTGGTATAACTCGGTATTGCTCTGTATAACTCGGTATAATTCGATATTGGTCTTCCCAGAGCGGTATTCCTCCATATTATCAAACAAAACCTATCAATACCAATCAAATACCGAGCAAAAATTGAGTAACAAGCCTCTGACCGGACGTAAATCTACGTTCGGTCAGAGGACGTAATAATTGTTCTATTGAATTGATGCAAATTTTCCCAGCAATTAAAGGTTTGCAAAAGGTTAGGTCAAAGAAAAAGTGTTCTACAGAGAAAAAAGTGTTCAACATCGGAATAATAACCGTTAACACCAAATAAGAGTAATCACATACAAAGAAAAAGTGAGCATGAGATTCAGGGGCACTGACAGAATGAGCACGAAGGAGGAACCTGAATTCCCCTTATAATCAACAAAACCTGCACTCTTTAACTTCCCAAATATGACCATCCAAGCATAACAAGAGAATCTAATAGAATGATTCTTATGCCAAATGAACATAAACCATTGAACCTCCTTCAAATGAGAATAAAAGTGAGTAGTGTCAATTTTAAAAGAGGGATTGTTGGAGCCATTTTAGTACAAATTCTGTTGCTCTAAGATATTAACTTCAAGAAAAGTCACTCGTATGGAGCCCGGGAAGAAATCAAAAAATACCCATTGTCCGTTAAGAATGAACTTCTGTACAAGTTATTGAGAGAGCCTAATGGGATTAAAGTAATAAAAAATCATGCAACTTGCAATTGCACCAGGGGTTCCACAGCATAGAGAAGTTACATTGAGGAGCCAATGAAAAGGAGATACAATTTTTAATCTTCTAGGTAATGCAGCAAATCACTTTCAAGAATTTGGAGGTCGTAGGGTTAGGTTGTTTCCAAGTGGATTCATAGTTAGCTCTAAACCATTAGCTAACAATAGTATCAAGATTATACATGTGGTAGATGAAGGAACCGATAACCCCATGGTAATGAGAATCAATATAAGAAATACCTAATCCTCCTATACATTGTGGCCTCGTCGAGGACTTCCAATCATGTAAGTGTATCTTCTTCTCTTTAATATTACAATAAAAAAGAAATCTTGAGCTAATTTTCAAAATTGTATTATAACAAGATTTTAAAATTATTGATCCTCTAATTTAGTATGCTAAACTATTAACAATGGTGAATTTAAAAAATTGGACCCTTCCTACAAAAAAAAAAGAAATTTAACTTTCCAACCACCAAGTTGGGCCAAAATCCTTCTTATAATGGGTTGGAAGTGAAAAAAATTAAACAATTTGGAAGGACTAAGTAAGTAAGATAACAGTCCATGTGAGAAATGATGAGGAGAGTGCTAATTTTGGAGGCTTCATGGACATTGCTTGAAAAAAACAATATTGCTTTAAGTGGGGTTGATGTGGAGCTCGGATGCTATAGCAAAATGGTTATCGGAGCTCTTTAAGAAAGTGGCATTATTAGAAGCGATAACCCTAAAATCAAGAAGATCATCTGCATACATTAGATGATTAATAATAATGCCCTTTTAATTTAAGCCCGAGAAGGTGTGAGGAGAGGAGGGGTCATGAAGAATGCAGTACATGCATTCCATGTCAATGTAAAAGAGCAAAGCGGAGAGTGGGGAAATCTAATAAATCCCAGATGTAGATTTAAAAAATCCATTCCAGCGAGCTATTAAGGTAGTTTGAGAAAAATACATCCAAAATGAAGCTTCTGATCCATTTAATGAATAAATCGAAAAAGATTTTTTTTCTCAATCTGTTAAGGAGAAAATCTCTTGAGACCAAATAAAAAGCTTTCTTTATATCAAATTTCACATGAAAGAGTTTTTGAGAAGATTTTAAGTCTCCAATGTTATGACTCGAGCTCACGAGTTTTATGTTTTTGATGATATCAAATATTTTTATATCTCATAGTACATTTTCTATATTTGTTTGTGTGCATACTAATATTTTAGAAATGCCATGCAACATCAAACAAAAAATCAGAGCTCAAGTTTGGGTTGAATAATGTTATGTTGTAAAGGGTCTGTAATATTCATTGATGTAATTTTTTATTTCTTGAGTCAAGTCCTGTAAGGGAGCACGCATGCTTGGTGACCATGCACACACACTCAAGGGAGCGAGATCTAGTCAAATCCAAAAGATCAAGTTTTGAACTAATCATACCGAACGATTTCGGATCATCCAGGATGATCCTTTATAATATTGGGAAATAGTTGCCAAAGCTAATTTAGGCATGATTTTAAGTTTTAATTTTTGTTCTAATCATCCCGGATGATCTTGATCGTCCAGGATGATCAATACAAATCATGCCTAAATTGATCTTGTGATTAGGGGATTAATTATGGTTAAATTTTTTACAATCAGATTGTACTGGATGATTTATATATTGTACAAAATGATGTTTGCCAACATACTTGATTTTCCTAAATCATCCAAGATTAAATACCATAATTTTCTTCTAATCCTCCCGGACAATCCATAATATCATCTTGGATGATCTGTACAAATTTGTATTGATCATCCTAGACTATCCTAATATCATCCGGGACTATCAGGTTAAATTCTGCACATCGTACTGGATGATCTTGCAATTGTCCAGGATGACTTTTGGCATCGAAATTGAGTTTTTAGGGTTTTTTTATACTCTCTTTTTAAGAGAATTATATGGGATGATCCTGCGATAGTTCTAGATGATATTTGGCACCAAAATTAAGTTTTTAGGGTTTTCGAAATCTCTCTTTTTAAGCACATTATACAAGACGATTTAGCGATCATCCTGGACGATAATGTCAGTTTGGTGCATTTAAGAGCCTTTTAGATCTCTTCTACTTAAGCATTATCAAAGACTTTAAAAGTGTCATTGGCAGCCATTGAGGCTTCATTTCTTCTGGAGAAAACTTGAAGAGATAACTTGAAAGGGAGAGAGGAAAGAATGGAGTTTGAGAGAGGGAGAAGATCCTTGTAGGGGGTTTCAAGGAAGTGTGGAGGGGGTTTCACATGGTTGCTTCGGCAAGCTTGCGCCTTAGTACCATCGGATTTAAGGCTCATCTTGAGGGAAGTTTTGGGAAGAAGAATAACTTTTTGGTGTCAAAGGACCCGGCTACTCCGCCGCACCAGAGAAGATGGAAGTGATTTTGTAAGGGCTTCTCCGCCTAGCTGTAGAGGCTAAAGGAGAGACAATGAGTTTAGTGCAATACTCGGAGGGTGCCTCTAAGGAGTGGATGTAGGTCAAGGTTTGATCGAACCACTATAAATCTGGTGTGTTCTTTCCTTTATTATTTCCACATTTAATTTTCCCACTTTGATTTTTTTTATGGTGAATTTTGGTTTGGTTTGAGTTTGTATTTTGATTGAGAAATTTTTTAAAATATCAATTCACCCCTCTCTTGGTTAGCTTTGGACTAGTTCATAAGGGCTTAACATCCCTAACAAACTTTCATCCAACAATCTCAGATGGAAGGATAATATTGTTTATAGAACACCTTGGAAATGAAACTAGCTTGACTTTTATGGATAATGTATAGCAATATCATTTTAAGCCTATTTGCAATGATTTTTGCCATAATTTTGTAAAAAATACTGATTAAGGAGATTGGACTAAACCAAAAATGTCAAAGGTATGAGAACATTAAGGATTAAGAGTGATTGTCAGAGCTTCTTCACCTTTATGAAGAGAAATAGTGGAGAAAAATATTTAACAACGTTTCACACATGTAAGGGAATGATGTTCCAAGCGTGCATGTAGAAGTCAAATGAGAACATGTCCGGTCCAAGTACAGAGGACTAATGACCCTAAAAATTATAGCGTTTATTTCCTTACTAGTGATCAGAGCAACCATAGAGTTGCATAAATGAGCCGAAACTAGATTACCAGCTGGAATGTTGAAATTGTTATCCTGGATTGGCATAGGAGAATTAAAGAGGTTTTCAAAGTAATTAATAATTTGCAGTGGCAACATTAGGGGGAGAGGTGAAGTAGCCGAGAGGGGTTGATATCTATTTCATGACATTTTTATTTTTCCTAGCTCTAAGCATATTATATAGGAAACCAGGATCCTCTTAACCATTTGTAAGCCATTTGGCTTAAGCTTTTTAGGAGATCCAAGAAGACCACAAAGGTTACAAAACCTCATGTTTATCATTAATTGTCTACAAGGATGTATTTAAAGTCATGTTTAAAGGCTTAGATTATAACTTAGTAAGGCATTGATGCAGCAAACTTTTTAACTCCAAGATAGAGTTAGAAAGGTACTTGGATAAAGCCAAATTCCTATCTATAATGTCCCTCTTAAGGATATGCAGACTGATAAAAAGAAGCAATAGGACTACCAGAGGCAGGTAAGGAAAAAGCAAAAAAAACTTCATCACATATTCCATTCATGTGAACCCAATAGTTTTTAAACATGAATCTTATTGAGGTAGTATTGATAAGAGAAGCCATGAAGATCAGAGGAGAGTATATAAACTAGTGGGTGATTCCAATTTGTAATAGTATGTTAGGAAATTATCCAGTAATGTACTACTTACCAGAACTATATCAAGTTGATGTATATGGAGTGATCAGCTATTTTATTTAACTAGGTATAGAAGAGGCCACCGAAGCGAGATCTTTAACACCTAATAAAAAAGGACATTATTAAGTTCCCCAAATTAGTAATAGAGATCGGATTACCCCCAACTTTTTCCAAATCAAACCTACAAAAGTTAAAGTCTCCTAAAATAATATAGGGTTGATCATGAGCAGGGAAAAAATCCCTCAGTTGATTCTATAAAATCCTACACTTTTCTGCATCGTCGGCAATGTAGATATTTGAAAAAAATAGGGAGGAAGAAGCCACTGAAAGAATGACATGAATGATTTGAGAATAAAGGAACATATAATAGAAAGAAAGTTGAGAAGAATCCCATTTCATCCAAATTCTATGATGGGTAGAGAAACTAAAATGGTTGAAGCTATTCTCATTATCGAAGATCAAATGAGAGTTAATAAGCCAAGTGTCTAGAACCATAAACTAATGAATTTTAGCTTCTAGAATGTAGAGAGGATTTAGATTGAACTTGCTGATTAGCACTTTATGAAGTCACACCTTATTATGTTTGTTAAACCTCCCTAAAATTTAAACTAGTAAAAGGAGGTAAGGACATTAAATCCTAGTGGATTTAGCCTTCTTCGTTGATTTAGATTTAGGTGCTTGGCAGTGGGGGGATATTTAGGCTTAGAAGATCACTATTTGGAGCTGGAGGGATCATTCAATAAACTGCTAATTTTGTCAGATAAATCAGCATATTGTATTATACTTAGAGAATTAAAAGTTTGTGTGTTATTACTCTAAGAAACATCCCGAGAATAAATAAGAGGGGAGGTGTGAATTGGTAATTAAAAAAAATTTCTTAAAAAGTTTTTTTATACCTTTTCAAATAATTAAATTAGAAATTTTTAATAATGGATGCACAAGCAAACAAATTCTTAATAACAAAACAAATCAAAGATTTCAACCACATAGTAAATTACAAAAAAGTGAAAAAAATAAAATGCTGAAAATTAAAAAGAGCAAACAAACTAGATTTTTTAGCAGTTTGGTTAAATTGTACTTATGTCCACACCCCAGAGGCCTCTGCTCTAGGTATTGCACTAAACATTTAAGTGTCCCTCCATTAAACCTAGCAACTAGGCAGAGAGGCCCTTACAAAATCTCTTCCACCAACTTGATGTGGCAAACTAACTTAAATGTTTTTCACCCTCCTAGTGAACGCAAATAATGTAATATTCTTTATTCCCTCTTGGAGATTGCAGAGAACAAAGAATCATTTTACTCCCTCCTAGAGTTAGCATAGAACCAAGAATCATTTCACTTCCTCCTAGAGTTGGCAGAGATTAATGATCCAGTGCTGCGTGAAGCCACCCAAGAATCAAAGTAGAGACTTGAAGAAGATTGGAAGGAACTTTGCTTGGAGTAACCTTGTGAAGCTCACATAACTCCCCCTCACAAGAACTCTTTCTCTCTTCTCTTCAAAAGCTCTCCTCAAGTCTCTCTCAAATCTCCCTCTCAAGCAAACTCAATAGCAAAAAGATGTCTTACAAAATAATGTAGGAGTTTAAATAAAAAGCCTCCAAAGAAGCCATAAGTTTAAATTTAATGTCAAGGATTGTCCAGTACTGTCATAATATCATTTTATAAAATTAGTACAAAATATCACTTCTGAATAATGCAAACTACATTGGTCTGTATGATCAGTTCATAAGATTGTACTAATCAGCCCATATGATCCTGCAATCGTATTGCATTAATAGTTCAAGAGACTATATTGATAACTAGTATACTATGTGATAATGGTCGATGCTTAAATAATATCCCATGAATCTCTTATGTTGTATAATACGATCATCATGTATGATGTGATTGAGAAATTAAACCATAATTAGCATCTAAATAAAAGGATCAATTAAGGCATAATTTTCATAAGTCATCCAATACGGTTTATATCGTACTACACAGTTAAAGTAATATTTGAATACTAAAATATTATATAAATTATGATTATAAATATTTTTATAATCATAATGTATCATCCTATATGATATTAAGCATCGAATAAGATTAGTTAATCAATATCACTTAACTAGGTCGTCTTAATTAATGTTTTTTTGGTTAACTAATAATCCAATATGATGTAAATTGTACAGTATGACTATTTTAGAAAATCCATCTTTTTTCTAACTCACTAAATCACCCCCTTGAGTGTGTGTGTGTGTGTGTAAGATTACTCAGCTTAGTTTCCACCAAATATATCATTTGACACAAGAAAGATAAAATTATATTGAAGTTGAAATTACAGACAAACTCATCCCTAGTTTATCCAATCTTGAGCTGATTGAAGTTTTTAGTGAATGGTGGACCTAAAACATTGGTGAGCAGGGCAAAATAAATATGTAATAAAATAATTGATAGGAAATATCATTAAGGAAATAATAATATTTGTTATCACTAAAATCACAGAACTTGAGTCCAAATTTGATACAATCTCCCACTTTTTGATGATGACAAATAATTTTTTTTAAAGATATTCAAATTCTTTATTATTCTCTAATCTCCCCTTCTATTAAAATTCCTTATTATTCTCTAATCACCCCTTAGAAGGTGAATTTTTGAAAGTAAGGAGAGTAACGTTTTTTATTTTTTTAATATGAAATAAATATAAGAAATAATTAGCAAAAGAAAACATAAGCAAAGTAATAAAATGACTTCATTTAAATAATGGTGCAAATAGCTAAATAACAAACTACTACTCTCCCATTTGACAACACAAAAAGGAGAAAATAACTTAAAAAAAAAAGTCATAAAGGAGAAAAAAAAACACACATACATCACAAAGTACCTAAGTGAAGAATAGTACAACCACAGGAATAAAAACACAAATCAAACTAAAAAAAAGGAAGAATCTTGATTAAGTGGAGGTGGTGGTTATAGCTAAAAGAAGTAGTGAAGGGAGGCAAACTATTCTCTAAGCTTGGCCATATTTAGATCACGTTATTGCTATTGCTAGGCTATATAGGAGTCAAAGAGAGCTAGATCTATTCATGCTGTTGCTGCTGCTCTATTACATAGGAGTCAAAATGACAACCCACTAATTAAACCTTTGAGCCAGCTGATCAATCTGAGATTACTGGAGGAAAGGGGAAGGTGCATGAATAGGTCCTTCCTCCTCTTCCATAAGCTATTCATGTATAGTGTGATGATAGGTAAAGTGAAGGATGAGGAAGAAGCGTTGCAACCCAAACTCATGAGTTAATATTTTTGATGATATAAAATACTGTAACTTACATCCTTATGTCTACTAATATTTGTAATATATATATTTGTTTGTGTGTGTAATAACATTTTAGGAACATCTTGCACCATCCGATAAAGATTAAAGGCTCAAGATTGGATATAATAGGTTATGATGTTAAGATTTTTTTAATATTCATTGATATATTTTATATTTCTTGAGTCAATCCTGTAAGGTTTTCTACTAGCTTGGTGGACATGTACACACACACTCATGGGGAGTGTGATTGAGTCAAAACTAGAAGTTCAATTTTTGAACTAATTGTACTATATAATTTATATCATACTATATGATCTGCTAGTCTAACAAATCATACTGGATGATTTAGATCATACAGGATGATCTATTATGATCATAACAAAATACCCATAAATCATAATTTAGGAAAAATTTTGAATTTTATATTTTGTTCTAATCATTTATGATGGTAAACATCGTACTGGATAATCTATAAAAATCATGCCTAAACTGATCCTGTGATTTGTCAGTTGAATATACTTATTTTTGATATTCTAATCGTATTGTATGAATTGGATTGTATTAGACAATCAACATCATTTCGGTTGAACTAATTGCCCTAGATGATCTCAATATCATACTTAATCTGTTCAAATACTTGAACTGATCGTACTAACTGAAAGAGCTTTGTTAAACTAATCACATAGGATGAGCTTAGGATCGGATCGTATGATCTTTGATGGTTGAATTGAATTTTTAGGATTTTTGATCCCCTATATTTAATCTTTCTCCAAAAACATTATAAGAGTCTTTTGTATACATTGAGTCTTCATTCTTTTGGAGAAAACTTGAAGAGAGAGCCTTGAAAGGGAGAGTGGAAAAGGTGGAGTTTGAGAGGGAGAAGATCCTTAACAGGTTCAAGGAAGTTTGGATGAGATTTCAAACAGTTACACAGATAAGCTTGCATCTTAATAACATCATATTCAAAGTTTATCTTGAGAGAAGTTTTGGGAAGAATAAGATCCCTTTAGTGTCAAAGGACTCGGCTACTCCACCACTCCGGGTAAGGTGGAAGTTATTTTAACTTCTCTACCTAGTAGTGTGGGCTAAAGGAGAGTCACTAAAGGTTTAGTGCAATACGTGGAATGGGAGGTTCCTGAGAGTGGATGTGGGTCAGGTTGGACAGAACCACTATAAATCTGGTGTGTTCATTCCTTTTATTTTTTTTTGCACTTTTTTATTTCATATTTATTTTTGTGCTAATTGCATGGGTGAAATCTCTAATTTAACTTTCTCTTGCAACTGTGATTCATTCTAGCACCAAGTTATAAAAAGATTTTCTTTTCGGTAAAGAATTTTCTTAATTGCCAATTCATCCCACCCCCCTCTTGGTTAGCTCAGGACTACTTCTTTAGGGTTTAATAACCCGCACGAACATTCAAGTTGTATTAGTGCAAGATTCATAAATTAAGTTTTAGAAAACTTTAGAAAAAAAATTAATGGCTAACTTTGAAAATTGTAATATTGCGGAAGGATATTCAATCACATGAACACCTTTATTTGAAATATTTCTTTTAATTTTTGGAAATTCATATGTCTACTTTCTTCCAATGAATTAATTATCGAATGTGGCATATGATTCAAACTGGTTATTATGTACCATCATGTATTATAAATAGAGACAAAATTGATATTCCTTTTACTAAATGGAGTAGAATAGAAATAAATCAATACTTAATTGAATGCTAAAAGCTTGAATTTTTTTTTGGTGCTTTAAATTCTAAAGCTTGCATGAGAATCTCTACTTGTACTTCTAGCAAAGAAATTTGGGATAGATTATATATTACAAATGAAGGTACTAATGAAGTCAAGCAATCTAAGTAAAATATTTTAATGCAAGATGATGAACTTTTTTGCATGAAACCTTATCAGACGATCATAGATATGCATATTAAATTTACTCAAATTGTGACATCATTACATGCATTAGGTAAAGAACTTTAAACGTTAAAAATGTCAATAAAATTCTATATTGTCCATTTGATAAATTTCATGCTAAATTCATTACTATTTTTTAATCAAAAGACTTGAATGATTAATCTATTGATAATCTGATTAGCTCACTTATTTTCCACGAGCAAACTATGAGTCAAAGATTTTTTGATGTAGGTGAAACTATAGTGCTAAAAGCTGATGACATGGTTAAAAGTGACTTAGAAGATATTGGGAGTAAAGAGATAGCATCAATTATGTGCAAATTTGAAAATCTACCAAAGTACAATCATTAAAATCAACAAAAGTGGAATAAAGGTAAAAATGGTAATAACGTTAAGATTTCCTTTGATATTATTTGTTTTGGGTGTTGGATATCCGAACAAATTAAAAATTAGTGCCCCAATATAAAAACTCTTCCTATAAAGGAAAAGGGTAAAAATAAGTCAATTGTAATCAGAACAAATGTTAAAAAGTAAAATAGTTATTGGGCAGACCTAGCTTATGAATCATCAAACCAAGAGCCAGATAAGGAAGTATAAAGTTTTGTTTGTGTGTTTATGTGTTCTAGTTATTGCATGCATATATCCTCTTTTTTTTGTTTTGTTCATTATAAATATTTTATGTTCTATTTTTGATGTTTTTTTGTTTGTAATCATTATATTTTATTTTTATGTGTATTTTTTATTTATCTCTAATCAACACACATAAATCACATTTTACATTGTATTTTATAAGAAAATTAATTCACTTCTCTCAATTGTTTTTGTAAAAAGTTTACCACTTTTTTACCTAAAAATTTTAATTAAATGGTGATTGACTTTTCTAAATTATTAAATGAAGGAAATTCAAGATTATAAACATGGACTCTGCTACTTCGCCGCAATGGAGAAGGTAGAAGTGATTTTGTAAGGGCTTCACTACCTAGCTACAGCGGCTAAAGGAGAGTCACTTATGGTTTAGTATAATACCTGGAATGATAAGTTTCGGGGAATGGATGTAGGTTAGGTGGACCAAACCACTATAAATCTGGTTTGTTCATTCCTTTTATTTGTTGCACTTTATTTTGAACATTTATTTTTGTGATACCTGGATGGGTGAAATCTCTGATTTATCTTTTATTATGAATGTAATATGCTTTCTCATTAATTTATAAACATATTTTTTTTGGAAAATAATTTTTTAAATTACTAATTCACCTCCTCTCTTGGTTAGCCTCAGAACTAGTTCTTTAGGGTTTAACCACCCTCACAAACTTTTAAGGAGCTATTGGAATAGAGTATAGGGAGAGGTAATTAGGTGGAGCAGGAAAATGAAGATTCTATTTGGACTCAAGAAAAAAGGAAATTTGATGTCCTAAGGTAAGGTTAGGCATTCTTTTATGGCAAGGATCTCAAATATAGGTTAGGCTATCAAGATAGCGAGTGATAAAATCAATTGTATTAAAGTCAATGTTAGATATGAAATAGTAGGTGGCCAGCGAGAGATCAAGGGTAATGTTACTCTAATCCCCAGCTTTATGAATGATTGAGTTATGAAGGATGTGTTGAATGATTAGAGTATTGACTAAGGTGTTAACTTGGGCTACATGATAGTTAACATTGGTTTCCCTAAGAAGGGTCTTTGTAGGGGTCTAATTATTAGCAAGATTAGAGGCTAAAATGCAAATTTTTTCTCCATAAGTGGAAAGGTGAAGAAATTCATGAAAGTCTTAGTAAGTGATTTCTACAGGGCATTTTTTAACATAATATTGTAGGGCAGTAATCTCATTGTTAATTCAAAGTCTTAGAAAAAATTTAAATAAAAGTTTAAAATTGAATATAAAGGTAAGGGTGAGTATGAAACAAAGAGTTGTGCGGATAAAAAGATTGAGTACCTGAAAGTTCAGAACCTCTTGATTGATGATTTTGGATAGGGTAATTCAAGTAATTTTATAACGATTATAAGCCACTTTATCAACTTCCTCAGTAAATCTAGGATTGATGGTGCACCTAAAGGAACTACCCATAAGTGCTAGAGCTAGGGAATGTTTCCCACCAACCCTTTTAAGAAATGAGAGTGCAAGAGGAAAGTAAAGGATGAGAGGATTAAAATTGTAAGAAGAAAGTGAAGAGCTCATGCTGTTTATATAGAAATTACCATATCGTACTACAAGATCGTGAGATCATACAAGTTGATCATGTGCAATCAATTCATCTTGATGATAAATAAAAAAGGTGGCCTTATCATACAGTACGGTCAAACATTGTACAAGATGATAAGAGAGAGAGAGAGCATTCATCTTAAGGAGTCACCCTATATGATTTTTAACTTAAAAGTTCATAAAGTATGATATGAATCTTACTAAATGATGTATATAAAAATTTGAGAAGCTAAAGGATTAAATGTGATGATCATGAAGGATTCAAAATAAAAATAAAACAAAAATAACATAAAAAAAATTAAAAAAGAACATAAAAACAACTCCAACACAAAATCATTTTTTTTTTAAGAAATGATCACATGCACTAACGAAAATCTTACTTTATGAGTAGAGCATAATACTTAGTAAGAAATGTATTAATAACACTAAGATCTAGAAAGGTTAGAAATTTGAATTCTTTTAAACCTAACTCACACTCCTTATAGGTTAAAGCCCTATTTAAACAAAATATAATTTAGAAAATAAATTAGAAACAAAATGTGATATTTTTAGTCTTTTTTCATAAATATATCAAAGAAAATAGCAATACAAAGTCATGAATAAGAATTCATGATTTTTAAATTTAAGTGTGAATTTATCTAAGATTAAAATATTTGAAAGGAAGGGAAGCTAACTCATTTTGGATTCATTGTATGCCTCTTTTATCATTGTTTGATGCACTTTGTGCATCTCTTGATTTTTGGCGCTCATTAAGCATCTTTTCAGCTTTTGGGCTTATTTTGTGCCTCTTTTTTCCTTTTTCAATCTTACTTCCTTTCTTAGTCTTTTAAGACTGGCAGTTGTGATATTATTTTTTAAATATAAAATAAGAAGAACTCACTCTCTTATAGAAGAAAAAGTAGACTACAAACCAAAACCTGATCCATCTGATATTGACAAATAGCTTGATTAATAAAATTTGAAGTAGAATCATTAATTTGTAAAAATATTCAAATGAGATGGTTAACTCTAGGAAGATGAAATAGATATATATATCTTGGTCAAATTTTTAATTTAAAATAGATTTTTATTCTAAAAAAGAAGTTATACCCCAAAAGGAGTTAGAGGAAGAGAGATAATCATCAATTTTTCTTCCCTTAACTATTTTAGAGTAATCAATCACTACATACAAAAATAGTTAATATTTTCATTTAAAGAATAGTTTAACTACTTAAGTATGTAATGATTAGATTCTTAGATTTTAAAATAAATAAATAAACATATACATAACAAAAAATAATGAAAGGACCAAAAACATAAAATAAAAAATAACAATTCGATTTCAGATTTTCAAGCATGAATGTCTATGACACCAAATCTAATTCTAAAGGTGCTGAAGGTTTCAAAACCCACTATTTTTATAAAGATATCTACAAGATAATTTTTAGTGGCTACATAATGTAGCTCTAGTTTACCTTAGTGACATTGTCCCTTATGTCTATGTGTTTGGTCCTGGAGTTTTAGATTTGATTCTTTGAAATAGACATCGCACTAGTGTTATCAAATAAGATTGGAAAAGTGGCTATAGGTAGTCCTAAATCAATTATTTTTTTTCTTTAAATAAATGACATGTACCATATAAAATCCTAAGGCTATGTATTTAGCTTTTATAGTGGACAGGGCTACTGAGTTCTATTTTTTATTAGACTGGGAGACTAAAGGTTATCGTACGAATTAGTAAGTTCCATAAGTGCTTTTTCCAATCAACCCTACATCCAGCTATTGATCTCAATTTTTTATGAGGTCACTAGGGCATTTCCCAGATTCTAGATCAATCCTGACCCCAGAATAGTCTAGCCTTAAGACTGCTCTAGACTCTAAGATCCTTCAGGACTTTAGACCCTAGGATCTATCTAGACCTTAGCATCTAGCTAGACCCTAGAATCCTTCTAGAATCTAGCTCGACCCTAGGATCTATCTAGACCCTAGAATTCCTCCAGACCAATCTAAACCTTAGGATTCATCTAGGTCCTAAGATTTTTCTAAACCCAAGATCCTAGGACTTCTTAGACTCTAAAATTCTCTTAGATTCTAAACCCTAGGATTCATCTAGACTCTAAGTCCATAGATTTACTTAGATCTCAAACTAGTCCAGACTTCGAAATAATTCTGAACTTAAGCCAATTTAGATCTCAATTCAATTCTAACCCTAATAAAATCTAGACTCAAACCTTGAGTCTGTCTGTGATATGGCTTCAATCAAATTCAACCATTTTTGATCACCCAAATAATTATAATTGATTTGGATAATTCAAATTTAATAATTTAAACTCAAAATTTGATTCAAACCTAGAAATTTGGACTGAAATCCAAGGCTAAAGGCTTAAGTCCTAAAAACCTTTCTAGGGATTTTTCAAGCACTTCAAACCCCAGTCAAGTGACCTACGACTTAGATTCTATCAATTAAATATTGATAGGACATGTATTTAGAGGCAACCCTCCAAATTTTAGCTCATTATGAGTTTTTAACCCTAGAAAGTGGATTTAAATTTAAAGGCTCAAAAACCTTAAAATATTTATGGCTTATGCCACTAGACCTGCCACCCAGTGGATTTTAACCTTAGAACTTTATCCAAAGTTTCTAATCACTTCCAAACCCTTAATCCTAATGTTTTGATCATTAAACTATATCTTGGTGGGCTCATTTTGACCCTCGGTTGACCAAAATGACCAAAATACCCTCTTAAGGGTTTGAATACACATTCCAAACTAAATGACCTCCAAATTTCTTGGAACTACTTCCAGCAATTTTTAAATATCAAGCAAAACTTATTGTAGCCAAACATAGACCCTGTGTCAACCTAGTTGATCAAGTCAACCTAGGTTGACCAACTAGGCCCTAAAGTGTTCAAATAGTCATTTTGACTCAATTAACTTTCCCAGACTTTAGAACCACCTACAACAGACTCATAACAACAAACCAAACTTTTTGAGCCTATTCTAAGCTCATGGGTCAACCTTGTTGACCAAGTCACCCTAATGACCTAGGTTTACCCAATGACCCATTAAGGGCCCAAATAGGTGACCATTCCAGACCCTAAAACTGCCTCTACCATACCCCATTCATCATTTCAAACCCCTTGAGCTTGGACTCGGGTATTGCTGGATCAACCTAGTTGACCAAGTCAACCTCGGTTGGACCAATAGTCCTTAAGGGTTCAAATGGGTCATTTTAAACCATTTGCCTAAGCCAATCCTCTCAAACCCTCAAATATACCCCATTGGATGCCTTGAATATTCCCAAGTTCTTGACCAAGTCAACTAAAACACAAGCTTGGTCAAATTTGACTCAATTGAATCAAGTCAAGGTATATGATTCAGTCAAACCTTCTAAAACTTTATAACCATTCCATTGCATACCTTGAGTCATGTTAAACCCATCACAAGTCAAATCATATATTATTTAACTTGGTCAAAATCTCAAACTTGGTCAAAATATATCTCATAAATTCAAATTTCAAGTCTCTAGCTCTCAAACTCCCTTCAACACACCCAACCAGTTGAAACTCACTTCCACATGCCACCTTAGTTGCCTTGTGGCATGGGGACCAATCAAATTGTCAAACCTAGGCTTTAGGATGGTCAAACTTGGTCAAATGACCTCTTAAGCCTAATACCATCTAATTTAAACCATTCCAACTATTTGGAGGGACTCTATAACCTTCCTAGGCTGCCTCTTAACCTTTAAATCTAGATCAAATGGCCTTAAGCAGCCTCACATGCTTATATAAGAATGAAGAAACCTTTTAACAAAGATGTACTTGTGTACTTTAATGCTCCTACTCCTAGCAACCTCCAAGACACTTGGTAATCATCAGGAAGCAAATCCAGTCTATCTCAGCCATCCATTTTGCCTAAAGACATTTGAATAGGGTAAAACCCTCACTTGAGAGTTTATTTCTAACCTAGAGCTTCTCTCTATATTTAAGCTCCTCCATAACTAGCCTCCAATTCTTACAAACTACAAGCTTCTCCCACAGCAATTCTAGATCAAACTCCACCTTTAAAACTTGGCCGACAATGATTCTCCAACGAGTTCAAGCTCTAATCCATTAAAGGTCTGTAGTATGCAATCCAAGGCATTTTAAACTGTGACTTCATTTGGGAATTTATATAATGATAAATTACAAATTCAGAGAACTTCCCCTCAAATCCCTTCATAAAATCACTTAAAACTCTAGTTCTAGGTCACTACATTCCAGTTTAAATAGCTTTATATTTATTGCTTTTAGAACCAAACAACACCTTCCTTAAAATTTCTATTCATATCAGTAATCTAGGTTTAAAATTTTATTACATTCCATCTATAAGATTGAGAGAACAAAGCAAAAATGTCTTATAGGGCATCACTTGTTGTATGCTACGAGTGCATATTTTCTGGACCATTCATCGCCGAATCAATAGTGTAGATCGAGTTGTTCCATGGCTAATCTAAATGGTGGATCTGATCATGCAGTGCATTTATCTGTTCAGTTCGATCTAGGAAATCCATAACAATAGTGGATTATCAAACGGTCACACGACGATGCTTACGTGGTTAAGTAATTACATACACACTGCTGCCATTATCCTGTCTTAAATACTAATAATTATCAACAGTGCAATCATTAGTATTAAATGTGCTACCGCTGATAAAACCTATTGCATTTGGATCAGATGAATCAGAACACGCCATTCATCCTACCTATCGCCAGATTTAAAAAATTAATTAAAAATCAAATTTTTAATTAACTTTAAACCTAGTTTTCTTAAAATATATATATATAATTTTTTTTAAAATTTAAAATTTTAATATAATATATTAGAAATTCTAGATTTTTAAAACCTTCAACTTAAAATTAAAAAAAAATTAAAATATAGTATATATTTTTTTAAATAATTCTAAAACATTTAATTTTTAATGTCTAATTAATATGAAATTAAATAAAACTTTAAATATTTTCAAAAATTAAAATTTTATTTCAAAATATTTTAAAATATTAAATATATATATATATATATATATATATATACATTTTAAAATAATTTAATTTTGAATTAAAATTAATTTAATGGACATTAATTAGTTAACCCCTTTAATAATTAATTAAATATTTATCATGACTCTATAACCAGTACCTTAATAAGTGATGCCTAGAGCATTTAACACATTCTTCGCACCTCCATTATTCCTAAAGCTGAGGATCAGATTTATGTTACTCTCATCCTAACACTCACTACCTACTACATAATGGCTCGTCGAGATTTTAATACCGCCAATCTTCTAATCTACTACATTAAACATTTAACCAACATTAGGGTTCCAAGCCACAGAGAAAGACAAATCTAGTCTTAGGATATATCATTACCTATGTCATTGAATCAAAATACAACCTCTAATATACAGGACCACTTGATCACCTGCCTGTTTTCTACTCAAATAGCTCCTTCCACTCCCTTCTAAGTACTCATCTTTATCTTGTGCATGAGGAGGATATGGCAGAAGAGGAAGGACCTATTCTTGTACCTTCCCCTATCCACCAGAACTCTTAGATAGATCAACTAGTTTAGAGGTTTGGCCAGTGGGAACCTAGGTTTGAATCTTACATAACCAAGCAGCAGCAATAGTAGCATGATCAAGACTTAGCTTAGTTTGATGCATACATAGCCCAGTAGTAGTAGCAGCAGTATGGCCAGGATATGACCTGGTTTGGAAAATAATTTAGATCTCTTTATATTTACTTTCAACTTGCCACCACCACCACTTCCACCTGATAAGGGTTCTTCTTTTTTCTAGTTTGTTTGTACTTTTGTTTTTGTGTTTATACAGGTCTTCCTTTCTATACTTTGTTATATTTACTGTTTTTCTTTTTTACTCCTTTTTGTGACATTAAAAGGGGAAGCAATGTATTATTTGTAATGTGATATTTGCTTATGTTTTAATGGAATTTGCCTTGTTCCATACATGTTCTTTTTTTTTTGTTTCATTATTCCTTTAAAAGAATAAGATAAAAAATTTTATTTGCTTTGAAAATTTTTAACAACAATTTTTTGTCATTATCAAAAAGGGAGAGATTTCGTAAATTTGGGCCCAAGCACAGTGATTTTGATGATAACAAATATTATTATTTCTTTAATACTGCTATTCTTATATATATATTTTCTTTGTCATGCTTACTATCTTTTCAGATCAACATTTTCAATTGCAATGCAAATTAGCTCAAGATCAGGTAGACTAGGCTTGAGTATGTCTGTAATTTTATTTTTAATATACTTTTAACTTTCTATATATCTGGTGGACCCCAAGCTAAGTAACCTTGCACACACAGACATTCATGGAGAGTGATTTAGTTAGTTAGAGCTTTTTCTACTTTTTGATCTAATCATACAAGATAATATCAGTCGTATTAGATATTCAGTAAAAATAGAAACCCTAATTAGGACATCCCTAATAATTAAGCCTTCTTAACTATTCATACTAGATGATTTAAGACGATTAGTTCAGATTGTGAAAAATAGTCGTCTATAATAATTTAGTTTATATTTCAATTTTCAAATTTTATTCTAATCATATATAACAATTTATGATAATCATGCCTAAATTGATCTAATGATTAGGGGAGTAATTATGGTTAGAATGATCAATCATATCATACAAGTTGATCCACTATGAACGTATATGATGATCTATTATATTTTGTAGGATGATCCCCTATCATCTAAGATAAAAAACCATAATTTTCATCTAATCAACTAGGAGAATTAAAAGTTTGAGTATGTTATTGGACCTAATAAAATTATCCCAAGGCTAACCAAGAGGGGGGGGGGGGGTGTGAATTGGTAATTTAAAAATTCTTTTAGATTTTAGAAAACTATTTTAAGGATTTTAACTTAATGATAGATTTTCACAAAATATTTTTTAACCATAGTAATTTAAAGTGTAGAAAATAAAAATATAGTTAAAAGTAAAATAACAGAAGAACACCAAATTTTATAGTGGTTTGGTCCAAATAGACCTATGTTCACTCCCTAAAGATTCCTTCTTCAAGTATTACACTAAATCGAAAGGACTCTCTTTTTTCCCCCACAGAAAGGAAAAGAAGATGTTACAAAATTTCTCTTCCACCAACTCGGGGTGACAGAGTACCGACGTCCTTTCTCACCCTCTTGGTGATGGCAGAGTATCAACATCCTTTCTCAATCTCTTGGTGATGATAAAGTACAAATTTCCTTTCTCATCTTCTTAGTGATGGTAGAGTACCAACATCCTTTCTCACCCTCCTACTGATGGAAGAGTACTAAAGTCCTTTTTCACCTTCCTAGTGATGGTAGAGTGTCGTGATCTTCTTTGACAATCTTCTTTCAAGAGCCATCAAGGAAGTAGGGTAGAATTTTGAAGAACAAACAAGAGATCCTTAGGTTTTGACAACCTTGTGAATCCCATTAATATTTTCTTATATAAGATCTCTAACTCTTCACTCCTAAAAACACTCTCCCAAATAATCTCCTTATCCACTCTTAAGAGAAATTCACAATAAGATATAAGAGTGTTAGTTTTTAGGACCCTTATATATGAAAGACAAGAAAAACTATCTAAAAAACTAAAAATTATAATTGGAATGTACTTAGATTATAAAGTACAATCACAAATTGTCTGTATAAATGGTTAAAAAATCCATGTATGATCCTGTACAAACCTCAATTTGTACTATGCCAGTCGTCTATATGAACTGACATCGTACAATATGAACAGTTAAAACAAATCATGCTTTATTTGGTACAAACATGGATGACCTCATTTTGTGCTTTGTACGTTGTTTGTACGATCCACACTTCATATAGTATGAATAGTTCAAAAATAATGAGTTCGTTTGGGACAAACAGATATGCACCCATTTTGTATTCTATGAATCTTTTGTACAAAACACCATCGTACAATTTAAATAGTACAAAAAAATTTCAAGCATGATTTAATTTACTTCATTTTAGAGGAAATATTACGACAAATTATCTATTATGATTTTGAATCATATAGTATGATTAGTTTTAAAACTTTAAGATTTGACTCACTCCCCTAGTATTTATGTGTTCTTTTACCAATTACATTCACACTCTCTCAAACTAAAGAAATAGAAATTTTTTTGACTTCATTATGTAAAACCCTAATATACTCTATCTTGAAGTTTTTAGTAGTCTGGATTATGATTTCTCTGAAATTTAATACACACAAATAACGAAAAGAAAATATATCCAATATATATTAGTAAAAATAGTAATCATAAATATAATATTTTGTTATCATCAAAAAATAACATTATATCAAACTCAATCCTGAATTCTAAGTTGCAATAATCTCCCTTTTTTATGATGGAAAAATAATTATTGCTTGAATTAACATTAAAGGTCCTTCTTCTCCTAAGCTCCTTCTCAACGAATACTAAATTAAAAATAAGGGATTTCAATCAAAATAAAAAAAAAACAAAAAAAAAAAAAAAACATACACCACTAAAACATAAACAAAAATATATACAAAACACATACACCATATACAACAAATAAAACAAATACCTAATAGATGAAACAAACATACAAACACGATTAAATCAAATAAATCAACAATAAATAATGACTCCTCCTTTTCACAACAATAAAAAGGAAAGTACCAATTAAAAAGGTAAGTTTTTATTGATAAATCTTATAAATGAAGAAGAAGAAGATTTTAAACTATTTATAAAGACAGCATTAATGTCCTATTGTGAAAAGGAAAGTCTCATATTTTAAATCTAAGAATAATTAAGATAAGAAAAATCAACCAAGTTCATTGTTCGTTCTAGTCATATAAAATAAAAATAATTATTACAAAAAAGATGAAATAAATATTAATTAGTTTCTAATTCAATAGTGGATATTAATATTGATTAAAAAAAAATTTGTAAGAAATAGAAAGATAAAGGAAAGAATTGTATAAAACTTTCAATTGGCGACATTGCGCATCTTTTCAATTTTTTTCACGCTTTGTGCATCTTTTCAATTTGGGCTAATTTTGAGCCTATTTTCATTTTTCACGAATATCCTAAATCTTTTTAAACTTATCACACATTTTGTGCTTCTTCTCAAGCCTGGCACACTTTGTGGATCTTTTTATAATTTTTGTCTTTCTATTATCAATAAATCTTAAGACAAAATCTAATAATTAATAAAAATAAACACAATGAATAAGAAATAAAATAAAAATAAGGCTTATCATTTGCAAAAATTATAGATAAATAATATTTGCCTATATGCACATGAAGATGATATTCTAATCTACATCTAACCATAATTTAATTTAAAAAATAAGAAATTAAATTAGTAAGGAAATTATTTGTAGAGCAATATATTTTAAATTTTCATTTCATAGATCAACTATATTTGATTAGTCTATAAAAACTTAAAAAAATTAAAGAAGATTAACTTTAACACAAAAAAAAAATCATTCAATTAATTTTTTTAACACATTATAAGGATATAAAAGAAAATACAATAAAATAAAATACGCAAACATTCAAATACCATCAGATAAACACTAAAAAGTAATATATATATATATATATATAATAATAATAATAATAATAATAATAATAATAACTACAATATAAAATAATGAATAATATCCTGAAGGGCCCTGATCTGGAGATGGTTGGCGAGGTGTGAACATCATAAAGTATTTATGGTAGCTACTTGAGTATTAACCAAGTCAAACATTCCTTTGATCAACCCCATGTCTTCATTATATCTTTTATCCTGCTTGTTTAAGTGAGTCTCAATTTAATCAAACCATTGATCAAAATGAGATTTAAGTCTATCAAAATACTAAACTATTTCTTGATAATAATGATGATCAAGTCCAAGAGCAGGAACAGGTGCTCCTTCTCCATTTGATTCTTCTCTCTGATCCACTTGGTCTTGATTAAATAGAGAATGATAGGAAGCATTAATAAAATAGATAGGAAGCTGAGTAAGTGGATCAGGATAAATCAAGTTATATTTCTTTTCTAGACTATAAGACTCCAAATATCCTAAGGCCATATTTTTCTTTCTTTTACTATGACAAAGTCCAATGTCAGTAAGCTTATAGATGTTGAGATTGTTGCAACTTAATTTTTCCATTGTTAATATTCTTGCAATATGTGTGTTTTTTATGATTCCAAATATTATTATTTTAATTATAATTTCTCCTAACATGTTTTTGATCGATTGTTTTTGTTATTTATATGTACTAACATTTAAGAGAAATCATACTCCAGATTGTTAAAGACTTCAAATAAGATTAGATTAGGGTTCATTATAAATAGAGTCTGTACTTTTCATTTTATTGAGTTTGAGAGAGTGTGATTATAATTTTGTAACTGTGCACCAGGGGAGTGTTTAAAATTTTTAATTTTTTAAACTGATCATACTGTACGAAATCATTTCATACGAGATGATGTATTCAGTTATTTTCCCCTTAAGAGCAATAAAATGAACTACATATAAAAAATTTGTCTAACTATAGATCATACTATATGAAGGTTTATTTGTATAGTTGATGTCCAGAATACGAATTGGACATGTGCCTTTTTGTCCCAATGAATTCAAAGTTTCTTTTGAACTGATCATACAATATGATATTAGTTTCATACAGATAATATCTAGAGTACGAATTGGAGGGGTCACTTTTCATCCTGACAAATTCAAAGTTTTTTATGAACTGATTGTATTGTGTGATATCTGTTTTATACATACAACATCCATAGTATGAATTGGATGGGTCCCTTTTCATCCAGACAAATTCAAAAATTTTTAAACTAATCATACTGTACAATTTCCTTTTTGTGTAGATAATGTCTAGAGTACAAATTTGATGGGTCCCTTTTCATACAAATGAATGCCAAATTTTGCATAATAGATTGTATTGTACGATATCCTATTCATATTGATGACGTCTAGAGTACAAAAATGTTTGGTACCTTTTTGTCCCGACGAAGATAAAAAATTTTCTAACTATTCGTATAGTACAAACTAGGTTCATACTAGATGATTACATATACAAAAATATTTCGTACAGATTCACAAAAAGGTTCATACACAATAATTTTTTAACTGTTTATATGTATCAACATACGCTCGTGCATGCTCAAAATGGAAAATTTCAATTTTTTGGATGATTTTCCATAATTTTCATATAAAAGGTCCTTAGAAATTGACATGAAAAATGTCGTTCTTCATGATTTTTCAAGTGCAAGTGAAAGCGTATATTTGCGAGAATGTTTGAGAGAGATTTCTTGCAAGTGGAGTGTGAAGGGTTCACAAGGTTACTCAAAGGTAATGATCTCTTTTGTTGTTTTGTTATTACACTTCCTTTCTTCTTTCTAGTTAGTCGAGAGAAGAACTTCGAGGAAGGATCCAATTCTCTGCCGACACTTTGACAGTGTTAAAAGATGATGGCTCTTTGTTGACACTTGGAGAGTGTGAACTACGACGATTCTCTGCTTACATTTGGAGGGTGTGAAAAGATGATAGTTCTCTGTCGACACTTGGAGAAAGAAAAAGATGATGGTTCTATGCTGACACTTGGAGAGCATGAAAAGATGATGATTCTCTGTTAACACTTGAAGAGTGTGAAAGATGACGGTTCTCTGTCGACACTTGGAGAGTGTGAAAGATAGTGGTTCTCTACCGCATCGAGAATTGGTGGAAGAGAGGACTTGTAAAAGCTTCTCGGCCTTGCTATAGGAGCAAAATGAGAGTCACTTTGGTAATAATTTAATACCTGAAGAGGGAGTCTTCAGAAAGTTGATGTAGGTCGCATTTGACCAAACCACAATAAATCTTTTGTGTCTTTTTTATATTTGCATTTTTATTTTGTGCAGTTTCATATTTATGGTTGAAAAATTTGCTCGTGTTAAAATTATAAATTGGTTTTATAAAACTTTCCAAGAGAATTTTTTTAATTACCAATTCACCCCCCCTCTCTTAGTTAGCCTTGGGACAATTGCATAGGCTTAACAACTTTACGGAATCAATAAGTGGTATCACAGGTTTGTTTTAAAACTATAAGTTTAGACTAATTTTTAAAAATAATAATAGCTACTTTTGGAAACCAGAACACACCAGAAGGTTATTCGATCACTAAACCTCCGTTATTTGATAATATGCCTTTCAATTTTTAGAAAACTTATGTCCAAATTTCTTCATTCACTTGACTATCACATATGGATTTTCATTCAAGAAGGGTATACTAGGCCAACTAGACTTGTAGATGGCATTAGAGTTGAAAAACCTTTTCCTAACTGGACTGTAAAAAAATGAGACTTAGCATAATTAAATGCAAAATGTTTATATAGTTTCTTTTGTGCACTTACGTCTGAAGATTACATGCGGGTTTCTACTTATAATAGTGGAAAGGATATTTGGGATAGACTTTGTATTACATATGAAGGGACTAATGAAGTAAAATAATCTAAATTAAATATCCTTTTACATGACTATAAATTATTTCACATAAAACCCAATGAATCAATTTCTAAAATGTACACAAAATTTACTCAAATAGTCACGTCTTTGAATTAGGTAGGGAACTAACGAATGCTAAAATGGTTAATAAATTTATTTATTATTTGACTATTGCTTATGATGCTAAATAACTACTATTATAGAGTCTAAGGACTTAAATGTTTATTCTATTGATAATCTTCTTGGATCACTAATGGCTTACAAGTAAGAAGTGACTCAAAGGAAGATTGATTCAGGAGAATAGTAAAAGGAGAATAACATAGCACTGAAAGTGGATGAATCAAAGAGTGATCGATCACAACCTGAGGATGACATTACCTTGATAATAAGGTAATTCAGTCATTTTCTTAAAAGGAAGCAAAGGAGACATCAGTAGTGGAACAAAGGTAAATTCCATAAAAATATTAAGGTTTCTAATGATGTGATTTGTTATGAATGCAGAAAACCTAAACAAATAAAAATGGGTTGCCCTAATATTAAAGCCAATCCTAGCAAGGAGAAGGTAGAGGAGAAAGCAAATTGGAGGAAGGGCAAGAAGCAATTTCAATGAACTTTTTGGGCAGACTTAGCTTTGGATTCTTCAGAAACAGAAAAGTAAGAAGAACTCACAAAATTGTGTTTAATAGATGATAATCATGATCATTTAGATCAAGATGATGTATGCTCTCATACAAGACCTCATGAGAGTATTTGGTACCTACCTGGACAGTGGTTGCTCAAAGTATATGACTATAGATACTACACAATTTATATCATCGGAAGCCAAGAATGGAGGCAGGGTTACACTTGGAGATAATACCTCTAGGAATGTGATAGCTATATGTATGATTAGAAATTTTAATAATTTTTTCATTGATAACGTTTTACATATAAAAGTTTTAAAACATAATTTATTAAGTATTAGCCAACTATGTAACAAAGGGTACAACGTTAATTTTTTTCCCACTAGTTACATATTAAGCTTAAATGGAAATAATGTATTGCATGAAACGAGGGTAAATAATGTTTATATGTTAGATTTGAACTATATTAAAACTTGTAATATTTTTTGTTTAAAAATAATTTCTGATGAATCATGGTTATGGCATTGGAGGCTTTATCATACTAGCATGAAAAATCTTAGGAAAATTATCCAAAAGGAACTACTTAGAGGTATACCAAAATTAGACTTTACTAAGGATCACCTTTGTGATGCGTGTAAAGTAGAAAAATGGGTGAAGTCCTCATTTTATTTCAATAAGGATCTTAGAACTTGCAAACCATTGAAAATAATTCATATGGAACTTTTTTTGGACTGGTTAGCATTGTAGGTCTATAAGAAAAGGTATACATATTTGTGATAGTTGATGATTTTTTAGATTCACATGAGTTAAATTTTTATTTAATAAGAGTGAATCATTTGAGAAATTTAGAAGCTTTTTTACTTGGATTCAAAGAAAAGTAGGTTGTGAAATTTTGATAATTCAAAATGTTCACGAAGATGAATTTGAAAATAAAAAATTTGAGAATTTTTATAAGGAAAAAGGAAATGATCATAATTTTTCTACACCTAGGACCCCTCAACATAATGGGGTAGTCAAATGAAAGAATAGAATATTAATTGAAGCCACTAGAGCCATGTGTTAATTCTTATTCAATCTTAATTAGGTTATTAAACCTAAGTTAATGTCCCAAGGCTAACCAAGAAGGGGGGGGGGGGGGTGAATTAATAATTTAAAAAATTATCCTTCTTGGATTTTAAAAGTGAAACCGATTAATGATTCATAGCAAGTTAATTTTAAAGTTTTCAAAATAATTTTTCAACCACAGAATCAATAACTTGCAGTAAGTAAATAAATAAGCAGTGGAAATAAAATACATAAAGATTTATAGTGATTCGATCAAACATGACCTACATCCGCTCCCTGAAGCCTCCCACTTCAGGTATTGCACTATTACCAAAGTGACTCTCCTTTTGCTCCCATAGTATGGTGAAGAAGCCTTTACAAAAATCTCTTCCACCACTCCCCAGTGCGGCAGAGAACTGTCATCCTTTCACACTCTCTAAGTATAGGCAATGAACCTTCATCCTTTCACACCCTCTAAGTATAGGCAGAGAATCTTTGTCCTTTCACACACTCCAAATATTGGCAGAGAACCTTCAGCGTTTCACACTCTCCAAGCGTAGGCAGAGAACCTTCGGCTGTTCACACTCTCTAAGTGTCAGCAGAGAACCAGATCTTCTTGAAAGATATTTACACAAGCAATCTAGAAAGACAAGAGAAAGAATAAAGAAACATAAAACATACACAGAGATCCTTACCATTTGTTTTGCCTAGATCTCACTCCCCTGTGTGTGTATGAGCATGGACACCAAGCTAGCAAACACCTTTAGAGGACTTGACTCAAGAAAAAAAAAATCAATAAAAATTACAAACATTGATACAACATAATCTATTCTATCAAATCTTGAGCCTTAAATCTTTATTAGATGGTGCATGGTATTCTTGAAAAGTTAATATATATAAAAAATATATATATTATAAATATAGGTAGATAATAGGTTGTGAGCCATAATATTTGTTATCATTAAAAATATAGACTCATAAGCTCGAGTTGCAATAGTCTCCCCCGTTTTGATGATGACAAATATTACTTGTTGAATTTGCAAAATTAAAAATATTTTCTCTTAATCTCCCCCTCACTAGGATAAAAAATTTAAAAATAGGGGAATTTTTTTTTCTTTTTAATTTTTATTAATATTTTAAAAAATATGACTTAACAAATAAAAAATAAAAAAATAAAATAGATACAAATATAATAATATATTCTCCACCTTTTACTTTATCAAAAAGAAGATCAGCACAAAAAATTAGAAGAGTAAAAAAATGATTAAAAAATAAAATGATACTTGATCTCGTGAGGATAATTTTTTTTTTAAATTAAATATTCTCAAAATGAGAATGTTACTTGTTGATTTTATTCAAAACTTAGTAAGGAATGGGTTTACAAAGCATAATCCAGAAAGGTTAGAAATTTAAAAATTATAAATCCAAGCTCAAGTTCTTTTAAAGGCATAAAAACTTTTTAATCCAATATCTAAATCAAGGAACAAATTAGAAAAAGAAACACTTATTTTTTCAAAACTCCTTTTATGAAATATATCTAATAGAAGATTAATGCAAAATTTCATGAATCAAGAATCATGATTTTCAAACTCAACTATAAAAAATATCAATAAATAAAAAGTTTTTTTTAAGATTTAAGAAGTACAAGAAATGTAAGCTTACTTTTGTGGGCTCATTTTTGTGCCTCTTGTCAATTATTTGGTGTATTTTGTACATCTTTTTAATTTTTTATACACTTTGTGTATCTTTCTAAATTTGATGTCATTGCGCATCTTTTAATTTTTAATACACTTTGTATATCTTTCTAAATTTGGAATCCTTGGCCTCTTTTGTTTTCAACAACTAAGCTACATTTCTATATTATTTTAAAAAACTAAAGCAAACCCATTCTATTGACAAAAATGAACTTCTTGATTCAGAAAATTATGAGGTGGATTCAACAACTTGTAAAGATCCCTATGCGATAGACAAAATATAGGGAGATGAAAAAGTTCAATTTCAAAATCCAATTTATAATATGATAAAAATTTTGAATCAAAAGTAAAATAACCTCTTTAAAAAAAGAAACATAAAGACAAAAATATAAGTTTCTTTCCTTTGACTATTTTTAGAGAAGTCAACAACAAGTTACATAAGAATTCAAGAAAAATAAGAGGTAAATTTTTTTTATTTTTTTAAAATGATCTTTAAAAAGATTTGATTTTTTAAATTGTAGATAAAACAAAAAAGTTATATGTGTTTGTTGATCAGAGAAAACTTCATAAAAGTAAGTATAAAAACTAATTTAACGAAACAATAAAAATGAAGAAAAACTAAATCCAAAGAAAACAGAAAAAATAAATAAAAAAACATGATGAACAAAAAATACGCATACACAAACAATTAAACACATAATCAAGGCTTTAAACATCATCTTTCTCCTAGTCTGATGATTCAGAAACTTGATCTGCCAAGGAGATTTTTTACTTTTTATTATATGCCCTTTTAATAATTTACTTA
This sequence comes from Dendrobium nobile, assembly GCA_022539455.1. NCBI lineage: Eukaryota > Viridiplantae > Streptophyta > Magnoliopsida > Asparagales > Orchidaceae > Dendrobium > Dendrobium nobile. The sequence continues at coordinate 35,514,580 of CM039724.1, read as the reverse complement.
AATTTACCATTTTCCTTTAGAAGAAGAGTTTTCAAATTAGGGTATTAATTTTTAATATGTCTAGGTTTCATACATCCAAAGCAAATAATATTATTGGAAATCTTAACATTCTTACTATTTTTATGATTGTTCCACCTTTGTTGAAACTTTTGCTTGTGCTTTAGTAGGCTTTTCAATTTGCTTGTTAAGCCGTCACTTTCTTCATTTACTAAGCCACTTTTCTTCGTGTCTTTAGTTTTTAGCGCAACCATTTCACATGCATCCAAAAGTCTTTGACCAAAACGTTTCTTGTAGGCAATGAGTGAGCCAATCAAATTATCAATAGAATAATCATTCAAATTTTTTTATTCATAAATTGCAACAACTTAGGCATCAAACTTATCAAGTAGAAAATATAAAATTTTATTAACCATTTCAAAGTTTAAAAATTATTTACCTAAAATATGCAATGAAGTCACAATTTGAGTAAACCTGCTATACATATTTAAGATCATCTCATAAGATTTCATGCAAAATAATTCATAATCATGAATTAAAATATTCAACCTAGATTGCTTGATTTCACTAGGGCCTTCATATATAGTGTGTAGTTTATCCTAAATTTTTTTTACCAGTAGTGCACGTGGATACTAACATAAAATCTTCTGAATTTAATGCACAGAAAAAATAGTTTAACAATTTAACAATCAATTGAGCTTTGATTTGTTCTACACTACTTAATTGATTAAAAGGAATATCAATTTTAATTCCCTTTATAATACGTGATGGTATAAAATAACCAGTTAAAATAATTTATAACATTTGATAATCAATTGATTGTAACAAAGTAGACATAAAAATATTCCTAAAATCAAAAGAAATATTTTCAAATAAAGGAGGTCACGTTATTGAATATCCTTCCATAATATTATAATTAAAAAAATTAGCCATTTAACTTTTTCTAAAATTTTCTAAGACTTACTTTTTGGATCCCGCTAAGAAACCTCTTGAAAGTTTATTTGGGATGTTAAGCCCTTATGAACTGTCCCAAGGCTTACCAAGAGGGGGGTGAATTGGATATTAAAAAAACTTCTTTAACAAAAAGAAAAATCTTTTTTTTATCTTACAGTAGAAATTAATTAAATCAATAATAAAAAGATCAATCAGAGATATCACCCAAATAGTTTATCATAACAAAAATAAAGGCAAAAATAAAATACAGGAATAAAAAAGGAAAGAACACACCATACTTATAGTGGTTCGGTCCAACCTAAATTATATCAACTCCTCAAAGAAACCCTTTGAGTATTACACTAAACAACAGTGACTCTCCTTTAGCAAACACAGCTAGCCGAGAAGCCCTTTCAAAATCACTTCCACCTTCCCCACTGCGACGGAGTACGTAGCTGGGTCCTTTGACACCAAAGAGATCTTATTCTTCCCAAAACTTCCCTCAAGACAAACCTTGAATCTGATGGTACTAAGGTGCAAGCTTTCTAAAGCATCCATGCAAAACCCCCTCCACACTCCCTTGAAACACCTCCAAAGTTCTTCTCTCTCTCTAAAACTCAACCCTTTCCTCTCTCCCTTTTAAGTTCTCTCTTCAAGTTTTCTCTATAAGAACGAAGCTTTAATGGTTTCCAAAGACACTTACCAAGTGCTTTGAAAAAGTGTAAATAGAGGGATTTAAAAAACCTTAAAAATTAATCTTGGCGGCAAAAATCATTTAGGATGATTGCAAGATTGTCGTATATGATGTGCTTAAAAAGAGGGCTTTAAAAATCCTAAAACTTAATTTTGATGCCAAAAATCATCCTGGATGATATAAGGATTGTCCAATACAATGTACAAAATTTGACCTGATAGACCTAGACGATATCAGTATAGTCCTGAAAGATCAGTTCAAATTTGTACAGATCGTCCAAGATGATATTATTGATCATCTTAGATGATTAGAAGAAAATTTATAGTATTTCATCTTGGATGATTTAGGAAAATTAAATATATCGGCAAACATCTTACGGTATGATATATAAATCATCCAGGGTGATCTTATTGAAAAATATAACCATAATTAGTTCTCTAATCGCATAATCAATTTAGGCATGATTGGTATTGATTGTCCTGGAAGATCCAGATCATCCGAGATGATTAGGATAAAAATTGAATCTTAAAACCTAGCCTAAATTATCACTGGCAGCTATTTTTCAAGATCATAAAGAATCATCCTAGACTATTCAAAATCATCTAGTACCATTAGTTTATTGAGCTGATCGTCCTGGATGATTGAAATCATCTAGTATGATTAGTTCAAAACTTGAAATTCTAGTTACCATATCTCACTCCCTTGAGTTTGTATGAGCATGGACACCAAGCTAGCAAATACCTTTATAGGAGATGACTCAAGAAATAAAAATTACAAACATTAATACAACAAAACTTATTCTACCAAATCTTGAGCCTTAAATTTTCATTGGATGGTGCATGGTATTCCTGAAAAGTTAGTACACACACAATCAAAAATATATTACAAATATAGCTAGATAATAGGATGTGAGCCACAATATTTTTTATTATCAAAAACATAAACTCATAAGCCCGAGTTGCAATAATCTCCCCCTTTTTTATGATGACAAATATTACTGATTGAATTTACTCCTAAAATCCCCTTCATTAGGATAAAAAAATTTAAAAATAGGGAAAATTTTTTTTTTCTTTTTAATTTTAATTATTATTTTAAAAAGTACAATAAAATAAATAAAAAGATTTTTATTATTATCATAAAACGATCCCTGATTTGGTGAGGACAATTTTTTTTAAATAATCAAATATTCTCAAAATGAGAATGTTACCTCTTAATTTTATTCAAAAACTTAGTAAGGAATATATTGACAAAGCATAACCTAGAAAAGTTAGAAATTGAAAAATTGTAAATCCAAGCTCAAGTTCTTTTAAAAGCTCAAAAAAATTTTAATACAATATCTATTTCATGGAAAAAATAAAAAAAGAAACGCTAATTTTTTCAAAACTCCTTTCATGAAATATATCTAATAGAAGATTAATGCAAAAATTGGTGAATAAGGAATCATAATTTTCAAACTCAAGTATAAAAAATATCAATAGATAAAAGGGTTTTCTTAAGATTAAATAAGTATAAGAAAGGTAAGCTTACTTTTTAGGACTCATTTTATGCCTCTTGTTAGTTATTTGGCGCACTTTACACATCTTTTAATTTCTAATACACTTTGTGTATCTTTTTAAATTTTGCAACATTGCGCATCTTTTAATTTTTGATACCCTTTGTGTATCTTTCTAAATTTGGTGTCATTGGTCTCTTTTCTTTTCAACAACTATACTAGCTTTCTATACTTTTTTAAAAAACAAAGCAAACCCATTATATTGATAAAAACAAACTTCTTGACTAAGAAAAATATGAGGTGATTTCAACAACTTGAAAAGATCTCTATGCGAAAGACAAAATGTGCGAAAATGAAAAAGTTCAATTTCAAAATCAAATTTATAATATGATGAAGATTTTGAATTGAAAGTAAAATAACCTCTTTAAGAAAAGAGATAGAGGGACAAAATTGAGAGTTTCCTTCCTTCAACTATTTTTTGGGAAGTCACAACTTACATAAGAATTTAAAAAAAAAATAGGATGTAAATTTTTCACTTTTTTTTTGAAAAATGGTCCTTTAAAAGTTTTAATTTTTTAAAGTGTATACAATACAAATAATTGATATGTATGTGTTAATCAGAGAAAACTTCACAAAAATAAGTATAAAAACTAATTTAATGCAACAACAAAAATGAAGATAAACTAAACCCCAAGAAAACACAGAAAATAAAGAAAAAATACAACGAACAAAAAACACACTACACAAACAAATAAACACACAATCAAGGCATTAAACATCATCTTTCTCATGATGTGATGATTCAAAAACTTGGTCTGCCGAGGATATTTTTTGCTTTTTATTATCTGCCCTTTTTTACAATTTTCTTAGATTTATCCTTTTCCTTTACAGGAAGAGTTTTCAAATTAGGGCATTGATTTTTAATATGTCTAGGTTTCCTACATCCAAAGCAAATAACATCAATGGAAATCCTAACATTCTTATCATTTTACCTTTGTTCCACTTTTGTTGACGCTTTTATTTATGCTTTAGTAGGCTTTCCAATTTGCTTGTTAAGTCATCACTTTCATCATCTACTAAGCCACTTTCATTTGTATTTAGTTTTTAGCACAATCATTTCACCTGCATCCAAAAGTCTTTGACCCAAAGTTTACTCATAGGCGATGAGTGATCCAATCAAATTATCAAAAGAATAATCATTCAATTTTTTTCATTTATAAATAGCAACAACTTTGGCATCAAATTTATCAAGTAGACAACATAAAATTTTATTAACCTTTTCAAAGTTTGAAAATTCTTTATCTAAACCATATAATGATGTTATAATTTGAGTAAATCTAGTATATATGTCTAACATCGTCTGATAAGGTTTCATGAAAAATAGTTCATAATTATGCATTATAATATTCAACCTAGATTGCTTGATTTCACTAGTGTCATTGTATATAGTGTGTTGTTTATCCTAAATTTTCTTATTAGTCGTGCACATGGATACTAACTTATAATCTTCAAAATTTAAAGCACAGAAAAAATAGTTTAATAATTTAGCATTCAATTGAGCATTGATTTATTCTACACTACTCTATGATTAAAAGGAATATCAGTTTTTGTTTTACAGTATTTTTGTTTTTCTACACATTTTATTTTTATTGTTGAAAAGTTTTTAGTGTGATAAAATTTTTTATTATGCTAAAATTATGAAACTATTTTCTAAAAAATTTCCAAGAGGTTTTTTAAAATAACGAAATCATCCCCCCCCCCCCCACTTGTTTTTAGGGGAAACCCACGGAGGGGCCTACGCGTTGATTAAAATGCAAAATTACAAGATCCTTAAAGGGACCTCAAGCTTTACTACTGCTTAGAAGAGCTACAGTCAAAAAGAAAACAAAAAATCCTAAAAGCTCAAGTTCCCTAACTAAGGCAAAATACACAGAACCTAAGTACAATCTATGGTGCACAAGAAAGGGCACCCAAAAAAGACAGCGAAGCTAAGGATAAACCTGTTCAGCACCAGCTTCCTGATCCAAAATTTAAAGAGACACAACCTACACAAGAATAGTCCTGCAAAAAAAGAAAGAAAACAAAGCAACAAAGCATAATAAAGACCAACCAACCTGATGCAGAGAGTAGCACAAAGGAACAGGAAAGTTATTATCATCATAATCATGCTTCCTCCAAGAAGCCAAAGACCTCAAAAACTTCCAATTAAGCAGGTACTGGAAAAAGGGAGGCAAGACCAGCCAACTGACATTACAGCACCACCAAATGAGAATAAGCCCCCAAGAACAAAACTCTATCCATCTCGAAAACCCCAACAAACCCAAAAGAACAGCAATCCAGATCCAATCAGCATCCACCACCCCAAGATAATAGTGAACACCACCTAACACCCAAAAGTCCCAACAAATAGAGGTCCAAAAGCCAGTACTCCACATATAGAGAAAAAATCACCAAACATTAGAACAAGACAGAAACTGAGTGAAATCAATCAAAGCAAACCAAAATAAACCAATAATACTAGTAGTGTTCAGGCTAAAGGAACTCAAGTTAAAATAACAAATGCAACCATCATAGGTAAAAACTCGATGCCGCTCCATCTAGGCCCCCAGGCCCAACACACAGAAGAGACTAATCCAACAGAAATTAGAGAACACCAACTCAGGTAGCAGCCTCCCCCAGTCGAAAGCCCCCACCTTCAGAACAAAGAAAAAGAGCCCATAAACACAGTACCTCGACCCAACACCCTTCCCAGAGAACAATAATTCTCCAATCCACTGGTGAACGAGCATAAACACAATCACCCTCATACCTAGCCAAAACCAAACCCAGCCAACAGAGGAAGCAAGGATACCAAATTCCACATAATAAAGTCTTACCAAAACTAAGGGGAGGAGAGCAATAAGCAGGCACCTCAAAAACCCTTAACAATCAGTGCTCCACCCAAAGACACCACAGCACAACCGAAATTGAATCATAACAACCAGAAAAATAGAACCAATATCCTTCAGGCTCGAAACCAATAGAATGAATAAAAATAAACACCCTCAGCCCAGCATGAAGCAAGAAAGCCGAACCAAAACCAATTAAGATCGAACATAAGGGTAAGATAAAGCATTCAATTTGATGAGACCTCTAAGCTAGAGGCGTAGGAACATTGACATCCCCCAAGTCTTTAAAGAAATCAGACCCAACACCAAGACAAGCTAACCACTTAGCAGCAGCATTGGCTTCCTTAAGAACATAAGAAGTGTCAATGTAAATAAAAACCATCAACTGCTTAATATCTCTTATGTTATAAAAAAGTTGAGAGTCACACACCGAATCCATCCTCTTAAATAAGCATTGAATATTAAAGGAAGGCTCCAGCTCAATAGTAATAACAGTAATATCAAGAGAGAAACAACATCTTAACCCATAGAGAACGGTAGTAAAATAGCCAAATGGATATTACCCGTGAAAGGCCCCATAAAGGCAAGAATACGATTACCATAGCCATCTCTGATGAGGCCACCACACCCCAAATGGTTATTCTCGTGAATTGTAGAAACATTGAGCTTGAAACAGCCAATCTTCGGTTTAATCCAGCAAATCAGACGAGGAGAAGAAAGTTGCAAAGAATTATGAAGCCTGATACCTAATTCAGAGGCTACATGATAATAATTTTTAAAACTATTTAAGGATATTGAGTTGACTTAGCACAAATTAATCAATTTATCTTTCACATTATTAATAACCCGGCATGAATCCATTTTAATACCATTAAATAAAGAGTTGTTTCTTTCCAACCAAAGGTACCAGAAAATAAGGGAGGAAGTAACATTACTAATATGACCTTTAGAGTTTACAAACCAAGCCTTGATAAGATTATTAATGGATAAGTTAACATTAAAAATATTTAATTTGAAAATATCATCAAAATAACACCAAATTTTAATAGCTATAGGGCCAGATCTAAACACGTGATGTATACTTTCAACATGGAAACAGCATTGGCACTTATAGGGAAGAACAAAACCCCTTTTAATCAAATTATCCTTCGTAGGAAGAAATCTGTGAAGCATTCTCCAAATAAAAGTGTAAACAGATAAGGGAGTACTTTTGTGCCAAACCATAGAATAAATGGTATCCACATCTTTCCAGTTTTTGAAATAATTCCACGCATCTTTTAATCTAAACAAACCATCACTAGCCAGATTACATAAAGGAACATCATTAGTGTCGAAGCTAATAGGAAGAGTAAGGATTTTCTGAATAATAAAATCCGGAAGAACCTCGGTAAGCTTGTCAAAATCCCAATAATTATTGTTGATAAAGTAACTAACCTTAACCACAGCAGAAGAGGAAGAATTAATAAGAGAATCAATAGAGCAAGAATTAAGCCATTGATCTTGCCAAAAGAAAATTTTGCCACAACCAAGGCCCCAGGAAAGAAGAGGCTCCACTTCCCACTTGACTTTACATATCCTCTGCCAAACTTTAGAATCACCAATATTAAAATCACAAGTAGAAGGGTGCTTACCCACACAATATTTAGAGTACATAAATTTATCCCACAAAGACACTTTGGCACGAAAAGTAAACCATAACTTATAAGAAAAAGCCTTAGCAAGATCACCAATGCTTTTACAGCCAAGCCCACCCTCTTTTAAAACCCCATAGCATTTGTCCCAAGAAGCCCAAAAATTTTTTTTATTACTAGAAGCACTTTTCAAAAAAAATTTGTTAATGATAGTATCAATTCTAATGCAAACCAGTTTAGTGGGGAGCAGAGTTTGAAAAGAATAGACTGGAAGAGAACAAAGCACACTTCTAATAAGAGTAAGCCTACCCCCAAAACTCAAGAAATTTGAATCCCAGGAGAGAAGCTTATTCTGCATAGAAGTAATAAAATCATTAAACAAAAAGGACTTCTTTCTGCCTTTAAACAGCAGAATACCAAGATACTTAATAAACCCAGTCCTCTCTTTAATGGCTGAGATCCGATCCATGTTTATATTATTAGAAACAGCAAAACAACATTTGTGATTGTTAAGAGATAAACAAATAACCAAGTTAAATCCTTAAAAAATTCCATGAGTTTATTAAAGTGATTACGTAAAGCATTCATAAAAATGATAAAATCATCTGCAAAACAAAGATGCAAAATTGGAAAACTACCCCTAGTTCTAAAATAAAATTGGGGTTAAGAAGCAAACAAGTGAGCAATACTTCTAGAAAGGTAATCAACAGCAATAATGAACAAAGCAGGGGACATAGGGTCACCTTGCCTAAGACCTTGGGAAGATTTAAAAAAACCAAAGTTGTTACCATTAATAATCAAAGAGAAAAAAGGACACTCAATGCAACTTTTGATTAGGTTAACGAAGGTCAAACTAAAACAAAATAATTGTATCATGTTATAGATGAATTGCCAACTAATATTATCATAAGCTTTGGAAATGTCCAGTTTAAGAATGGAATTACCTCCCCTAACTTTAATGTCCAGATCATGGCAAAATTCCTGAGCCAGCAAAATATTATCAGAGATAGAACGCCCTTTAACAAACCCCATTTGGAAGGGAAAATTAATCTTGTGAAGCATATTAGTTAAACGAGACATAAAAATTTTGGAAAGCAGCTTACTAAAAAAGGTACAGAGACTAATAGGTCTGAAATCATTACAACTATTAGCATTAATCATTTTAGGAATAAGAACAATAGAAGTAGAGGAAAAAAATTTAGGTATAGTATTACCCGCAAATAAAATCCATAACCGCAGCAAACAGGTCATCCTTAATAATATCCCAACTTTTTTGAAAAAAATTAGTAGTAAAACCATCAGGGCCAGCCACCGATGCATCATTCATATTGAAAACAGTATCTTTAAGTTCCTAAAGAGAAGGATTGGCAACAAGCATATTATTATCCTCCACCGAAATGAGAGAGGGAATAATATCAGGGTTAGGGATCTAACTAGGAATAAACACCTTATTCAATCTTTCCTGAAAATGATGAACCGCTAACATTGCAATGTCCTCATCCTCCTCGATAACAGAACCATCCTCCCGAATAATTTTATTAATAAAATTAGTAGCACATTTCCTTTTAACCAAAGCATGAAAGTACTTAGTGTTATGGTCACCCTCCAATAGGTGTTTAGCAGCAGCTTTTTTGTTTCCAAAAAGTTTCTTCTTGAGCCTGAAGTTTAAAAAGACTATCCTTAGCCTCTCTAAGAGAAGCAAAATTCACATTAGAAGGAAAGCTTTGACAGTTAAGCTCAAAATTATTCACCATATTTCAGTATTTAAGATATTAGTAAAAATATTTTTTAAAACATGATGGTTCCACCAATTTAAAAGCTGCTTAAGTCTTTTCAGTTTAAACCAAAATCTTTACATACCCAAAATAGAGTTATCAGGATGTAAAACTGCATTCCAATTATCACTCACAACACTTAAAAAAGAATCATGCTGAATCCACATATCTTGAAACCGAAATTGGGGAGTAGCATTCACATGATGAGCCTTCAAAACTAGCAATAATAGAGAATGATTAGATAGAGTACAACTCAGATGCTCAACAGAAGTAGAACTAAAGGAATTAATCCAACTATCATTAAATAAAATATGATCCAACCTTTGCCAAAGTTGACCTCTATTCCATGTAAACTGATTGCCAGCAAAACCAATGTCAATAAGATTGCAATCCAAAATCATATTATTAAAATCAATCATAGAATAAAAATTGGGAATAGATCGCCCAGAACGCTCAGAAGCATTAGAAATGGTATTAAAATCACCCCCAACTAACCAAGGATCAGGGTTAATACTATGAAAATCAGTTAATTTCTCCCATAAAACCTTTCTATTACCACGGGAAGAAGTCGCATAAATGAAAGAAGCACAACACTTAACATTAAAGACATTAAAATGACAAAGCACAACTTGAGTAAAATTACCAAGAACCTCAATGTGGAGAGGGTCTTTCCAAAACACCCATATCTTAATCTCACAATTAGACAATGCATGCTTAAAGCTAAGAAATCTAGCAGTGCTAAGTAAATTAGAAGCATTAATAAGAGGTTCTAGCAAAAAAAGACAAGAAATACCATGAATACGACAGAGATTCTTGACCCTCAACTGAGAGGAACCACAACCAATTCCCCTCACATTCCAAATAATAGCTTTAAACATAATAAAATAAAAAATTAACGACTAGTTTGTTAACGAGTATTTCTAGCAGATTGTATAACAAGATTAGTAGTTCTACCCAACTATAGAACCTGGTTTTTGCTCTTCCTACCACGTTTCCCTTGGACTTTAACAAAGCTAATGTCAAGGTCATCTTTAGCAAAGCATTTGGCAGAAAAGGACAATTCATCATTATTAGTAGAAGCATCATAGTTGAGATGAGATTGGGAAGGGGACTTACAGTCTTGATTTACTTCTAAACCGTCACCCTTAGGAGAGGGTTCACCCTCCTCCAATAATTCTTCCCCTTCCGTGACCAAGCAAATTAAACCAAGACCTGCATTTTTGTTGCAAACCTAATTTCATGTCTCATGTTTTGATGATTGACAAACACTATTTCTCTTGGACTACTTGTTGCTTCTAACTTTTCAGGAATCGAAGACCGGACGATCATGAAGAAGCCAAGTTCAGGATCGCGTAGGTTTAGGGTTGAGTCAGTCTGTACTTTTGTTTTTTACCTTTTGAGTCTAATTGTAAAAAGACTGATGCTAAGTAACCCTTCACACACACACTTGAGAGACTTAGAATTTCTATTTTTGCCCACATCGGCCCGGCCGATATTTATATCGTCCGGGACGATCAGCTTAAAACAGAAAGTCTAATTAAGGATTCTTAATAAAGGCAGCCGACATTAACATATCATCCTGGACGATACATGTATCGGCCAGAATGATAAGCTCAAAATAGAAAGAGATAGCCGCCTTAGACAATTTAGGCATACTGTATTTTAAATTATCGGCCAGGACGATTCCTGGATCGGCCTGGACGAAATTACCAAATTATGCCTTAATTGATAAGGAAATCAAGGGAGTAATTAAGGATGATTGATACGATCATATCGGCCAGGACGATCGTGAGATCGACCAGGACGATCGTGAGATCGGCCAGGACGATCGTGAGATCGGCCTGGACGATCAAGCCAAATTTCAATCAGCCAGGACTGTTCCCAGGGCTGTGCTCAGGACGATTTACCTCTGATTTGAACTAATCGGCCAGGACGATCGTGAGATCGGCCTGGACGATCAAGCCAAATTTCAATCGTCCAGGACTGTTCCCAGGGCTATGCTCTGGCCGATCTTCCTTGATTTGTACTGATCGGCCAGGTCGATGTCCATATCGGCCTGGACGATAAAGTCGGCTACTTGCAATTAATGAGCTCCTCTTAATCTCTTCTATTTAAAGAGCTCTTCTTCAACATTTTAGATGACCTTTGGCTGCTTCCTTGACCTAAGAAGACCTTGAGGAGAGAAAGAGAGAGAGAGAGAGAGAGAGGATCTTGTGAGGGGGAGCTTGTGAGGGGGATTCACAAGGGTTGCTTCAAGGATCGCTCTGCTTGTCTTTCGTCTGGAGTTTCTCGTCCGTGGATGGGTCGGTAGAGGTAAGGAGTTTGCTTTTGGTTGTGGTTCTCTGCCAGCTTCAGGAGGAAGCAAAAGGAGGTTCTTGTAAGGGCTTCTCAGCCTAGCCGTGGGGGCTAAAGGAGAGTCACATTTTGTAGTGCAATACTTGGAGGGTGCCTCCAAGGAGTGGACGTAGGTCGAGTCGACCAAACCACTATAAATCTTGTGTTCTTATTTTTGCTTCCGCATTTTTTAATTCCGCATTAATTTCTTGTGGTGTGATTTGGTTTGTGATTTTCTTTCTTTGTCTTAAGAATTTTTTAAATACCAATTCCCCCCCCCTCTTGGTTTGCTTGGGACTAAGTTCATAGGGCTTAACATCCCGAACGAACTATCAAGTGGTATCAGAGCGGGATTCGAAAATTTAAGTTTGAAAACTTTTTGAATTTGATCCATGGCTAACTTAGGAAATAGAAACACTATTGAAGGTTATTCGATTACACGACCTCCTCTATTTGACAACTTACCTTTTGATTTTTGGAAAACCCGCATGTCAACGTTTTTACAATCTACTGATTATCGCATGTGGATGCTTATTCAAGAAGGATATTCTCCACCTTCTCGTGAAATTAATGGTATTAAAACTGAAGTTGCTTTTACTGAATGGACTTTCGATGAACGTAATTTGGCTCTTTTAAACGCAAAGTGTTTGAACTGTTTTTTCTGTGCTTTGAAATCTGAAGATTACATGCGTGTTTCAACTTGCAAAACTGGTAAAGAGATTTGGGATAAATTATGCATCACCTATGAAGGTACTAATGAAGTTAAGCAATCCCGTTTGAACTTTCTCTTGCATGACTACGAACTTTTTCGTATGAAACCTCATGAATCAATTTTTGACATGTACACTAGGTTTACTCAGATTGTTATTTCATTGCATGCACTAGGAAAAGAGCTTTCGAATTATGAAAAAGTTAACAAGATTTTGAGATGCTTGCCTTCGTCTTATGATGCAAAAATTACTGCCATTACCGAATCCAAAGATTTGAACACCTATTCTATTGATAACTTACTTGGCTCACTAATTGCTTACGAGCAAGGGGTGAATCAAAGAAATCTTGATACAGGTGAGAAGAAAAAGGAGAAAACAATCGCACTAAAGGCGCACAAATCGGATTCCGAATCTTCTGGGCTCGAAAGCGATGAAATTGCCTTCATCACAAGGAAATTCAAAAGCTTTCTAAGGAAGAAACAAAAGCATCATCAAAATTGGAGGAAAGGTAAGGATCACAAATATTTTAAGGGATCTTCTGATGTTGTTTGTTTTGAATGCAGGAAACCTGGACATGTGAAAGCCGATTGCCCTACACTTCAAAATCATTCAAGCAAAGATAAGGAAAAAGGTGAGGAGAAAGCCAAGTCAAGGAAGGATAAGAAGAAAATCCAAAGAGGTTTTTGGGCAGAATCTGGTACTGATTCCTCTGAGACTGAACCAGAGGAAGAGACTACAAACTTGTGTGTCATGGGAGAAAATCAAAGTGATGATGAAGAGGTATGTAAACGAACCTATGATGAATTATTTGAAATTTATGAAAAAATCCATGCATCATACAAAAAACTTAAGAAGACACATGCTAGCTTAAAATTAGAACATTCAAATCTACAAAAAGAGCATGAAGTGTTTCTCAAAGATCATGCAACGATTGATTCAAATCACATGGCTCTCCTTGATGAATTTGATGAGTTGAACAAAAAGCATTTGGAATTGGTTGATGAATATAATGCATTAAAAGCTTCACACACCTCACTTAAAGTTGATTTTAAGAAATCTAAGGAGATAGAAAAGAATTTGAGGATTGAAAATGAAGTTTTAAAAAACACAAATTTGAAGATTCAAAATGATTTAGAAGCATGTAGGAAAACTAGGATGACATCTACTTTTGATCAATTGCCAAAACCTAGGAAGAGGCATTATAACTCAAATCATTTAAGAAATCCCTTTCCTGGAGTTAGATGTTTTTCGTGTGGCATGCTAGGACACATCTCACACACTTGCACCGTTCACCGTAGTACTCATTGGGTGTGGAGATCTAAGATGCATGATTCACAGCATACCTTACCTACATTACATTCTACTTTTTCTAAGAAGGATCCCAAACCTGTTTGGGTTCCTAAATCTGACTGTTGTTGAGTTTTACAGGTGTGCTCTCACCAAAGTCCTCGTGGGAGCATAGGATAACTGGACATAAGTAGGCTTGCAGCTCAAAATTGCTTAAACTCGCTGCTTTATCACTTGCTTGAAACATTAGTTTTTTTTTTGTGTCTTTTTATTTTTTTCTAGTTTTTGTGCTCACTGTGTGTTGATTTTAGTTTGCTTTATTTTCATTTGTTTTATTTTATTTTGTTTTGTCTACTCGTAGCTCTTTAAATATGGCCTTCCATATGATTAATCCTTTCAAACTTTTAGATTTTGGAGTTTTTGGAGATAGGATTTAGCTTTTCTAAATTGGTTAAAGGGAGTAATATTGTTGATGTTTTCCCTCCTTCTGACTTTATTTAGTGGTATGATTTTCTTCTCTAAAACAAATGTCTAAACTCGGTTTAATCAATGGCCTGTTATTTAAGATCTTTTTCTTATCTTGCTACATTAATTTATCTTATGCATAATAGCCAAAGTTCTTAGATATCATTCAAGCTTTTTGAAATCTTGCCATTGCATTTATCACATGATTTTGATTTGGTGTTGTGGATTGTTCTTCCCTATGTTAGAGAGAGAGCTCCTATTCTCTAATATTTGGAGGATATACTCACAACTAAGTTTTTTTTAAGGGTATATTAAAGAGTTTCTAGTTTGCAAAAGTTAAAAAGAAAAAAAGGCCAATGAAGCCAAAATTGAAAAGAATGTTGTATACACAAAAGTGTATCAAAGAATCAAAAGATACTCAAAAGAGCAAATCAAAATGACAAGAGGCATAAAATGAGCCCACTAAATGCAAGCTATCCTCTCTTTGGTAAAACTCTTAAAACTTAGAAAACTCATTAATTGTGTGATGTTTTCAAAGGCTTGATTTCAATTTCCATGATTGAGAAAAATTACTTTGGTTTATTAAATATGAGATATTTTCTTTGTAAACAAGTCTTGAATGGATCTTATTATCCTATTAGTTATTCTAAGTTGGATCTTTGTTTTCCAAAAAGAATTTTTGTACCCCGAAGAATGTTCGATCAAGGGTTAACAAAATCAGATGTTCTACCTTCTTCTAATTGAGATTTGTTAAACTTCTTGATCTCTTGAAACTTTAAAAGTTAAATTTTTTGAAAAGAATTCTTATATGATGCCTCCATAAAACAAAAAAATTAGAAAGATTAAAATCCAAAAACATTTGTTTTTCCTCTTCGTGTTTTTTTATTTTTCTTTTATTGTGTTTTGTCTATTGTTTCTTTTGTTTTATTTTTGAGGGTCTTGATCTTCACCATCTTTTCCTCGAATTCAATTCCTAGTCACATCGTCCTGGCCGATACACTTATCGTCCTGGACAATATGACAAATTCTATTCAAAATCCATCTGCTGACCTTTTTGTTTGTAAACCCTAACTCATCGTCCCGGACGATCCCATATCGTCCTCGACGATTTGATCGAACTCATGGAGATAGTCTTGGCCGATAGTATATTTCGTCTGGCCGATGCATTTTATTTGCATCGTTTGGCCGATAAACTGGATCGTCCTGGACGATCCACGTGTCAGTACGTTTTGATCTTTAAATTCGGCCCCGGATGATCCATTATTGGACAATCGGCCGGGCCGATCCACTGTTCGTCCTGGACGATACACGTGGCAAGCATTTTTAACTTTTTAACTTCGGCCGGTACGAGTGCTAATGGCCTATTCAAGCTGAATAGCCTCCAAAGACGAGGGATGAATAATAGGAATAGATAACGGTTCATTATGTAACAATAAAGGATCATCAACCTTAGATGAAAGCACAACAACCATCTTAGAATTATTACGTTCTTTCTCAATATCCTGCAAGTTAATATTCTCCTTAGCTACCTCCTGTTGAGATTGTTTGGTTACCATTTTTTCCTTGCATAAATGAGGGTGCAACCTAAAACATTCGTTAAATCCATGACCATGCATTTTACAATGAGAATAAAAAATAGGCAGATTTTCAAAATCAACTTTTTGGATGTAAACATTAATCTCAGAGCCTAACCACACCTCACCAGGGTGTTTCTTAGAAACATCAAGTTCCACTAGCACTCGAACAACAGAGGGCCGAGAAATATAGAAGCAAGCCCAAATAGAATTTGCGAATTGAAAAAATGTAATCTCAAATTAGGGAAAGATATCCAAACAGGCGCTATAGGAGATTCCTCCTTCACATCAAAGTTTGGAGTCCATTTTAGAAGGCTCATTTGACATCCTTGAATATAGTAAGATCTTCGTGCAAAGATCCTACTATAATCAAGATCGTTGGATAATTGTATCGCAACATGGCGTGGATCCAACAGACCAACCTGAAATGAACTAGTCAACTTCAAGCTAATGAAAAACTTACGGATAATGTCCCGATTTGGATGCCTCAAAGCAAATTTACAAATCAAAGTAAGAGTAAAAGGAGCGGCTAATTGGGAAACCACAGAGTCATCGAAAAGAAGAGCCGGACAAACCTTAAAAGTTGAATACACAAAGTTAAGCTTAGAAGCAGAAGTAGAGGAACCAAAAACAACCTCCTTAAAGGAACGAGACTGACTATTAGCTGAAGAAACGTTCAGGGGAGGGAAAGATGACAATAGAGTTGTCATCTCCCAAACTGAAAAATCGAAAGAAAACTCAAACTAAGGAAGCGCAGATCCACGATAATGCTCACGGGAAAGAACTAAAACAAAAAAACCAAACTAGAATGCCAGAGATCCACCAAAAATGAGCTCCTGACGAGGAACCCTAAATCGCCTCAGAGTCAACAGAGAAAACGATAGCTTAGAGCATGTATTTTGAACACCTCCCCCCCCCCCCCCCCCCCGTTCTTATTTAGCTTTGGGATAATTACTTTAGCTCTAACAACCTATAAAGACTTTTAAGTGGTATTAGAGCTTACTTTCAAAAAATAAGATTTAGGTAACTTTTTGAAAATGATCATAGCTGCTTTTGGAAATTGTAACACACCTTAAGGGTATTCGATCATTATACCTCCATTGTTTGATAACATCCCTTTTAATTTTTGAAAAACACATATGTCTACTTTTCTTCAATTGCTTGACTATCTCATATGAATTTGAGTACATGAAGTATACACTAGGCCAACTAGACTTGTAAATGGCATTAAAGTTAAAACACCATTTATAGACTACACTATAGAAGAAAAAGAATTAGCTTAGTTAAATGCTAAATATTTGAACACTTTTTTTTATGCACTTAAATATGAAGACTATACGTGTGTCATTACCTGTAAAATGGAAAAAGTAATTTGGGATAGACTTTTTATCATATATGAAGGGACAAAAGAAGTGAAACAACCTAGATTTAACACTTTGCTACATGATTGTAAACTATTTCGCATAAAATCAAATGAAGCAATTACTGGCATGTATACATAATTCACTCAAATAGTCACCTCATTGCATGCTTTAGGTAAAAAACTAATGAATGATAAGAAGTGAATAAGATACTCCATTATTTTTCTACCACTTATGATATAAAGATAACTATTGTAACAGAGTCAACATACTTAAATGTTCTTTCTATTGATAATCTTTTTAGATCACTAATTGCTTACGAGCATGGAGTGACTCAAAGATAGATTGATATAGGTGAGAAGAGAAAGGAGAAGAACATAGTGTTGAAAGTGAATGACTCAAAGAGTGATCAGTCTTAGCCTGATGATGAAGATGACATTGCCATGATAATAAGGAAATTCAAGAGATTTCTAAAAAGGAAGCAAAGGAGAGTAGTGGAATAAAGGTAAGTTTCATAAAAATGCTAATAATTTTATTAATGTTATTTACAATAAATATAGGAAGCTTGGATACATCAAATTTAAATGCCCAAATCTTAAAACCAATCCTAATAAGAAGAAGGTCGAGGAGAAAATAAATGTGAGAAAGGACAAGATGATATTACAGAATGCAGTTTGGATAGACTCAACTTTAGATTCCTTAGAAATAGAGTAAAGTAAGAAGTCACAAATTTGTGCTTAATAGTTGATAAGCTTGATAGTTCAGATCAAGAAGAGGTATGTGACTTAACTTATGAAAATCTATTTAATGTTTATGAGAAAATACATACTGCCTATAGAAAATTCAAAATGATGCATGCTAGGTGAACATAGATTTTTAAGAATTACAAAAGGGGCATGAAATTCTTAAAAAACATCACGCACTGATTGATAGAAGCCATATAAAACTATTAGATGAGTTTGATAAATTGAATAAATAGTATGAACTATTAAAATCATCCCACACTAAACTTAAAATTAATTTTAAAACATTTATGGATGAATTTGATAGTAAAGAGCATTATTTGAAAGTTAAAAATACTATTTTTGAAAGTGCTAACTCATTTTTTAAAGTTGAATTGAAAGCACTTGAGGAAAATAGGATTGCACTGACACTTTAATAATTTTTCAATCCTAATAAAAAGCAAAAAACTTTAAAACCTAGGAAAAGACAATTTAACTAACGTAGATTGATAAATCCTTTTTATAGAGTGAAATAATTTTCTTGTGAAATGATTAGTCACATATATCTATCACTTATACTATTCATAGTAAATCATATCTAGTGTGGAAAACAAAGATGCATAAAATAAAGCATATAAAATATGCATCTAAATTAATTTTGTCAAGAGAAGAAGCCAAATTTATTTGGGTTCCCAAGACTAGCATTTGATTATTTTATAGAAATGCTCTCATATAAGATCTGATGAGAGTATTCGGTACTTGGATAGAAGATGTTTAAATCATATGACTGGAGGCACTACACAGTTCACATCACTGAAAGCTAGGAATGGAGGCAAGATTACACTAGGAGATAATACCACTAAATAACCGGTTGGCACCGGTATGATTGGAAACTTAAATAATTTTGTCATTGAGAATGTTTTACTTATAGAAGGCATAAAGCATAATTGTTGAGTATTATTCAGCTATGTGATAAGGGTTATAGTATAAGTTTATTTTCCAGTAGCTCCATAATAAGCAAAAATGGAATTGATGTACTATATGAAATTAGGATAAATAATATGTACATGCTTGATTTGAATTTTATTAAATCCCCTTAAGCTTTTTTTCTAAAAATAATTAGTGATGAATTATGGTAATGGAATAGGAGACTTTGTCATGCTAGCATGAAAACTTTTAGGTAAATTACCCACAAAGAACTAGTTAGAAGAATATCCAAACTAGACTTTACTAAGGATCACCTATGTGAAGCATGCCAATTAGGAAAATAGGTAATGTACTCCTTTCATTCCATTAAGGATCATAAAAATAGAGAATCATTAGAAATCATTCATATGGATATTTTTGGATCGGTTAGCACTATAAGTCTAGGAGGTAAAGTCTTTGGATTTGTGATTGTTGATGATTTTTCTAGATTCACTTGGGTTAAATTTGTATTTCATATGATTTAATCATTTAAGGAATTTAGAAATTTTTGTAGTGGATTTAGAGGAAATTAGGGTATGAGATTTTATCAATTTAAAGTGACCATAAAGGTGAATTTAAAAATAAAAAATTTGAATATTTTTGTAAAGAGAAATGAATTAATCATATTTTTTCAACACCTAGGACTCCTCAGTAGAATGGGGAAGTAGAAAGAAGGACCATAACATTAATTGAAGCCGCTAGAACCATATTGGCTGAATACTCACTTCCAAAATATTTTTGGGCAAAACTGATTAGTACAGCTTGCTATGTTCTGAATAGGGTGAATATTTTATCAAAATTGAATAAAATACCCTACGAACTTCTTAAGGAGAGAACACCAAATTGGTTACTTTTGCATTTTTTGGATTTGAGGTATTCATTCATAATAATGGAAAAACTTCTTTAGAAA
Source organism: Dendrobium nobile (assembly GCA_022539455.1). Lineage (NCBI taxonomy): Eukaryota > Viridiplantae > Streptophyta > Magnoliopsida > Asparagales > Orchidaceae > Dendrobium > Dendrobium nobile. Next base: position 35,494,841 of record CM039724.1, on the reverse strand, counting down.
CATTTGATTCAAAATCTGATGAAGGACTTTTTCTTGGATATTCTAGTTTTGGAAAATCATATATAGTTTTTAACAAGAGAACTTTGGTAATTGAGGAGACCACATATTTTGTGTTTAATGACTCTAGTATTTTGGAAGAGCCATGGATGGAAGAGGACCATATTGAAAATATCTACCAAAGAATTAAAAAATTAAATTTATAAGAAAATATGGAAAAAGAAAACCCTTTTGCCTAGAGAATGGAAATTTTCTAAGAATCACCCTAAATAATTTATTTTAGGTTAATCTAGGAGGGTGATAGGACTAGACATGGACTTACCAAAAGATGAACCATTCTGCCTTTATATCGATTGTTAAACCCACTAATATAAATCAAACACTTTCAAGTGAATTTTGGATATTTGCCATGCAAGAGGAGTTGAATCAATTTGTGAGAAATGATATTTGGGAATTTATTAAAAGGCCAAATGATTAAAGTGTTGTTTGAACTATGTGGGTGTTCAAAATAAAATTAATGATTCTAGAGTTGTGATTAGAAATAAGGCAAGATTGGTGGTCAAGGGGTATAATCAAATAGAAGGGAATGATTTTGAAGAGACTTTTGCCCCTATAACCAGACTTGAAGCAATTAAAATTTTATTAGCCTTTGCCTATTTTAAAGGTTTTAAATTATATCAAATGGATGTAAAGAGTACTTTTTTGAATGGGGTGATATAAGAGGATGTTTATGTTGAGCAACCTCTAGGTTTTGAAAATTATAAATTCCCTAATCATATGTTTAAATTAAAAAAGATATTGTATAGACTGAAACAGACACCTAGGGCTTGGTATGAGAGTTTAAGCACTTTCCTATTAGAGAGATCTTTTGTGAAAAGAAGTGTGAACACCACTCCCTTTTTGGAAAATATAGGAGATTATATAATCATTTTTTAAATATATATTGATGATATCCTACTTGGATTTATAAATAAAAATCTTTGTGATGATTTTTTTCAAAAATAAAAAGTAGTGAATTTGAGATGAGTTTGATGAGAGATTTGAGTTATTTTCTTGGTTTTACCATAAAGCAAAATGAGGAAGAAATTTTTTATAGTCAATCAAAGTATATTAAAGACATCCTCAAGAAATATGAAATTGATAATGCTAAACCAATAACTACACCAATGAGTGACTCAGTTGTATTAGATAAGGACCCTATGGAAAAATTTATTGATTAAAAAAAAAATTAAAGGTACAATTGGATCATTATTTTACTTGACTGCTAGCAGATTAGATATAATATTTATTATTTATGTACTAGATTTTAATGTAATCTAAATAAATTAAATTTGATAGCAGTAAAAAGAATTCTGAGATATCTTTTGCGAAATCAAAACTTAAGGACTTAGTATTATAAGCGCAGCTCTTCATTTGAAATAGTTGGATATTCTGATTCAGATTTTATAAGATATAGGTTTGATTAAAAAGTATATATGAAACTTGCCAATTCATTAGAAATTCTTTAGTTTCTTAATTTAGTTAAAAATATAACTCAGTAGCTGTATCTACTATTGAAGAAAAATATATTGCTTTATGTAGTTGTGTGGCACAAGTTATTCGGTTGAAATAACAATAAATATATTTAGGATTTTCAATTGGTACAATTCTATTTTATTCTGATAATGCTAGTGTCATATGCATTTTAAAGAATCCTATTCAACATTTTAGAACTAAGCATATAGACATAAGACATCACTTCGTTGAGATCATATTGTTAAGGGAGAGATCAAATTGAATAATGTTACTATGAAAAATTAACTTGCAAATATTTTCACTAAACTACTAGCCTTTTATACTTTTAGCATCTTAAGAACCAGGTTAGGTGTGATTGATCTTAATACTTAAATTAAAAATTTTGCAAATTTGAAGTGTTGTGAATATGTGTCTGTTTAGTTTATCTCTGTTTTTTTTTTAGCCTTTTATTTTTCTTTTTCTTTTTTGATTAAATTGGAAGCATGTCACTTGATGTAAAATGATTTTTTTTAAATGATTTTCTAACTTTCATGTCTTATTTTCTAAGTGTTATGTTCAAACTATACAAAACTTTTTTTATCCCGTACGAATTATGTAGCATGAACATGGTAGGATTCATATTTTAGCAAGTAAAACATAATTTTTTATAGGGTTCATACTATATAATGACATTATCATATTGTACAATTGGTGCAATTTTGTCTATATGAGTAAGGATGGTTTGCAAGTTGGAGTTAGTTATTATTTGTTGATCGTACATACAAAATCGTATTTCATCAATACGATCCAGTTGTCAATTTTTATGGGGGTCAAACCTAACCATCTTTAATATTCTGATAATCCTAGACAAACACCTATTCGTTTATATAGTTGTATGGTCAAAAAGCCTGTACGAAAGGATGCCTCAAAAATGGTATTTTACGAAAAGTCATTTCATTTTTTGTCAATTCCATTCGTATATATGAAAATAATTCCATCCCGTACGATTTTAAAATCATACATAAGATCAAAGTTTTGTACTGTACAATATGTCATTTTCCTTTAAATAGAAGAGTCTTTGAAATCATTTTGATTCTCTTTCAGAACCATTTCAAAATCCTCTAGAGTCCATGTTATAGGAATGACAAGTTCTAGCAAACGTCCATGTCTCTCTAATGGATCTTCTTCTAGAAGCAGTAGGGATGATAACTTTCTATCTAAAGAGAATGAGGATTCTTACTTTAGGTATTCAGCTGCCAAAATCACCCCTTCTCGACTTCTCATTCAAGGTGATCTTCAATTTTCTATCATGCCCTTATTTATTTCAACTCAACTTTCTTTCATCCTAACTTTCATATATATCTTCCACAAAGAGACTTTCTAATTCTCTTTGTCCATCATAAGGGTAAAATAAGACCAATCTAGTATTACTTCATATGTTCATAAATAATGTGTAGAAATTATAAAGGAATATTTATGTAACTTTCTCCACATTAGTGTTGCAGTCCATGACCCCTAGTCTGAAATTTTGATGATGATAAATAATATCGACTTAATTATTATTCATTGAATATTTTTATTTCTTCTCTTGTCTGTGAGTACTAACTTTTTAGGGAGATCACAAATTACTCAGGATAACACGAAGACTCAAGACTGGGTAGAGTAGGATTTGGAGTCTATAGCTTGTAATTTTCTTTTCTTTTATAATTTTTCTTTTCTTGAGTCTGGCCACAAAGTGTAAGAAAAATTGACCAACCATGCACAAACATAGGGGGAGATGTTTTTGAAAATTAAGTAAATTTTTTTCTGTCAATCATACGGTACGACTTTCGATCGTATTATACGATCTGATCAAGCTTAATGGCTATCTGTAAACAAATTATATAGTATGATATGTATCATAATGTACAATGTGTTTCTAATTAAAAACCCTAGTCACTAGATTAATTTAAGTAAGTTCTTAATTCATAAATTTTGAATGGATTGTACTGCATGATCTTATCGTATGGTATGATATTTTGAATACTTACTTAAATTAACCCCCATGATTAGTCAATAAATTAAGGATTAATTTTTGATTGGTCATCGTACTGTTCAACATGTTTCATAATATATGATATATCGAGGCTATTTTTTATCATCTCGAACATCGTATCGAATGATCCCTTGATATTTGTACTAATCACACTAGATAATGTGAACATCATACCGGACGATGTGAAGGTTTTAATATATCGTACTGTATAAAGTGGGTCATATCATACGATGTAAAGTGACAAGTTTTGGTCATCCCAGTGTTTGTCTTGTATGAACAAAAGGAAAATAACACATCATACTGGATGATATTGAATCATAGTGTACGATGTTGTTAAGAGAATTTGCTTGTTCATAGTTCTTCATACCATTACGAAGGCTATTTTGAACTACTCGTACTGTATGATCTTGGATCGTACTGTACGAACATAAAGGCTATATTAAAAATTTAGGCTTTCTTAAAGCCTATTTTAAATATCAAAACTTTTATTTTTTTATGGTAATCTATTAGAGAGGAATGTAATTATAAGGGGATTTATTGAGAGAGAGAGAGAGATCTTGAGAAGAGTTTGGCATTTGTGAGAGGAAGGAGAAGGTGGGCTTTATAAGGGAGAAGGAGTGTGAGAGAGATCATACGTATTCTCCTTGCTTGATCAATGTTACTCCTCCTGTGGCCTGAGAAGATCTTATGGGAGTCTCACTAAGGGAGAGATTCTTCTATGTTCGTGTCCTCTAAGGTACTCTGCCTTCTACAAGAGGGAGAAAAATGAGAAGGTTCACTTCCATCACCAAGAGGGTGACATAGCACTTGGTACTCTGCCATGCCGGGAAGGTGGAAGTGAGGTTTGTAAAGACTTCTCCGCCTTGTTGTATGGGAAAAAGGAGAATTATTATTTAGTAGTTAGATTCCCTGAGTGGAGGACTCCATGGAGTGGATGTTGGTCAAGTGACCGAACCACTATAAGTTCTCTTGTGTTATTTTTCCCTTATTGCATTTTATTTACATTTTGCATTTCACTTTCGTTAATATTGCTTGGTGAAAATCCTAGTGGATTTCTTTATTAAGTTAAAATTTCACCACCTATTGGTGCAATCATGTTTTAAGCATTCACTCCCACATCAATTTAATTTTCTTATTTAAAATTTAAAAAAAAAAAAAATAGAATTCCTATTTAGGATTGTCATTTTATTGCAACAAATTTCCATTTCATGCCCCCCCCCCTCTCGGCGCATCTCGTACTTTCAATTGGTATCAGAGCGAGGTTTCAAAAATAGTGTTTTAGAAAATCTTGAAAAAATCAATCATATCTTATTTTGGTAATCGTAATACTGTAGAGGGTTCTTCTATAACCCATCCACCTCTATTTGATAATATTAAGTTTGATTTCTGGAAAATTAGAATGTCTACTTTTTTATATTTTATATATTATCGTATGTGGATGTTGGTTCAAGAAGGTTAAATTGCACCATTTAAACTTGTGAATGGCATGAAAACTCAATTACCTTTTAGTGAATGGAGCAATAGGGATCAGGATCTAGCACAATTAATGTGAAGTGCTTAAACTATTTCTTTTTTGGTTTAAAATCTAAGGACTACATTAGAGTATTACTTGTGCTACTTGTAAAGAGAATTAGGATAGACAGTGTATCATATACGAAGGAACTAGTAAGGTTAAAGAGTTAAAACTTAACATTTTATTGTATGATTACGAACTCTTTAATATGAAACCTAATGAAACTATATCTGACAGGTACACTAGGTTCAACCAAATAGAGACATCCTTGCATGCATTAGGTAGAGAAACATCTAATTATGAAAACGTTAATAAGATTTTTTGATGCTTACCAAATTCCTATGGTGCTAAAATTACTGTAATTATCGAATCCAAAGATTTAAATATTTATTCTTTTAACAATTTGCTTAGGTCACTCATTGTGTACGAGCAAGGAGTGACTCAATGGAAAAATGATACAGCAAAAAAGAAGAAGGAAAGGATAGTGGCATTGAAAGTAAACAACTAACAAAATAAAAGTTCTATAACAGAGGAAGAAGATGACATAGCCTGAATGAAACGATAGTTCAAGAATTTTCTGAAAAGAAAACAAAGCATCATCAGAATAACTGGAACAAAGATAAAAGCTCAAGAACTACTAAAGTTTCATCTGACACGATTTGTTTTGAGTGCAGAAAACCAAGTTACCTCCGAGCTTATTTCCCCAACTTAAAGAGTCATCCAACTAAGGAAAAATGCGAGGAGAAAACAAAATATAAGAAAGGGAAGTTGAATACACAAAAGTCATTTTGGGCTGACTCTCCCTCAAAATCATCAGAACAAGAAGCAGAGGAGGAGGTAACAAATTTGTGTCTAATGGCTAACAATAATCTTAATCAATCAGATCAAGATGAGGTATGTCAATTTTCATATGAAGATTTTTTTTTATTTATGAGAAAATCCATGATTCGTATAGAAAGTTAAAGAAAAGGCATACTAGTCTTAATATTGAAATTAATACTTTAAAAATTGATCTTGCTAACTTAGTCAAAGAAAATTCTGATTTAGATAGAGATCACATGTCCCTACTTGATGAGTTTGATGCATTAAATAAGAAGCATATTGAATTAACTAATGCACATGAATTCTTAAAACATCGCATGTTGAATTAGAAAAGGAGTTTGACAAACTAGACCTTACATGGGAGATAGATCACATTGAACATCTTTTAAAATGGGAAGTTGCATGAATGGAATATCAAAATAACAAATTTAAAGAAAAAATCATAGCACTTGAAAAAGATAAGACATCATCCACATTAGCCAACCCAGCAAACCTTGGCATTGCATGCATCACACAACTTTAGGAAGAGACATTACCACCCACATAGGTTAGTGAACCCGTTTTCTTATGCTAGGTGCTTTTCTTGTGGCATGCTAGGTCACATAGCCGCACATACATAATTCACCATAGGATGCACCTAGTATGGAGATCAAAATTACATTCATCACAGCATAGCACGCGTACATCTCATTCATACAAGCATAAGGAGGAACCCAAACTCACTTGGGTTCCCAAATCTAACTCTTGAATGACTTTATAGGGGTACCCTCAAAAAAGACCTAGTGAGAGTATGTGGTACTTGGACAATAACTGCTTGAGTCATATGACTGGAGACATGAATAAGTTCATTATACTAGAGACTAGGACCGGAGGCAAAGTGACGTTGGGAAACAACACCACCATGAAAGTGTTGGGCTCATATATTATTGGAAATGCTAAGAATTTTTTAATTGAGAATATTTTATTAGTTGATGGTTTAAAGCATAATTTATTAAACATTAGTCAATTGTATGATAAAGGTTTTGACATAAAATTTCATTCTAGCAAATGCCTGATTAGTTTAAACGATAAACTTGTATTAGAAGGAAAATAAATAAATAATATTTACATGTTAGATCTTGATTGCATTAAAAATTCAAGTTCATTTTGTTTAAAAATAATGATAGATGACTCGTGGCTATGGCATAGGAGACTGTGCCAAGCTAGTATGAAAACTCTTAGAAATATCACTTAAAAAAATGTAGTTAGAGGCGTACCTAAGTTAAGCTTCATTAAGGACCGTCTATATGATACCTGTCAACTAGGAAAACAAATAAAATTATCTTTTCATTCAATCAAAGATGTAAACACATATAGGCCACAAGAAATCCTTCACATTGACATATTTGGATCTGTTATTACAGCTAGCCTAGGTGGGAAGAATTATAGAATTGTAATTATAGATGACTTCACTAGATTCACTTGGGTAAGATTTCTAGCATATAAGAATGAGTCGTTTGAGGAATTTAAGATCTTCTCCACTTTGATTCAATGAAAATTAGGATGTAAAATCTCAACAGTCCATAGTGATCATGGTGAAGTGTTTCAAAATAAAAGATTTGAATCATTCTATTAAAAGTTAGGAATAGAGCATAACTTCTCTTCCCCTAGAACGCCTCACCAAAATGGATCAGTAGAAAGAAAGAATAGAACCTTGGTAGAAGCTGCTAAGATAATGTTAGCTGAGTACACTCTTCCTAGATATTTTTGGGTAGAAGAGGTAAATACAACGTATTGTATTATGTCTTAAATAGGGTGAACATTAGATTAAAGCTGAATAAAATGCCTTATGAACTCCTTAAAGGTCAGACACTGAATCTTTCAGACTTATATGTCTTTGGTTGTAAGTTCCTTATCTTAATTAATGACAAACTTCCGTTAGGAAAATTTTGTCCCAAGTCTGATGAGGGTATTTTCTTAGGTTATTCATCTGTAGGTAAGGCCTATAGATCGAATCTTCAATAAGAGAATCCTAATAGTAGAAGAGTCCATTTATCTAGTGTTTGATGAATCAGATAAGCCCTCTAAATCAAAAATTGAAGAAGATGAAGTAGAGGCAATTCAACGAGTAGAAACTTTGACCATAGGAGAAAGGGCCGAACCTCAGAAAGACATGCCTAGAGAATGGAGATACTCTTCTAGTCATCCCAAAGAATTAATTTTAGCAGACCCATTAGAAGGTGTGAGGACTAGGCATGAAATTAGGAAGGAGGTTAGTCATTCTACATGAATCTCTATGATAGAACCCTAAAATATAGATCAACCTTTAGGAGATGAACTCTGGAACCTTGCAATACAAGAAGAGTTAAACTAATTCACCAGGAATAATGTTTGGGAGTTAGTAAAAAGACCTAAAGAAAAGAGTGTAGTTGGAACAAAATGGATCTTTAAAAATAAGGTGAATTACTCAGGAACCATAGTAAGAAATAAGGCCAAACTAGTAGCTAAGGGGTATAACTAAATTGAGGGGATAGACTTCAAAGAAACCTTTGCCCTGGCAGCTAGACTAGAAGCCATAAGGGTGCTCTTAGCCTTTGCTTGCTTTAAAAGTTTTCAAGTATATCAAATAGATATAAAGAGTGCTTTTCTGAATGGGGTAATCAAAGATGATGTTTATGTTGAGTAACACCCCAGATTTGAAAGCTAGCGATTTCCAAACATTATATTCAAGTTAAAAAAGACACTGTATGGGTTAATGCAAGCACCTAAAGCCTGGAATGAAAGACTTATCTCATTCTTACTACATAGAAGATTTGTAAAGGGGAGTGTGGCCACCACTCTCTTCCTACAAAAGGCAAAAGATAAAATTCTCATTGTTCAAATTTATGTGGATGACATTCTGTTTGGATCTTCAGATAAAAATTTATATGATGAATTCTTAAAATAAAGAGTAATGAGTTTGAAATAAGCATGATGAGAGAGTCTAATTATATTCTTGAATTTAGTGTAAAATAAATGAAAAGTATAATATTTCTTAGCCAAACAAAATACATTAAGGAAATTCTTAAAAAAATATGAGATGGATAGTACAAAGCCCATGAACACACCAATGGGCTTTACGATTCAACTAGATAAAGACCCGAATGGAAAATCAGTAGACCAAAAAAATATAGAGAAATGATCGGATTTCTCCTCTACCTGATTGTTAGTAGACCAGACAAAATGTTTAGTGTGTGCCTCTTTGCCAGTTTTAAAGTTGATCCTAAAGAGTCTCACTTAACTACAGTCAAGAAAATCCTTAGATATCTACTAGGCACTTCGAACTTAATAATTTGGGTATCTTAGGCACTACACTTCTTTTGAAATCTTAAGGTACTCAGATTCTAATTTTGCAAGATGTAGGGTAGATAGAAAAAAGGACCTTTAGAACCTGCCAATTCATAGGGCAATCTTTAGGTTCTTGGTCCATTAGAAAGCAAAATTTGGTAGCCTTATCCACGAATGAGGCAGAAAATATTGCTGTAGAAAGTAGTGTTGCACAAGAACTATGGTTGAAACAATAACTTGTTGATCTTGAATTATACGTAGGAACCATCCCAATCATGCACATTAATACGAGTGTAATCTGCATTTTTAAAAATCCAATTCAACACTCTAGAACAAAACACATGGACATTAGGCATCACTTTATAAGAGATCATGTAGCTAAAGGAGATATGGAATTATAACATATAGCTATAGGAGATCAATTGGCAGATATTTTCATGAAACCACTATCCTACGACACCTTTAGCACTCTGAGGACAAGACTTGGTGTCATAGATATTCATGCGTAATCCAAAAAAAACAAAAAAAAATATAAAAACCAATAAAAAAAATAATAAACAAAAAGAAAAAAAATGAAAAAAAAATTGTCTAAGGTGTTTCCTGATCATCACACACTCACCATACAAAACTCAAAATAGATAATTTTTTATCATATTGTACAATCCACATTCGTATTGTACGATCTATCAATTACATAAATCATAATCCTCTGTCAAAACAATGGCCCAGCTTTAATTTCCTCTCTATATATCATACTATACGATTCTCATCTTCCTATATGATATACATGGTTGTGCATTCAAATTATTTATTGTGATATAATTGAACGTCGTATTGTATGATAACTCTTCTTCATATTATATGATTCACGTAAGCAAAATGGATTGGGATGAATTAAAGTTGGTTGGTATGATTCTCATTGTCCTGTACAAACACTTGTTCGTACTGTACGAACTAGTTTTTCAACAATCATACTAACGACCCCTCGGGTTGAATGAAATTCCTTCATATCATACTGTATGATAAGCATCGTACTGTACAATTTGACCAACTTTTCCCAATTGTTTGTCCAAACAATCTAATTACACATCGTATTGAACGATCCTTGATCATACTGGATGATCCTTAATTGTACTGTACGGTATCCAAACAACACATTAAATTACAGGGCATATATGGTCACTTCCCTCACTCCTTAGCCACCTCACTCACTCTCACCAATTTTCACTAAATGGCAAGCTCTAGCAAGCATGGTCATCTCGTCCTTGGAAGCTCATCTTCCTCTTGCCATCCCAATGATCATTTTTTGACTGCCAAAGATAAACAAGCCTACAACAAATTCAAGGCATGCAAAATTACCCCATCTCGAATGTTGAATTAAGGTGCCTTAAATTTTGAGCTATCTACTAAAGGTTCTAGAGCTCATTCCATTGTTACCTAACCCTCACCTCCTTTATATGTTGTCAATGTGTCAAAATCACTAAGGCAGACCTCACCCAATACATTGGGCTATCTACTAAAGGTTCTAGAGCTCATTCCTTCCATATAAATAAATTCAATTGGAGTGCTGCAAATCTAGTCCTTAGGAATGTACCTTTTTACCAACACCAACCACTTGTTCAATCACTATCCCGGAATGTTAGAATTATTCAACACGTTATTCGAACTTCAATCATACCCAAAGCTGGCGATAAAATCTGCATGAGCCCAATCTTATCCATTGTTACCTACCTTATTATGTTAAACACAAAATTTGATGAGGCTACTTTAATTATTGATTATATCAGAAACATGACCTTAGTTCGCCTCCCTACCACCCATAAAAAAAACCTAGCCCTTGGCCACCTGATAGGTTACATTCTTCAAAATAAATACTAATTAACCTATCTGAGTGATTCTGACAATCTACCCATTTTCTATATGAATGTCTCCTTCCATATTTTGTTTCATCAGGGACAAGATCAGGATGAACTAGATTTTGATGAAGAAGAGGGAGAGGTTGCTCCAGTAGGAGCACCTATTCAACCAAGATGGCATGCACCACCCCGAGTACCTGCGCCGACCTATGCTCACGATGACTTAGTTGAACGATTTGACCAGCTAAAAAGCTGCCTTGATGCTCAGATTCAAGAACAACATCAACAACATAAGGAGGACATGCGATGGTATGGGAGAAAATTCTCTTCAATTGATCAGCAATTCGCATCCATCCACCACTACATTCAGCCACCTCCACCTCCACATGATCAGGATAAGCTTTTTGACTTATCTCTATTTTGTGCTATTTTTCTTAGTGTTTTTTTTTTACACCTCTTTTTAGTAATGTCAAAAGAGAAAAAAGTTTGTTGTGTGCTTTAGTTAGTATGTCTTGTTTATCATGTGTTTTTTTTAATTCCATTGAAATGCATGTTTTATCTTATTTTTATTCATGATGTTTTACTTAATTAAACAAAAATTAAAAAAAAAAAACAAAATAGAAAAAAATCTTTGCGAATTTGCTTATAAATAACATTATTTGATATAATTAAAAAGGGGAAGATTATTGCAGTCCATGACCCCTAGTTTGAGATTTTGATGATAATAAAGTGTAAGCAAAATTGAGCAACCATGTACACACATAAGGGGAGAGGTTTTTAAAAATCAAGTATATTTTTTTCTGTTGATCGTACTGTATGATCTGATCTGGCCCAACGGCTAATCTATAAATAAATCATACTGTACGATATGTATCATGATGTATAATATGTTTCTAATTAAAAATCCTAACCACCAAATTAATTTAAGTAAGTTCTTAGTTTGTAAATTTTGAATGGATCGTACAGTACGATATTTTGAAGACTTACTTAAATTAACCCCCTTGATTAGTCAATAAATTATGGATTAATTTCTGATTGGTTATCGTACTGTATGATATACCGAAGCTATTTTTGATCGTCCCGAACATTGTACCGGATGATCTCTTTATTTTTGTACTAATCGTACTAGATAATGTGAACATCATACTGGACGATGTCAATTTTTATCATATCGTACTATATGAAGTGGGTCATACCATACGACGTATAATGATGAGTTTTGGCCATCCCAACATTCGTCCTGTACAAACTAAAGGAAAACAACACATCATACTTGATGATGTTGAATTATATTGTACGATGTTGTTAAGAGAATTTTCCTATTATACTCCTTCGTACTAGGATGAAGGCTATTTTGAACTACTCTTAATATAGGAACTTGGATCGTACTATACGAACATAATGGTTATATTAAAAATTTAGGGTTTCTTGGAGCTTGTTTTAAATATCAAAAAATTCTATTTTTTGAGGTAATCTGTGAGAGAGGAGCATAATTAGAAGGGGATTCCTTGAGAGAGAGCTCTTGAGAATATTTTGGGGTTTGTGAGAGGAAGGAGAAGGTGAGCTTTGTGAGGGAGAAGGAGTGTGATGGACACATGGTTGTGCCAAGCTTGCTACACGTTGCTCCTCCTATGACTTGAGAAGATCTTCTGGGAGGCTCTCTTAGGGGGAGATTCTTCTATGTTCATGTCCTTTAAGGTACTCTGCCTTCTTTAAGAAGGAGAAAAATAAGAAGGTTCACTGCCATCACCAGGAGGGTGACATAGTGCTTGGTACTCCTCCACACTGGGAAGGTAGAAGTGAGGTTTATAAAGGCTTCTCTGCCTTACTTTGGGAGCAAAAGGAGAATTACTATTTAATAATGAAATTCTTTGAGTGGAGGACTCTAGGGAGTGGACATAGATCAAGTGACCGAACCACTATAAATTATCTAGTGTGATTTTTCACTTACTGCATTTTATTTACATTTTGCATTTTACTTTTGTTAAAACTGCTTGGTGAAAATTAAAGTGGAATTCAAGGGATTTGAGCCCATACTTTCATTAAGAATCCAAGGGATTCGAGCCCATACTTTTACCTCATAAGCTAATTTTGATTGGTCTGAAATTCATTAAACTCTTAAAGGAGTATCCCAAGTGAGTCATTTTCTAGGGTTTACACTCTAAATTAAAATGCCCAAGTCATCCAGCATGTTTTGAGAATGTCAATTATTCCTAAAGCTAATGATCGCATAAATATAACTATACTTTTATCCAGTCACCTATCTGATTATGACTAAAAGCCCTGTGATTAAGCCTAACTCATCATGGACCACATTTAAAATCTTTTTGAAATTAGACTTTCACTTCATAAGAGATAGAATAATATGGCTTTAGGACATCTAGTTTCATACATCTTAGAAAAGAAGTACAATATAATCCATCATGATCCACCAATAGAACTTCCTATTTACTTCATTAAAGCCTCTTTTCGAGCACTTTTTTGGTGAGATCAGAGTTCTGAGAGTGATGATTCAGAGGAAGAACGGGGAGCTCCTACTCCAGCACTTGCACCTAAATCTAATAAAATTTTTTACCAGGAAATAATCTAGCGCTTCAATAGATTAGAGACTCATTTAGATCAATGCTTTAATCAAATTTAGAATCAATTAAATCAGCAAGATGCAAGATATCAGGATGACATGGGTTGGAACTTTGGTCAATTTGACATGATCAACACGAATGTTGTAATGATGAATAGTTACTTTTCAATGTTCAACTAATCACCTCCTCCATATCAGAGCCCCTCATATTTCTAGATGTACTTCTATGTTATTCTTGCTTCTGAGTAGTTATGTCTACTATTGAGATGTATTTCTTTTGATTTCATAATTTTCATATGTTAGTGTTGTCTTGTGTTGATCTTGATTTTATATGTTCTTGGAAAATCAATAAAATTTGATATGTTCTGTTGACATGTATTAATTCTTGAAATATTTGTGTTTTTAATGAAAAAACTTTTTGTAGTAGACGTTTGAAATTGGTTATCAACTACTTTGCTCTATAAATTAATTTTCTAACAAAATTTAATATTTCAAAAAATTTAAATGAAATTTATAACTAGATTTAGATAATGAGATCAATTTTATGTTCTTATAGTCAAACATATCAAAACTATAATAGTTGATATATTGATGTCTTATTATTATTATTTTTATTTTTAATATGTTTATTTTTATTAGTGGTGGAATTTGAATTCAGATTACTGATATTGGAAAGACTCAAAAAAATAAAAAAAGAGAGAAAAGCATAAGGCGTGCAAAAATAAAAAAAGAGTTGCAATGATTCGCAAAGTGAAAAGAGGCACAAATATAACCCAAATAAAAAGATGTATAAAGTGTGCAACAAATATTTGAAAAGACGTGCAATGTCTCTATTTGAAATTATTTATTGTGTTCTTTCCATTACATTCAATATCTAATCCAAATCCATCTAACTAACAATCATATTCAATATTAAATTTGAAGTTATCTAATCTTCATTTCGTTATTTTTGCAATAATCATTTTTATTTTATTTGTTTAGCATGAATAATGAACCTGGTTGACTTTTCTTATCTTAGTTGTTCTTTGATTTAAATTTTTTTAATTTTTCATTTTTTATTATGACATTAATATTGTATTTGTAATTAGTTTAAAATCTTTTTCTCCTTCAACTCTTTTGGTTTATCTACAGAAACCTTTCATTTTAAGATGTACTTCTCTTTTTATTGTTATCAAAAGGGGGAGTCAGACTACTATTTGATTATTGATGTATGTGTGTAATGTGTGTATGCATAGGTATATTGTGCATGTATTTTGAATGTTTGTATATTTTAAATATTTGAATGTTTGTTTGTGTTCATGTTTTTGTTCGAGTTATTTTTATTTGAGAAGTTTTTGTTTGTTGTTTCTTTTTATTTTTTAAGTTTAAGGTTTTTGTTTTTCATGGGAACCCCTTATTACTTAGTTGGTCATTTATTTAGGGGGAGCTAAGGGGAAAAGTTATTTTAAATGTTAACTTAAATAATAATTATTTTGCCATCATCAAAAATAGGGAGATTGTTACAACTTAGTTTTCATAACTATATTTTTATATCATATGTGTTTTTTATGATTCTAAAATATTATTGTATTGATTATTATTTCTCCTAACATATATTATAAATATTACTTTTTTATTTGTGTGTACTAACATTTCAGGAAAATCATACTCCACACTATTGAAGACTTCATGTTAGATTAGATTAGGGTTTATTATTTTTGAAGTATGTACTTTTTATATTTTTTTTAGTCTAAAAGAGTGTGATTGAAATTGGGTAACCATGCACACACACACTAAAGGAGTCTAAAAATGTTTTTTAAAAAATAATCATACTATATAATTTTAGATCGTATAAGATGATTTAGCTTGAGCATTCCACTAGAAAGCAGTTAATCTAATTATACTACAAAAACATTTCTAAGTACCATTCATACTGTACAAAGTTGCCTTCATACCAACGATGTCTAGAGTATGAAATGGGTGTGTATCTTTTCATCCATATGAACAAGTGAATTTTTTTAACTATTTGTATTATACGAAGTTGCCTTCGTACAAACGACATCTAGAGTACAAAATTGGTGTGTATCATTTTGTCCATACGAACAGGTAAATTTTTTGAACTATTTGAATTATACAAATTTGTGTTCATACAGAAGACTTCTAGAGTACAAAATGGACTTATCCATTTTTATACCAAATGAAGCATGATTTGGTTAAAATAGTTTGTACTATAAGATATTATATTTAATGTACGAAATAGGTTTATACTGAATCATACCAGATGAATTTGTTAAATTTTAAATTGTTCATTTTATATGATGTCAATTCATACACAGGTCAATAAGAGTATGAAATAGCTTCATACATAATCATACTAATGAATTTTGTATTAATCGTACTGTACGATCATGGACGATGAAATTGAATCTTTTAATTTTGTGGACAATTTTTTGTGCCTTTCAGTCCTTAAAAACTGAATGGAACGATTGGTTCTTCATTTTTTCTTTGAGAGTATGTGTGAGAATGTTTGAGAGTGTGAAAAGGGATCTTGCTAGTGAAATTTGTTAAGGGTTCATAAGGTTACCCAAAGGTGAGAGTCTCGTTGTAAGTTTTGTTGAATCTCTTCCTTAATTCTTTGAAGTTCCTCGAAAGAATATCTTTAGAGATAATCTAGCTCTCTACCGAAATTAGGAGAGTGTGAAAGAATGACAATTCTCTCCTGACACTAAGAGGGTGTGAAAGGATGACGGTTCTCTATTGATACTTGGAGAGTGTGAAAGGACGCTGATTCTATGACAACACTTAGAGAGTATGAAAGGATGATAGTACCCTGTCACACCGGAGATTGGTGGAAGATAGGTGATTTGGAAAGGCTTCTCTTCCTTGTTGTGAGAGCAAAAAGAGAGTCACTTTCATAATAATGTAATACCAAAAGAGGGAGTGAATGTAGATCTAGTTGGACTGAACCACTCTAAATTTTTGTGTTTTTATTTTTCTGCACATTTTATTTTTGTATTTTTATTTTTCTGCACATTTTATTTTTGTGTTTTTATTTTTCTGCACATTTTATTTTTGTGTTTAAAAAGTTTTTAATTTGAAAAATTTTTTTATTGTGCTGAAATTATAAAATAATTTTCTATAAAATTTTAAGAGATTTTTTAAAGTAACCAATTCACCCTCCCCAACCCCCCCCCCCCCCCCCCCCCCCCCCCCTAGTTAGTATTGGGATAATTACTTTAGGTCTGACAACCTACATAAACTTTTAAAGCTTTAACACATTAATGCTTAATCTCAAACACAAGTTTCAAGTCCTACCTTTTACAAATTCAAATATTTGGCAACTTTAACAGGTTACCCATTTTAGAATCTACCCCAACAACACATCTCTAGTACACACTTTGGATGGTTTGTTAGTAAAACCAAATTTCAACCTAGGTTTGGTTAGTGTTTATTTTACCTATGTACGCTAATTTTTTTAGATTTCATTGCATGTTGTGATTCAAATTACTTAATGTGTTTGTTTACTTTTTTTACTGCACTTTATGAATTAATGTGATTGCTGATAGTTTACTCTTAGGTTAGGATTGTTCTATTTGCTCACTAAGTTTCTTGCAGTTGGCAATGCTCATACAGGGCAATAAAAGAGACTAAAAATTTAATAATTATATAATTGCTATAGCTGCTTCATCTTGCTTAACTTTTAAATAAATAAGAGCATGGCCAAATATGACTATATTGGATATTTAATTTCATTATATATAACTTCTTAGGATTTATTTAATATTTAAATACTTAGGATAACCTTGTAGGAGAGTCAAGATTTTTACTTTTATATTTATATAATTTGTTGAATAATTAAGAGTTATGTAAGAGTCTTTGAGTTTGGGATACTTAGACCCAAAATTAAAATCCAAAGAGGAAAGGATACCCCTTATGGGGGATAGTCCTTTTTTCATTTGGAAGCTCATTTTTGGATCACTTTAGCACCTGAAGGGGAAAAGAATAATCTTCCCTTTGGGGTAGAGTTTTCTTTTCCATTTGGGTATCCAAGTATAATGAAGCCAATGAGCCCAAAGAGGAGAAGACAGAGGAATTGAAGATAGAAGAGTATTCCACTCAAAGTATATTTGTGTCTATCTTAGGATTAGAATTCGGGTTTGTGGTTAGTGGTCCTAGACACTTTTAATTTCTATAATTCTAGGTTTTAATAAATGAGGCATTTACCTATTGACTTTATTTTAAGAAATTAATTTTATTTATTGATATGTTTAATTTAATGTAATTGCGTATAGGATTGTGTCTGCTCTTCTTAGTTTTTTGGCATTTGTTTTCCACATTTATTTTAGCCTAGATAACCAGAGGCTCATGAGGTCATGATACAACCTTTATGTTCAAAATATAAATAAAATTATTTTTTAGATAACATAGAAACTCTAAAGACCTAAGAAGTAAGCTCGGGACCGCTGGGAGTGTTGCAACCTAGTTTTTATAACTATGTTTTTCATATTATGTGTGTTTTTTTATGATTCCAATACTATTATTTTAATTATTGTTTCTCCTAACATATATTGGTTATATTGCTTTTATTATTTGTGTGTACTAACAATTCAAGTAAATCATACTCCAGACTATTGAAAACTTCAAATCAGATTAGAATAGGGCTCATTATAAATGGAATATGTATTTTTTATTTTTATTGAGTCTGTGAGAGTGTGATTGTAATTGGATAAATGTTAAAAATTTATAATTAAAAAAAACTAATTATATTGTATGATTTCAATTTATATGGGATGATCTGTTTAGTTATTATCTCCAACGAGTAGTTAAACTAACAATAGAGAAGAAAATTGTATAAGTACTATTTGTACTATACAAAGAGTCCTTCATACGGACAATGTCCAGAGTACAAAAAGAACGAATCTCTTTTTGACTCGACAATCTCTGAATTATTTTGAACTAATCATATTGTACGAAGTGACCTTCGTATAGACGACGTCTAGAGTATAAAAAGAAATAGTTTATCTCTGAATTTTTCTAAACTGATCATGCAATATGAAGTGACCTCATACAGATAATGTCAAGAGTACAAAAAGAATGGTCACTTTTTGTCCCGACAAACCATAAAAATTTTCTTAACTATTTGTATGGTATGATCCCTTATTCATACATACGACATCCAGAGTACAAAAATGTGAGGTATTTTTTATCACAATAAATAAGAAAAGTTTCTCATTTATTCATACAATACGAATATGGTTTGTAGTAGATGATTGGCATGTATGAAAATTATTTGTATAGGTTTGTATGAAGCATTTTTTGAACTATTCATATATATGAATATCGATCATACTGTACGATCGTAAACACTCAAAATTATAATTTTCAATTTTTTGGATGGTTTCTCATATTTTTTTATATAAAAAGTCCTTAGAAACTGACATGGATGAATCTAGTCTTTTTAGATCGAACCACTATAAATCTCTGTGTTCTTTTTTATATTTCTGCATTTTAATTTTTAGCATTTTATTATCATGGTTGAAAAGTTTATTTTAAAAGAAAATTTAATTGAAAATTATTAAAATAATTTTATATTAAAATTTAAAAGGATTTTTCTAATTTTCAATCCCCCCCCATCTTGGTTAGCCTTTGGACAATTGCGTAGGTCTAATAACCTATACGGAGTTTTCAAGTGGTATCAAAGCTTACTTCAAAATCAAAAGTTAAGATTGCTTTTTAAAAAATGATTATGGCTAATTTTAAAAACTGTAACACACGTGAAGAGTATTCGATCACTAGACCCCCAATATTTGACAATATCCATTTTTATTTTTGGAAAACATAAATGTCTACTTTTCTTCAATTGCTTGACCATCACATGTTAATTTTAGTTCAGGATGGATACACTAGGCCAACTAAATTTATAGATGGCATTAGAACTGAAACACCATTTGCTAATTGGACTGTAGAAGAATGAGACTTAGCATAATTAAATGCAAAAAGTTTAAATATATTCTTTTGTGCATTTAAGTCTGAAGACTACATGTGGGTTTCTACTTGTAAAAGTGGAAATAAAATTTTGTATATACTTTGTATCACATATGAAGGGACTAACGAAGTGAAATCAAGATTAAATATCTTGTTACTTGATTCTAAACTATTTCATATAAAACCAAATGAACTCATATCTTACATGTACACATGTTTCACTCAAATAATTAGCTCTTTGCATGTATTAGGTAAGAAATTAATTAATATAGAAAATGTAAATAAGATACTTCATTGTTTGCCTATTGCTTTTATAGAATCTAAGCATTTAAATGTTTATTCTCTTGATAATCTTCTTGAATCACTAATTGCTTACAAGCAAGTAGTGACACAAAGACATATTGATGAAGAATAAAAATGAATGGAGAGGAACATAGCTTTGATAGTGGATAACTCGGAGAGTGATCAGTCACAACCTACTGATGTTGATGACATTATTTTTATAACAAAGGCAATTTAGAAGTTTTCTAAAAAGGAAGCAAAGGAGATGCCAGCAGTGGAATAAAGGTAAGTTCCACAAAAATGTTAAGGTTTCTAACAACATTATTTGCTATGAATATGAGAAACCTAGATATATCAAGTCATCCTATCCTAATTTTAAAGACACTCTTAGTAAAAAGAAGGTGGAGGAGAAAAAAAAATGTGAGGAAGGGAAAGAAGAAATTTCAGAGAGCTTTTTAGGCAAACTCAGCTTCAGATTCATTAGAAATAAAAAAGGAAGAAGAAGTCATAAATTTATTCATGATGGCCGAAAATCTTCATCAGTTAGATCAAGAAGATGTATGTGACTTAACCTATGATGAGTTAGTTGAAGTTTATGAATGAATTCATACGGCATATAGAAAACTTAAAAAGATGCATGCAAGGTTAAATTTAAATTTTACTGAGGGGCTGTTTGGTTGCCTGAATTAGGAGTGTAAAGTAAAACAAATACATGTATTTACTAAATTAGGCTGTTTGGTTAATTTTGAGTGAAACAAAAGGAACTCATCCGATGCATTAGGTGTGTAACAAAGAGGTTGTTTTGCGGGAATTAGAAACACGCCCGTATCGAGCGGGTTATAAATTCGCTGGACCAAGATTTACTTGGCGTAATAGCTATTCGGCTTCATTGCTTCATAGGTGGTGTAAGATTGCATGAGAGGGCTCTTCGGCTCCTTCGTTCTTCTCAGACTTCACGCGACGACGACTTTCCCTTTGCCTGTCCGATCAGAAGTTGCGCCATTTTCATCGGCGGTAAGGATGGGAGCTCGAGTTCACATCATCGTCGTTGTTGTTCAGCTTCATTGCTTTGCACGAGGTGTAAGATTGCACGAGAGGCTTCTAGGGCTCCTTCATTCTTGTTCGCTCCTTCGACGAGGTTACGTTTGCATGTCCGCTGTTCTTCGTCGAGTATGTCGAGCCGCTCGGTGCTGGTGCTCGCAGGAAGGCCAGAGATGACTCTAACCTCTCAAAGGATGCTGATGCAAACCTCCCCTCCTTCAATAATGGCGCAGCTGTGGATAAAGTGTTTGTATATTTGTGGGCAGTCAAATCGGTGAACCACAGACCAGACGGTCGCTTCCGGAGCCCGGATCCGTTGTGAGATCAAGGAGGAGCATTGATCGGTGCTTAAATGGTATCGGTGGTGAGCATCGATCATTGATTGGAGGGATTCGTATTCCTCCGGCATTAGGCCGGCCGGAGGATCACTGTCGACTGGCGGCAAAGGTGACTACGGCGGTGAGCAATGGTATGCATTGATGCTTTCCATTGCTTGGGCTGAGCTACTATCGCGGATGTGATACCACAGGAGGGGATCGAGAGCTATTATCATAAGCCATATGATGTGCCTTTGAAAGTGGGTTATTATAATAAGGAAAAAAGATTGAGTGAAAACACTCAATTAACATATGTTTAGTATAAATTTTAAAACACCTAAATTTATTTATAAACAAAAATCTAAGTGAGGGGAAATTTATGTAGTTGTTCTAAATTAATATATATTAAGAGATTCATCCACTTTTAATATGATTCACGCGACCAAATACAACTTTTTTATTGCTTCTTAAAGCCATTTTTCAGTGTAAATGTAAAAATAAAAAATTTTAAATTGAAAAGTTGTTTAAGAAGCAATAAGAAAGTCATCCCAAATGAAGTCCTTGTCATCATAATTAATTAATTAAGTTCAAGCTAAAATTAGAGGTATAAAAATAAATTATTATAAAAAAGCCGCTTTTACTTTACTCTGGTTTTACCTAACCAAACAAGGGAAACAATTCTCCTGTGTTTATTTTGCAAACAACCAAACACTCTCAAAGTATTTAGAATACATTGCATTTACTTTACACTGCATTTCTTTTTCAGGCAACCAAACAGCCCCTGAATTACAAAAAGAGCATGAAATACTTGGGAAATAAAATGCATAAATTGATAGCAACCACATAAAATTGCTAGATAAATATGATGAATTGAATAAACAGCATGAAAAATTAAAATCATCCCACACTAAACTTGAAACAGATTTTAAAAGTTTTATGGATGAATCTGATAATTGAGAACACTATTTGAAAGTTGATAATGTTGTGTTAAAAAGTGTCAACTCATTATTTAAATAACAACTAAACGCATATGAAAAGAACAAGATTTCACCTACACCTGAATAATTTTTTAATTTTGATAAAAAACAAAAAAATTAAAACCTAGGAAAAGACAAGTTTTAATAAATAGATTAAAAAATCTTTTTGCTGGAGTTAAACATTTTTCTTGTGGCATGATAGGGCACATATCTCATACTTGCACTATTCATAGAAATCATATCTTATGTGAAGACCTAAGATGCATAAAATAAGTCATACCATACATGCAACTAGTTTAATATTGCCAAGAGGAGAATCCAAACTTATTTGGGTTCCCAAGAGTAACGTTTGATCATTTTGTAGAAACACTCTCACATAAAACCTCGTGAGAGCATTTGGTACCAAGACAGCGGATGTACGAAGCATATGACTTGAGATACTACACAATTTATTTTGCTAGAAGCCAGTGTTGACCTCGATTTTGGCTTGAATGTGCTCGAGCATTTTTGATCGATTTAATCGAATCCCGTTGGGCCTGATTCGAGCTCAAATCGACTTGACTCGAGCCGGATTTGACTCGACTATGTTCGATTAGACTCAATTATTTTATTTTGATTGTGTCAGGCTCGATTCAATTTAAATTAGTGTTGGTTTTGAATTTAATTTCATGCCATTTGATTCATCGCGTCGGCTCGAACCCGAACTGACTCGAATTGAGTCAAATTCAAGCTCTAGTTTAACCTAATTTTAACCCAATGAGACTTGTTTCAGTTCAATTTAATCCTAGCCAAATCCCTCTAACTTTCTAATTAATTTGAATCCATTTACCGGATCAAGTAACGGTTTTGACGGTGCAGATTTCCCTGAAATCGAGTTCTGTCGCAATGGTAGGCTTCAGTCATGTGAGCTCCCTGAATTGGTAGTCGTTTCGAACGAATTTGTGGAGAAGCAGAAGGTCGCAGGGCTATTTCGATGTCTCGAGTGAAGCAAAACATGGGGGAGGCGTTTAAAGCATACACGAAGTCTTCGGCTCCAGGATTTTTTTCGATCCCGCTCCCTCTCTCTCTCACGCCCGAGATCTTTCTCTCTCGCTCTGATTCGCTCCAGCTCTCAGCCCCGCTCTCTAGCTCTCGGTTCCGAAGCTCTTAGGCACCCAACTCCCGCGATCTTCCTCCCTAGCACGAGCCAAGAGCTCCGATCTCTCCAGCTCTCGGACTCGCGTTCAGTTCTTCCTCCCTCCCCGTCTCTGCCCTGTTCGCACAAACCCGATGGACCGACCCTAGTCAAGGCCGAACGCCTCGACGCCAGCCTCGCTCCCTCCATCTCCCTCCGTTCATGCGACCAGCTACGACGCTGGAAGTTGCCGAACTCCTCTCTGTGAGTTTTCTTTTTCTTCCTCCTCTTCTTCTCCTTCTTCTTCTTCTTTCTCTTCTTCTTTCTCTTCTTCTTCCCTTGCATTATTTTGCTTCTCATTGTGTTATGTGAAGTTAATTTTTGGCTAAGGGAAGTGTGGATTGAGCTCTTATGGTGTGTATGTCATCACACCATTAATTCTTTTGATTGCTAAGTAAATGTATACATTCTAGATTCCATGATAGTAGTTGATTTCGGTGCCATGTGATGGCTTGTTTATTTCTCTTTTGTGATGATTAGCAATGGGAAGTTCATGCCTTTGATTCATGCTATTTGTCTTAGAAATTTTAGGTGTGAATGGTAGTAAGTTTTGAAGAACCTTATTGCTTCCTTTCTAGAAACATGCATGCAAGGTGTTTGGTAGAATGCCATTGGGAGAGAATGGTGATATTTTGGTTTGAAATGAAATTCTATGTTAATCACAACTCATGAATCTTACAGTTGGTACTTTGTTTGTGATAAATGTTGGTGAATCTTAAGCAAGATTTTGTTGATACGTTCCAATTAAATTTGCATATGAACTTTTTGTAAGGAAGTGTAGGTGCGAAGTGCTAGTTGCTATGTTCACTTCAAGTACCTTTCCAAAACCCTTCGTCGTGTGCATATTTTGTAGTGGTCATTATTGAGTTTGCTACAATACACTTTGAGTTGTCTTGTTTTGGAATGAATAATTGATATATGAGCTTTACTTTTAATCCATGTCATATGATTTAGAAGTTTATGTATAAATGGTGACAATGCATAAAGTGATTTTATAACTCGATTAGCGAGGTTTTATAAAGGGCTGGAGAAAGTTAAAAAAAAAAAAGTGCATAACTATTCCAAACCTACACTCCTACATGATTTATATTTTAGTTTGTATTTGTAGCGGAAGTATGGCTTGTTTCATTCGAGCATGGTGAAAGCTCTTGTGGCTTGTTTTGTTTGTCTTTTTTTAAGACTCTTCGATTGTCATTTGTGAGTGATTTGCTTGGTTGTTTTCTTGCACAATGCTAAAGGACTTTAGTAGTAAATTTGGAGAGCATGTTACATGAGATTGTTATAAAATGCTTTTAAGAAAAGGGTATACTTTGTAGATTGTTCTCCATGCCAAATTTCAGTGAGCTTTGTGTCGATTGTGGAAAGTGATGAGTTTGCTCATTCATATTATTGTGCAAAAGCATGTGCGAAGGCATTTTCATAATTTGATTTATGTGGTTTTCTTTTGTGAATGATAGGAGAAAGTAAAGTGAGAAAAGCTTTTTATGAATATAAGCTCTTATGCAATGAGTCATACTTTTCAAGGAATTTTTGACATAAGATTGGTTAGCCTTTGAATGGTATATTTGCGATAGTATATCTCTTGAACCATGGATTAATCTTTCTTTATGCCTTTGTCGGTATCAAACATTTTGCCTTCAATAAGAAAGTCTTTGAGAAGCTTTCCTTTGGTTCAAAATATAACATGCCTTTGCTGAATTTGGTGAATGATTGAGACAAGATCTCAAGTCATTCCTACATGAAACAAATTTGTTCTCTGTTTTTTTTTTTTTTTTTTGGCATATCTTATTAGAAGTAAATGGTGGTATATTTGCTCACATTCAGAAGCTTTAGCATAGACTTCTAAGTTTCACATGATGGAAAGTTGAAAGCCATGTAGCAAACGTCTTTTCTTATGTAACTTTATCCTTACGTGAGCCACAATTAATTAAAGTATTTATGTATGGATACATGTTTGGGGGTTATCCTTTCATATATGCGAACATGAATGCATGCCCAGAATTATTTTTGTCGATGGAGTTTGAAAATTGTTTGTGGTAGTGTTAATCAAAGAGGGCTACACGTGTAGACAAATATGCATTGACTCATGTTGCTTGGAAAGGATTTATTTGGTCACTGTGTGTATGAAACTTATACTTATTTTGATGGCATACAACCCGAAGCTTGCAAATTATTTCATGTTTCATATATACAAAATTATTGTTGGGATATTCTTTTGAAGAGTAAAGAACAAAATTGCATCAAATTCTTCCCTTATTATCATTTCTTTTAATAGAAATGTTAAGTTCCAACATTAAATACATGTGCTGCTTTATGCTAGCAAAGTTTTAAGAGCTAATTTCCATGCAAATTCATGTGCATACATGTTGTGTTGAGAAAATTTCAAAAGTATTCCTTCATGTTTGAAAATTTGTTTTATTTCAAAGTGATGTTATGTCATTTGAGAACGAGCAATTAGTAGGAGAAGTTTATGTTCGAATCGTGTCATGCTATATATAGTTTAGATGAGAATGGGAGCAAATCTTAGGAGATCATGTTGTTCTTACATCAAACCATGCACTGTTTCATTCATATTTGCCAATATATATATATATATATATAGAATAGAGCAAAATCTCTCTTTATATACCTTCTTACGAAATTGAGTCATGTTTTTTTTTTTTTAATCTATATTGGTGTGAGATTTTGTAGTTGTTTATTCGTCATTGCCTACTAGCGACATTTGAGTTTCTTTTGAGGAGTCTTATGAGTTGTTTCATACTTAGAAAGCTTTATGAAATATTTCTCTTTGCTTTTACTGAAGTTTTCTTACGAGTCGTTTCGTGTTGCCATTTCGGAAAGTCGCTTTTGATTGAAAGATGTCTTGTTTTGCTTTGGTTGGAATGATTTATTAGTGGTTTTTGGATTTGTTTTATGCGACGAGTTTTATGGGTGCTTTACAATGAGAAGTTTTCTTTATAAAACTTTCTCGTTGGAAACCTTTATGTTTTCTACCCCACTCCAAATGAAAGGAGGCACTTGATTATGGGTTGTTAGGCAGAGTTTTTGTGTCAAAACAAAATGAAAAGAAAAGGAAGATTCTGGGTAGATAGCTTTCGGGGAGTTTTGTATAGTAGTTTGTTTAGAAGTTCTTGTAAGTTGTTTTGAGAAGTATAATTTTATGATTGGACTTATGTAGTAGGATCTCTTAGTGCCTTTTAGGGGGGGTAGTTAGTGCTTTCCTATTTGAATTAAATTTTTTTAGTGGTTATTTCTAAAGATGAATTTTGGGGCTTAAAGCTTTAGGTAATTTTGGGTTAAATTCCCTTAGTGTTTCTTCCTATAAAATGGATTTTTGGAGTTTGAGATATTAAGGAACTTTGTATTGGAAAGCCTTTAGTGTCTTCTTGGAGTAGGTAATCCTCACTTAAGTTAGCTTTCTTAAAGGTTAACTTCTAAAAACATAGAATTTTAGATAGACATAAACTAAAGAGAGTCTAGTTTTAAGTTTAGTGTTAGGAGTTTGTTTCCTTTAGTTATTTTGGGCTTTATTTAAAGGGTAGCTAGATTGTTTGAGTCGAGTCTCATATCAAGAGACTCATTTGGATTGTGGGAACATTAAAGGGCATCGTTGATGTTGCTTTAGGATACACTTGACTTTATAGAAGTGTGTCCGATAACAACAATGCCTACACCCCTTTTTCGTATTTGATTTTCATTATCTTTATGTCTTTTGCATCTAGATTTCTTTTGCTTTGCTTCTAGTGTTTCTTTGTTGTTTCTTTTGTGCCTTGATGCTACACACTTGCCAAATGAGGAGAACCCAAAACACAAGTAGCTCAACTGGTAATAAAGAGGTACGTTCTTTTTCTTTTCTGCATTTTCATTTCCTTATATAATTACTGGCTTATAGAACTGCTCTAATGCCTCTCTTTTCTATGTCTTGCGAGGTGAATTTTGGAATGAAATGGACAAGGAGCATTGGAGCACTTGCGAAGGGAGCTAGGACAATCGGATCCGAGCATCAGTCTCCCCTATTCATTCTGGTAGGGGCGCTACGGGCGGAACCACCGGGTCATAGCCCCCGATGCTGTAAGATTCCTTAAAAACTTAGAAAACCTTTAGGGGCCTAGATGATTGTACGCCTCCTTCCCTTAGGGCCTTAGAAACTTCAATTATATTTAGGATTGCTTTTACTTTTTTTTTTAGATCCCTAAAATTCTGTGACATCCGTATAGGAGTCTTAGGAATTAGAAAAAGAACACCGCTTTTTATCCTACAACACTAGTAATGTTAAGATATTTGTTATTTGCATGCTTTGCATTTTTGCAACTTGTATAGTTTTGATGATTCCAAACATTATTGTTAAAATGTGCAGTTATCTCCTAATAATTTTAGAAGATTTGTATTTGCTCTTGTGTGTACTAACATTTCATGAAAATCGAACTCCAGACTACGAAGATTTCAAATCAAATTCAACATGAGATACTTTGTGAAATTTGAAGCATGTACTTTTCTTTGAAATAAAATTGAAAGGGAGTGATTGTAATTGAGTGAATAAAAACTTACACACACATAAGGAGATCATATAAAATTTATACTGATCGTACGGGACGATAACAATTCGTACGGGATGATCAGACAGTTATCGCCTATTGAGCACATGGAACGAATAGGAACTGGTCAGAAAAATTTTTTAAGTCCTATTCGTCCGGGTCGAAATTAAATATCGTCCGGGACGATTTGTCCTTTATAAGATTTTCATCCAGACGAAATTAAATTATTGTACATGACGATTTGCTCTCTGTAAAATTTTCATCCAGACAAAATTAAATATCGTCCAGGATGATCTGGTCTCTGTAAGATTTTCATCCAGACGAAATTAAATTATCGTACATGACGATTTGTTCTCTATAAAATTTTCGTCCAGATGAAATTAAAAATCATCCAGGACGATCTGTTCTCTGTAAAAATTTCGCCCGGACGAACCAATTTTCGTCCAGACGAACCAATTTTTGTCCAGACAAACCAATTTTCATCCAGACGATACAACCGACTAAAGATGGTTTTTCTACAGTTTCTAGAACCGACCTTGTAAGAACCGTTCGTACCAGACGAACTTAGTTCGTACGGGACGATCAGCTTGTACGAAGACATTTTGTACACATATACAAATAGGGTCGTTTCAAAGCTTTTAAGTAATATCGTCCAGGATGATCCACGATCGTACGGGACGATCCACTGCGACAGAATTGAAAACTTGTAGTTTTTGGACGATTTTTCTTGTCTTTTGTATAAATAGTCCAAATTAGACTGCCACCCAATCTTTTTGTCATTTGATCTTCATGCTTCTTGAGAGAATAGCTAAGGAGAGAGTGTAAGAGTGCATTCAAAGGAGGATTCCTACCACTGGAGCGTGAAGGCTTCACTTGGAGTTCAAAGGTACGAATCTCTACTTGTGAATTGGGATTACTTCACTCTTTTCCTTCTTTCTTCTAGATTTCTTGTGAGAAGATCTGTCAAGGAGATCCGGTTTGATGCTGACACTTGGAGAGTGTAAATAGCCGAAAGGTTCACTGCTTACACTTGGAGAGTGTGAACAGTTGTAGGGTTCTCTACCCACACTAAGAGAGTATGAAAGGATGAAGGGTTCTCTGCCCACACTAGGAGAGTGTGAAAGGACGAAGGGTTCTCTGCCCACAAAAGAAGAGTGTGAAAGGACGAAGGGTTCTCTACCCACACTAGGAGAGTGTGAAAGGATGAAGGGTTCTTTGCCCACACTAGGAGAGTGTGAAAGGACGAAGGGTTCTCTGCCCACACTAGGAGAGTGTGAAAGGATGAAGTGTTCTCTGCCCACACTAGGAGAGTGTGAAAGGACGAAGGGTTCTCTGCCCACACTAGGACAGTGTGAAAGGACAAAGGGTTCTCTCCCCACACTAGGAGAGTGTGAAAGGATGAAGGGTTCTCTGCCCACACTAGGAGAGTTTGAAAGGATGGAAGATTCTCTGCCGACACTGGGGATTATGTAAAAGGATGATGGTTCTCTGCCAACACTGGGGATTGTGTAAAAGGATGACGGTTCTCTACTAACACTGGGGATTGTATAAAAGGATGACGGTTCTCTGCCGCACTGGGTAGTGTTGAAAAGAGTGTTTTGTAAAGGCTTCTTCGCCTTGCTGTGGGTGCAAAAGGAGAGTCACTATTGGTATTAGTGCAATACTCAGAGGGTGCCTCTTGGGAGTGGATGTAGGTATGGTTTAGACCGAACCACTATAAATCTTGTGTAATTTACTTTGCTGTTTTTACTTTTCCGTATTTTATTTTCGATTTTAAAAACTCTGTGGTTGAAAAACATTTTCTACAAAAACTTAAAAGAAAATTTTTATTTCGGTTCAACATAAATTTAAAGAGGGTTTTAAATTTTTAAACTACCAATTCACCCTCCCTCTTGGTAGCCTTGGGACATTAACTTAGGTTTAACAACCTATTTACTAGATTCAACAAGTGGTATCAAAGCGTTGTTCAAAATCATAAGTTTGAACTACTTTTTGATTAACGTAGATGGCTACATTCAGAAACCGAAACACACCTGAGGATTACTCTATTACTAGACCTCCACTCTTTGACAATATTCCTTTTGATTTTTGGAAAACACGCATGTCTACTTTCTTACAGTCACTTGATTATCGTATTTGGATTCTAGTCCAGGAAAGTTACACAAAACCAACTAGATTAGTTGATGGATTTAGGGTAGAAATACATTTTGCAGATTGGACTATAGAAGAACGTGACTTAGCACAATTAAATGCCAAATGTCTAAATAGTTTCTTTTGTGCTTTAAAATCTAAAGACTACATGCGGGATTCCACTTGCAAAAGTGGAAAGGACATATGGGATAGACTTTTTATAACTTATGAAGGGACAAATAAGGTTAAGCAATCAAGACTCAATATCTTGTTACATGACTATGAGTTGTTTCGCATGAAACCTAATGAATCTTTTTCTGAAATGTACACAAGATTCACACAAATTGTCACTTCTTTGCATGCACTTGGTAGGGAATTAACTAATGCATAAATGGTTAATAAGATACTTCGTTGTTTACCTACTACTTATTATGCTAAAATTACTGCTATTACAGAGTCTAAAGATTTAAACATTTATTCTATTGACAATCTTCTTGGTTTACTCATTGCTTATGAGCAAGGAGTAAGTCAAAGAAAGATTGATGCAGGTGAATCACGAAAGGAGAAGAAATTGCACTGAAAGTGGAAGAGTCGGAGAGTGAACACTCACAACCTGAGGATGAAGACGATATTGCATTGATGACTAGACAATTCATAAGCTTTTTAAAGAGGAAGCAGAAGAGACGCCAGCAATGGAATATAGGTAAATTTAATAGAAATGACAAGGTTTCTAATGAAGTGATTTGTTATGAATGCAGGAAACCAGGTCATATTAAAATTGATTGCCCAAAACTCAAAGCCACTCCTAGCAAGGAGAAGGTGGAGGAGAAACCAAAGGTAAAGAAGGGCAAGAAGAAGTTTCAAAGAGCTTTCTTGGCGGACTCAGCTTCAGACTCATCTGAGACTGAAAAAGAAGAAGTCACCAAACTTTGCTTGATGGCAGATAATGTTGATCAAACTGATCAAGAAGAGGTATGTGACTTAACTTATGATGAATTGTTTGAAGTTTCTGAACACATGCATGATGCATATAGGAAAATGAAAAAGATGCATGCTAGTGTAAGTTTAGAATTGGAAGAGCTTAAGAAGGAACATGAAATCCTTAGGAAAGATCATGCATTAATAGATGACAACCACATGAAACTACTTGATGAATATGATGACTTGAATAAGAATTTTGAAAATCTAAAATCATCCTATGCTGATCTTGAAAGAGATTTTAAAAAATTTAAGGATGAATCTTAGAGGAAAACATATCGAATCAGTTATACAAATCGACTCTTGGAAGAAATGAATTCATTTTATAAATTGACAATAAGAGCTCTTGAGGATAATAGGATACCCCCCAAAATTAAAAATTTTACAAATCCTAAATATTATCCTAAATATATGGAATCCCTTAGAAGACAAACAAATGGAAGAAAACTTAGGAATACTTTTTCTAATGTTAAATGTAATAATTGTGGATTTTTGGGACATATAGCTCACACCTGTACTTTGAAGATGAAAACTAATTTGGTGTGGAAACCTAAGATGCATAAACCTAGACATATCATACATGCATCTGATTATAAATTGCGAAAAGGTGAACCCAAACTTGTTTGGGTTCCCAGGTCTAACATTTGATATTTTTGCAGGGTTGCTCTCACACAAGACCTCGTGGGAGCATATGGTACCTGGACAGCGGATGTTCAAAGCATATGACTGGAGATACTGCTCAATTCATAACGCTGGAAGCCAGGAATGGAGGTAAGATTACACTTGGAGATAATATCACAAAGAAAGTGGTTGGATCTGATATGATTGGAAATTTCAAAAACTTTTTCATAGACAATGTGTTATTGGTTGAAGGCTTAAAACATAATTTGTTAAGTATAAGTCAGCTATGTGACACGGGAAATAATGTAAAATTTTTACCTACTAGCTGCATATTAAGCCTTAATGGGAAAGAAGTTTTAAATGGAAAAAGGGTAAATAATATTTACATGCTAGATTTAAATTGTATTCAATCTCCTACTGCTTTTTGTTTGAAAATTGTTTCTGATGAATCATGGCTTTGGCATAGGAGACTTTGTCATTCTAGTATGAAAAATCTTAGGAGAATTACCCAAAAGAACTTAGTGAGAGGTATACCAAAACTAGACTTTACTAAGGACCACCTTTGTGATGCATGTCAATTAGGAAAATAAGTGAAGTCCTCTTTTAAGTCCAATAAGGATCTTAGAACCAGTAAACCTTTGGAAATTCTTCACATGGATCTTTTTGGACCAGTAGGAACAGTAAGTCTAGGAGGGAAGGTATACGAATTTGTTATAGTGGATGATTTCTCAAGATTCACTTGGGTTAGATTTCTTTTCCATAAAAGTGAATCATTTGAGAAATTCAAAAAATTTTCAACTTGGATTCCAAGAAAATTAGGATATGAAATAATTTCTTTACAAAGTGATCATGGAGGAGAATTTGAAAATGAAAGATTTGAAAATTTTTATAAAGAAAAAGGAATTGATCACAATTTTTCTACACCTAGAACCCCTCAATAAAATGGGTTAGTTAAAAGGAAAAACAGAATATTAATAGAAGCCACCCGAGCAATGTTGGCAGAATACTCACTTCCTAGATATTTTTGGGCTGAGGCGGTTAGCCCTGCATGATATGTACTGAATAGGGTGAATGTGAGATCGAATTTAAATAGAATACCCTATGAGTTGCTAAAAGGTAGAACACTAAATTTGTCTCATTTGCATATTTTTGGTTGCAAGGTGTTCATTCATAATAATGAAAAATCTGCCTTAGGAAAATTTGATCCAAAATCAGATGAAGGAATTTTTGTTGGATATTCAAGTGTTGGAAAATCTTATAGGGTATTCAACAAAAGAACCTTAGTAATTGAAGAAACCACACATGTTGTATTTGATGAATCTGGAAATTTGGAAGAGCCAAAAGTTGTTGAAGATGAGATTGAGGAAAACTCCCAAAAGATTGATAAAATAAATTTGGAAGAAAATGTGGAAGAGAATTTGGAAACAGAAAACCCTTTGCCTAGAGATTTGAGATTTTCTAAAAACCACCCAAGGGAATTGATTATAGGTGAACCTAGTGAGGGTGTTAGAACTAGGCGTGGATTAAACAAGGAAGTCAATCATTCAGCCTTTATTTCAACTATAGAACCCACTATTGTTGATCAAGCACTTTCTGATGAATTTGTGATATTGACCATGCAAGAAGAGTTGAATCAATTTGTAAAAAATAAAGTTTGGGAATTAACTTCAAGGCCAAAAGATCAAAGTGTTGTTGAAACCAAGTGGGTGTTCAAAAATAAAATGAATGACTCAAGAGTAGTCATTAGAAATAAGGCTAGATTAGTTACTAAGGGGTATAATCAAATTGAAGGAATTGATTTTGAGGAGACTTTTGCCCCTATAGCTAGACTTGAAGCAATTAGGGTTTTACTTGCCTTTGCCTGTTTTAAATGTTTTAAATTGTTTCAAATGGATGTCAAAAGTGCATTTTTAAATGGGATAATTGAAAAAGATGTTTTTTTAGAACAACTTCAACATTTTGAAAATTCTAAATACCCAAATCATGTTTTTAAGTTAAAAAAGGCATTATATGGATTGAAATAGGCACCTAGAGCTTGGTATGAGAGGTTGAGCACCTTCCTACTTGAAAGATCTTTTGAAAAAGAAAGTGTGGATACAACTCTCTTTTTAAAGAAATTTTAAAAAGATATACTCATTGTTCAAATTTATATAGATGATATCATTTTTGGATCTTCAAATAAAAATTTTTATGATAATTTTTCTGAAATAATGAGTAGTGAATTTTAAATAAGTCTAATGGGAGATTTAAATTACTTTTTAGGATTTAGCATTAAGAAACTTGAGGAAGGTACATTTCTAAGTCAAACTAAATATATTAAGGACATCCTCAAAAATATGAAATGGACAATGCTAAACCTGTTAGTACACCAATGAGTTCCTCAGTTCAGTTGGATAAGGACCTTAAGGGAAAATCTGTTGATCAAAAGAAATATAGAGGGATTATTGGATCTTTACTTTACTTGACTGCTAGCCGAGCAGATATTATGTTCAGTGTTTGCTTATGTGCTAGATTTCAATCAGATCCAAAAGAATCTCATTTGACAGCAGTGAAAAGGATATTAAGATAGTTACTAGGAACTCAGAACTTAGGAATTTTGTATCCTAAGTTTAGCTCTTCATTTGAAATTATTAGTTATTCAGATTATGACTTTGCAGGCTGTAGAGTGGATAGAAAAAGCACTTCTGGAATATGTCAATTCATTGGAGATTCATTAGTTTTATAGTCTAGTAGAAAACAAAATTCAGTAGCCCTATGTACTGCAGAAGCCGAATACATTGCATTAAGAAGTTGTGTGGCACAAGTACTTTGGTTAAAACAATAGTTGATTTATTTAGGATTAACTATAGGCACTATTCCAATTTATTGTGATAATACTAGTGCTATTTGCATTTCCAAAAATCCTATTCAACATTATAGAACCAAACACATTGACATAAGGCATCATTTCATAAGGGATCATGTATCCAAGGGAGAAATTGAACTTACACTTGTTTCAACTGAAAATCAACTTGCAAACATTTTTACAAAACCTTTAGCCTTTGATACCTTCAGTACATTAAGAACAAGGCTTAGTGTAATTGATTTGAATGCTTAAATAAAAATGTTTTTGTAACATTTATATTCCTGTTTTCGTAGTTTTTGTTTTTATGATTTTTGTTTTTGTGATTTTTTTTTTTTGAATTTTTGTTTGTTTTTAGTGATTTTATTTTAGAATCTGTGAATTTGTCATTGTACTTTGTGATTTGTGTGTTTAGTTTGATTTTCTTTGATAAAACTTCAAAAATCCAAAAATTTATGAAAATCGTCCTGGACGAAATTTTTCGTACTGGACGATGTGTGTAAAATTCAGTTTGCGTGATATGAAACGTCTTGAGAACAGTTTTTAATGTAGTTCTTCTATACGATCTGATGATCGTCCAGAACAAAATATTTTTTCTCAAACGTCGGGACGATTGAATGCAGCAGTTGAGTGGATAAGGCAGTTTTAATTGTGAAGTTTGTCTGTACGAACTTTTGGATTTGAGAATAATTTCATTAGAAAATCTTTGTTGTATTTGAAAGTTTTAATTGTGAGTCAATATATGTTGTATTTGCTTTAAATTTGGATTGTTTTTTAAATGTGTTTAGTTTTTATGAATCTCATTAGTCTTTTTAATCTTAATTGTGCTTAAATTAGATTGTAATTTGAGATTAATTTCATTAGAAAATCTAGTCTTTCTAAATTTAAAAATTTGTTTATAACTTGTTTTAATTAGAATTTTTAATTTCATGTCTATTCATTTAGACTACATAAAAAATTAATATTATTATTGCAATTTAGATGTGTTCTTATTTTGTATTTTTTTGCTCAAGTGATATTTATGCATTTAGAAAAATTTGAAATTTTAGATTATTGATCTTGGAAAGAATTGGTTTCAATTACTCTTGAAAATTGTACAAAGAGTACAAAAATTAAAAGGAATGCGCAAAGGTTCGCAAATGTGAAAAAGAGGCACAAAATAAGCCCAATGTAAAAAGATGCATAAAAATGTGCCAAAAATTTGAAAAAGATGCGCAAAGTGCCACATGTGGTAATTCTCTTCTTTCCAAATTCTTTCAATCTCTTAATTCAAATTGATCTTATGTTCATTTATATTCTATTAAACTTTGAAATATATAATTTTTTATTCATCTCTCTTGTAATGATTTTCTATATTCAAATGTCTAAATTGAATCATGTTTTTGATAAATTCTTCTTACTTACAATGTTATATCACTTCTTAAATTCTATGAATTTCTATGATTTACCTAATGTTATTAGTTTTAGATTGCATACCTTATGTCAATCACTATTTAGATTAAATTTTCAAATGAATTTCATATAATTACTTACATTTCTTGTCTATTTCTTCTTCACTTTTTGTTGTTGTCAAAAAAGGGGAGAAATTATTGTGTTTGTATGCTTCTATTTTGTGTATGCTTGTATTTTGATTTTGTGTCTTTTGGCTTTTGGTATTGTCTTAGTATTTTTTAATCTTTTGTTAATTTTTTTTTGAAAAACAAAAAATTGTGTTCTTTGGTTCAAAATGCCTCCTTATTTTCATGTATTCATCAATTCAGGGGGAGTTTAGGAGATTTGTTTAAATTGAAATCATACAAACAATAATTATTTTGCCATCATCAAAAAGGGGGAGATTGTTAAGATAGTTGCTATTTGCATGCTTTACATTTTTGCAACTTGTATAGTTTTGATGATTCCAAACATTATTGTTCAAATGTGCAGTTATCTCCCAACAATTTTAGAAGATTTGTATTTGCTCTTGTGTGTTCTAACATTTCAGGAAAATCAAACCCCAAACTACGAAGATTTCAAATCAAATTCAACATGAGATATTTTGTGAAATTTGAAGCTTGTACTTTTCTTTGAAATAAAATTGAAAGGGGGTGATTATAATTGAGTGAATAAAAACTTACACACACACACAAGGAGATCATATAAAATTTATACTGATCGTACGGGATGATATCAGTTCGTACGGGACGATCAGACAGTTATCTCCTATTGAGCACATGGAACGAATAGGAACTGGTCAGAAAAATTTTCTAAGTCCTATTCATCCAGGACGAAATTAAATATCGTCCGGGACGATTTGTCCACTGTAAGATTTTTGTTCAGACGAAATTAAATTATCGTACATGACGATTTGCTCTCTATAAAATTTTCGTTCAGACGAAATTAAATATCGTCCAGGATGATCTGGTCTCTGTAAGATTTTTGTCCATATGAAATTAAATTATCGTACATGACAATTTGCTCTCTGTAAAATTTTCGTCTAGACGAAATTAAAAATCGTCCAGGACGATCTGTTCTCTGTAAAAATTTCGTCCTGACAAACCAATTTTCGTCCAGACAATACAACCGACTTAGGACGGTTTTTCTGCAGTTTCTAAAACCGACCTTGTAATAACCGTTCGTACCGGACGAACTTAGTTCGTACCGGACGAACTTAGTTCGTACGGGACGATCAGCTTGTACGAAGATATTTTGTACACATATACAAATAGGACCGTTTCAAAGCTTTTAAGTAATATCGTCTAGGACGATCCACAATAGTACGGGACGATCCACTGCGTATAGAATTGAAAACTTGCACTTTTTGGGCCGTTTTTCTTGTCTTTGTATAAATAGTCCAAATTAGACTGCCACCCAATCTTTTTGTCATTTGATCTTCGTGCTTCTTGAGAGAATAGCTAAGGAGAGAGTGTAAGAGTGCATTCAAAGAAGGATTCCTACCACTGGAGCGTGAAGGCTTCACTTGGAGTTCAAAGGCAAGAATCTCTACTTGAGAATTGGGATTACTTCACTCTTTTTCTTTTTTCTTCTAGATTTCTTGTGAGAAGATCTGTCAAGGAGATCCGGTTCGCTGCCGACACTTAGAGAGTGTGAATAGCTGAAAGGTTGGCTGCCTATACTTGGAGAGTGTGAACAATTGTAGGGTTCTCTGCCCACACTAGGAGAGTGTGAAAGGACGAAGGGTTCTCTGCCCACACTAGGAGAGTGTGAAAGGACGGAAGGTTCTCTGCCAACACTGGGATAGTGTAAAAGGACGACGGTTCTCTGCCAACACTGGGGATTGTGTAAAAGGACGACGGTTCTCTGCCAACACTGAGGATTATGTAAAAGGATGACGGTTCTCTGCCGCACCGGGTAGTGGTGAAAAGAGTGTTTTGTAAAGGCTTCTCCGCCTTGTTGTGGGTGCAAAAGGAGAGTCACTATTGGTATTAGTACAATACTCAGAGGGTGCCTCTGGGGAGTGGATGTAGGTCTGATTTAGACCGAACCACTATAAATCTGGTGTCATTTACTTTACTATTTTTACTTTTCCGCATTTTATTTTTGATTTTAAAAACTCTGTGGTTGAAAAACATTTTCTACAAAAACTTAAACAAAAAATTTCATTTTGGTTCAACATAAATTTAAAGAGGGTTTCAA
This sequence comes from Dendrobium nobile, assembly GCA_022539455.1. Taxonomy (NCBI): domain Eukaryota; kingdom Viridiplantae; phylum Streptophyta; class Magnoliopsida; order Asparagales; family Orchidaceae; genus Dendrobium; species Dendrobium nobile. Next base: position 35,456,743 of record CM039724.1, on the reverse strand, counting down.
ATTTTTAAACTACCAATTCACCCCCCTTATTGGTAGCCTTGGGACATTAACTTAGATTTAACAACTTATTTACTAGATTCAACAAGTGGTATCAGAGCATTGTTTCAAAATAATAAGTTTGAACTACTTTTTTATTAATGTAGATGGCTACATTCGGAAAACGAAACACACCTGAGGGTTACTCTATTACTAGACCTCCACTCTTTGACAATATTCCTTTTGATTTTTGGAAAACACGCTTGTCTACTTTCTTACAGTCACTTGATTATCGTATGTGGATTCTAATCCAGGAAGGTTACACAAAACCAACTAGATTAGTTGATGGAGTTAGGGTAGAAATACCTTTTGCAGATCGGACTATAGAAGAACGTGACTTAGCACAATTAAATGCCAAATGTCTAAATAGTTTCTTTTGTGCTTTAAAATCTGAAGACTACATACGGGTTTCCACTTACAAAAGTGGAAAGGACATATGGGATAGACTTTGTATAACTTATGAAGGGACAAATGAGGTTAAGCAATCAAGACTCAATATCTTGTTACATGACTATGAGTTATTTCACATGAAACCTAATGAATCTATTTCTGACATGTACACAAGATTCACACAAATTGTCACTTCTTTGCATGCACTAGGTAGGGAATTAACTAATGAAGAAATGGTTAATAAGATACTTCGTTGTTTACCTACTGCTTATAATGCTAAAATTACTGATATTATAGAGTCTAAAGATCTAAACATTTATTCTATTGATAATCTTCTTAGTTCACTCATTGCTTATGAGCAAGGAGTAAGTCAAAGAAAGATTGATGCAGGTGAACCACGAAAGGAGAAGAATATTGCACTGAAAGTGGAAGAGATGGAGAGTAAACACTCACAACCTGAGGATGAAGATGATATTGCATTGATGACTAGACAATTCAGAAGCTTTTTAAAGAGGAAGCAGAAGAGACGCCAGCAATGGAATAGAGGTAAATTTAATAGAAATGGCAAGGTTTCTAATGAAGTGATTTGTTATGAATGCAGGAAACTAGGTCATATCAAGACTGATTGCCCAAAACTCAAAGCCACTCCTAGCAAGGAGAAGGTTGAGGAGAAACCAATAGGAAAGAAGGGCAAGAAAAAGTTTCAAAGAGCTTTCTGGGCGGAATCAGCTTCAGACTCATCTGAGAATGAAAAAGAAAAAGTCACCAACCTTTGCTTGATGGCAGATAATGTTGATCAATCAGATCAAGAAGAGGTATGGGACTTAACTTATGATGAATTGTTTGAAGTTTCTGAACACATGCATGATGCATATAGGAAAATGAAAAAGATGCATGTTAGTGTAAGTTTAGAATTGGAAGAGCTTAAGAAGGAACATGAAATCCTTAAGAAAGATCATGCATTAATAGATGACAACCATATGAAACTACTTGATGAATATGATGACTTGAATAAGAATTTTGAAAATCTAAAATCATCCTATGCTGATCCTGAAAGAGATTTTAAAAAATTTAAGTATGAATCTGAGAGGAAAACATATCGAATCAGTTATACAAATTGACTCTTGAAAGAAATGAATTCATTTTATAAATTGACAATAAGAGTTCTTGAGGATAATAGGATACCCCCCAAAATTAAAGATTTTACAAATCCTAAATATTATCCTAAATATATGGAATCTCTTAGAAGACAAACAAATGGAAGAAAATTTCGGAATACTTTTCCTAATTTTAAATGTAATAATTGTGGATTTTTGGGACATATAGCTCACACCTGTACTTTGAAGATGAAAACTAATTTGGTGTGGAAACCTAAGATGCATAAACCTAGACATATCATACATGTATCTAATTATAAATTGCTAAAAAGTGAACCCAAACTTGTTTGGGTTCCCAGGTCTAACATTTGATATTTTTGCAGGGTTGCTCTCACACAAGACCTCGCGGGAGCATATGGTACCTGGACAATGGATGTTCAAAGCATATGACTGGAGATACTGCTCAATTCATAACGCTGAAAGTCAGGAATGGAGGTAAGATTACACTTGGAGATAATACCACAAAGAAAGTGGTTGGATCTAGTATGATTGGAAATTTCAAAAACTTTTTCATAGACAATGTGTTATTAGTTGAAGGCTTAAAACATAATTTGTTAAGTATAAGTCAGCTACGTGACAAGGGATATAATGTAAAATTTTTACCTACTAGCTGCAAATTAAGCCTAAATGGGAAAGAAGTTTTAAATAGAAAAAAGGGTAAATAATGTTTACATGCTAGATTTAAATTGTATTCAATCTCCTACTGCTTTTTGTTTGAAAACTGTTTCTGATGAATCATGGCTTTGGCATAGAAGACTTTGTCATTCTAGTATGAAAAATCTTAGGAGAATTACCCAAAAGAACTTAGTGAGAGGTATACCAAAACTAGACTTTACTAAGGACCACCTTTGTGATGCATGTCAACTAGGAAAACAAGTGAAGTCCTCTTTTAAGTCTAATAAGAATCTTAGGACCAATAAACCTTTGGAAATTCTTTACATGGATCTTTTTGGACCAGTAGGAACATTAAGTCTAGGAGGGAAGGTATACGGATTTGTTATAGTGGATGATTTCTCAAGATTCACTTGGGTTAGATTTCTTTTTTATAAAAGTGAATCATTTGAGAAATTCAGAAATTTTTCAACTTGGATTTAAAGAAAACTAGAATATGAAATAATTTCTTTACAAAGTGATCATGGAGGAGAATTTGAAAATAAAAGATTTGAAAATTTTTGTAAAGAAAAAGGGATTGATCACAATTTTTCTGCACCTAGAACCCCTCAACAAAATGGGGTAGTTGAAAGGAAAAACAGAACATTAATAGAAGCCGCCCGAGTAATATTGGCAGAATACTCACTTCCTAGATATTTTTGGGCTGAGGCGGTTAGCACTGCATGTTATGTACTGAATAGGGTGAATGTGAGATCGAATTTAAATAAAACACCCTATGAGGTGCTAAAAGGTAGAACACCAAATTTGTCTCATTTGCATGTTTTTGGTTGCAAGGTGTTCATTCATAATAATGAAAAATCTGCCTTAGGAAAATTTGATCCAAAATCAGATGAAGGAATTTTTGTTGGATATTCAAGTGTTGGAAAATCTTATAGGGTATTCAACAAAAGAACCTTAGTAATTGAAGAAACCACACATGTTGTATTTGATGAATCTGAAAATTTGAAAGAGCCAAAAGTTGTTGAAGATGAGATTGAGGAAAACTCCCAAAAGATTGATAAAATAAATTTGGAAGAAAATGTGGAAGAGAATTTTGAAACAGAAAACCCTTTGCCTAGAGATTTGAGATTTTCTAAAAACCACCCAAGGGAATTGATTATAGGTGAACCTAGTGAGGGTGTTAGAACTAGGCGTGGAATAAACAAGGAAGTCAATCATTCAGCCTTTATTTCAACTATAGAACCCACTAATGTTGATCAAGCACTTTTTGATGAATATTGGATATTGGCCATACAAGAAGAGTTGAATCAATTTCTAGAAAATAAACTTTGGGAATTAACTTCAAGGCCAAAAGATCAAAGTGTTGTTGGAACCAAGTGGGTGTTCAAAAATAAAATGAATGACTCAAGAGTAGTCATTAGAAATAAGGCTAGATTAGTTACTAAGGGGTATAATCAAATTGAAAGAATTGATTTTGAGGAGACTTTTGCCCCTGTAGCTAGACTTGAAGCAATTATGATTTTACTTGCCTTTGCCTGTTTTAAAGGTTTTAAATTGTTTCAAATGGATGTCAAAAGTGCCTTTTTAAATGGGGTAATTTAAGAAGACGTTTTTGTAGAACAACCTCCAGGTTTTGAAATTTCTAAATACTCAAATCATGTTTTGAAGTTAAAAAAGGCATTATATGGATTGAAACAGGCACCTAGGGCTTGGTATGAGAGGTTGAGCACCTTCCTATTTGAAAGATCTTTTGAAAAAGGAAGTGTGGATACAACTCTCTTTTTAAAGAAATTTGAAAAAGATATACTCATTGTTCAAATTTATGTAGATGATATCATTTTTGGATCTTCAAATAAAAATCTTTGTGATGATTTTTCTAAAATAATGAGTTGTGAATTTTAAATGAGTCTAATGGGAGATTTAAATTACTTTCTAGGATTTAGCATTAAGCAACTTGAAGAAGGTACATTTCTAAGTCAAACTAAATATATTAAGGATATCCTTAAAAATATGAAATGGACAATGCTAAACCTGTTAGTACACCAATGAGTTTCTCAGTTCAGTTGGATAAGGACCTTAAGGGAAAATCTGTTGATCAAAAGAAATATAGAGGGATTATTGGATCTTTATTTTACTTGACTGCTAGCCGACCAGATATTATGTTAGTGTTTGCTTATGTGCTAGATTTCAATCAGATCCAAAAGAATCACATTTGACAGCAGTGAAAAGGATATTAAGATACTTACTAGAAACTCAGAACTTAGGAATTTGGTATCCTAAGTTTAGCTCTTCATTTGAAATTGTTAGTTATTCAGATTCTGACTTTACAGGTTGTAGAGTGGATAGGAAAAGCACTTCTGGAACATATCAATTCATTGGAAATTCATTAGTTTATGGTCTAGTAGAAAACAAAATTCAGTAGCCCTATCTACTGCAAAAGCAGAATACATTGCATTAGGAAGTTGTGTGGCACAAGTACTTTGGTTAAAATAATAGATGATTGATTTAGGATTAACAATAGGAACTATTCTAATTTATTGTGACAATACTAGTGCTATTTTCATTTCCAAAAATCCTATTCAACATTCTAGGACCAAACACATTGACATAAGGCATCATTTCATCATGTATCCAAGGGAGACATTGAACTTACACATGTTTCAACTGAAAATCAACTTGCAGACATTTTTACAAAACCTTTAGCCTTTGATACCTTCAGTACATTAAGAACAAGGCTTGGTGTAATTGATTTGAATGCTTAAATAAAAATATTTTTGCAACATTGATATTCCTGTTTTCGTAGTTTTTGTTTTTTTGATTTTTTTTTAATTTGTATTTGTTTTGAGTGATTTTATTTTAGAATCTGTGAATTTGTCATTGTACTTTGTGATTTGTGTGTTTAGTTTGATTTTCTTTGATAAAACTTCAAAAATCCAAAAATTTGTGAAAATCGTCCTGGACGAAATTTTTTGTACTGGACGATGTGTGTAAAATTCAGTTTGCGTGATATGAAACGTCTTGAGAACAGTTTTTAATGTAGTTCGTCTGTACGATCTGATGATCGTCCAGGACGAAATATTTTTTCTCAAACATCGGGATGATTGAATGCAGCAATTGAGTGGATAAAGCAGTTTTAATTGTGAAGTTTGTCCATACGAACTTTTGGAATTGAGATTAATTTCATTAGAAAATCTATGTTGTATTTGCAAGTTTTAATTGTGAGTCAATATATGTTGTATTTGCTTTAAATTTGGATTGTTTTTGAAATGTGTTTAGTTTTTATGAATTTCATTAGTCTTTTTAATCTTAATTGTGCTTAAATTAGATTGTAATTTGAGATTAATTTCATTAGAAAATCTAGTCTTTCTAAATTTAAAAATTTGTTTATAACTTATTATAATTAGAATTTTTAATTTCATGTCTATTCATTTAAACTACATAAAAATTAATATTATAATTGCAATTTAGATGTGTTCTTATTTTGTATTTCTTTGCTCAAGTGATATTTACGCACTTAGAAAAATTTGAAATTTTAGATTATTGATCTTGGAAAGAATTGGTTTCAATTACTCTTGAAAATTGTACAAATAGTACAAAAATCAAAAGGAATGCGCAAAGGTTCGCAAATGTGAAAAAGAGGTACAAAATAAGCCCAATGTAAAAAGATGCACAAAAATGTGCCAAAATTTTGAAAAAGATGCGCAAAGCGCCACATGTGGTAATTCTCTTCTTTCCAAATTCTTTCAATCTCTTAATTCAAATTGATCTTATGTTCATTTATATTCTATTGAACTTTAAAATATAGAATTTTTTATTCATCTCTCTTGTAATGATTTTCTATATTCAAATGTCTAAATTGAATCATGTCTTTGATAAATTCTTCTTACTTACAATGTTATATCACTTCTTAAATTCTTTGAATTTCTATGATTTACCTAATGTTATTAGTTTTAGATTGCATACCTTATGTCAATCACTATTTAGATTAAATTTTCAAATGAATTTCATATAATTACTTACATTTCTTGTCTATTTCTTCTTCACTTTTTTTTGTTGTCAAAAAGGGGGAGAAATTATTGTGTTTGTATGCTTGTATTTTGTGTATACTTGTATTTTGATTTTGTGTCTTTTGGCTTGTGGTATTGTCTTAGTATTTTTTAATCTTTTATTAAAAATTTTTTGAAAAACAAAAAATTATGTTCTTTGGTTCAAAATGCCTCCTTATTTTCATATATTCATTAATTCAGGGGGAGTTTAGGAGATTTGTTTAAATTGAAATCATACAAACAATAATTGTTTTGCCATTATCAAAAAGGGGAAGAATGTTAAGATAGTTGCTATTTGCATGCTTTATATTTTTGTGCAGTTATCTCCTAACAATTTTAGAAGATTTGTATTTGCTCTTGTGTGTACTAACATTTCAGGAAAATCGAACTCCAGACTACGAAGACTTCAAATCAAATTCAACATGAGATACTTTGTGAAATTTAAAGCTTGTACTTTTCTTTGAAATAAAATTGAAAGGGAGTGATTGTAATTGAGTGAATAAAAACTTACACACACACACAAGGAGATCATATAAAATTTATACTGATCGTACGGGACAATATCAGTTCATACGGGACGATCAGACAGTTATCTCCTATTGAGCACATGGAAAGAATAGGAATTGGTCAGAAAAATTTTCTAAGTCCTATTCGTCCGGGACGAAATTAAATATCGTCCGGGACGATTTGTCCTCTATGAGATTTTCGTCTAGACGAAATTAAATTATCGTACATGACGATTTGCTCTCTGTAAAATTTTCGTCCAGACAAAATTAAATATCGTCCAGGACGATCTGGTCTTTGTAAGATTTTCGTCCAGACGAAATTAAATTATCGTACATGACTATTTGCTCTCTGTAAAATTTTCGTCCAGACGAAATTAAAAATCGTCCAGGATGATCTGTTCTCTGTAAAAATTTCGTCCGGATGAACCAATTTTCGTCCAGACGATACAACCAACTTAGGATGGTTTTTCTGCAGTTTCTAGAACCGACCTTGTAATAACCGTTCGTACCGGACGAACTTAGTTTGTACGGGACGATCAGCTTGTACGAAGACATTTCGTATACATATACAAATAGGGTCGTTTCAAAGCTTTTAAGTAAAATCGTCCAGGATGATCCACGATCGTATGGGACGATCCACTACATACAAAATTGAAAACTTGCAATTTTTGGGCGGTTTTTCTTGTCTTTTGTATAAATAGTCCAAATTAGACTGCCACCTAATCTTTTTGTCATTTGATCTTCGTGCTTCTTGAGAGAATAGCTAAGGAGAGAGTGTAAGAGTACATTCAATGGAGGATTCCTACCACTGGAGCGTGAAGGCTTCACTTGGAGTTCAAAGGTAAGAATCTCTACTTGTGAATTGGGATTACTTCACTCTTTTCCTTCTTTCTTCTAGATTTCTTGTGAGAAGATCTATCAAGGAGATCCGGTTCGTTGCCGACACTTGGAGAGTGTGAATAGCCGAAGGGTTCTCTACCCACACTAGGAGAGTGTGAAAGGACGAAGGGTTCTCTGCCCACACTAGGAGAGTGTGAAAGGACGAAGGGTTCTCTGCCCACACTAGGAGAGTGTGAAAGGATGAAGGGTTCTCTGCCCACACTAGGAGAGTGTCAAAGAACGAAGGGTTCTCTGCCCACACTAGGAGAGTGTGAAAGGACGAAGGGTTCTCTTCCCACACTAGGAGAGTGTGAAAGGACAAAGGGTTCTCTGCCCACACTAGGAGAGTGTGAAAGGATGAAGGGTTCTTTGCCCACACTAGGAGAGTGTGAAAGGATGAAGGGTTCTCTGCCCACACTAGGAGAGTGTGAAAGGACGAAGGGTTCTCTGCCCACACTAGGAGAGTGTGAAAGAATGGAAGGTTCTCTGCCAACACTGGGGATTGTGTAAAAGGATGACGGTTCTCTACCAACACTGGGGATTATGTAAAAGGACGACGGTTCTCTGCCAACACTGGGGATTGTGTAAAAGGACGACGGTTCTCTACCGCACCGGGTAGTGGTGAAAAGAGTGTTTTGTAAAGGCTTCTCCACCTTGCTGTGGGTGCAAAAGGAGAGTTACTATTGGTATTAGTGCAATACTCAGAGGGTGCCTCTTGGGAGTGGATGTAGGTCATGTTTAGACCGAACCACTATAAATCTGGTGTCATTTACTTTACTGTTTTTACTTTTCAGTATTTTATTTTTGATTTTAAAAACTCTATAGTTGAAAAATGTTTTCTACAAAAACTCAAAAGAAAATTTTCATTTCGGTTCAACATAAATTTAAGGAGGGTTTAAAATTTTTAAACTGCCAATTCACCCCCCCCCCCCCCCCCTCTTGGTAGCCTTGGGACAATAACTTAAGTTTAACAACCTATTTACTAGATTCAACAAGTGACATTTATGGACAAAAACTAAGGACCGAGTCTTAGAAAATATAGACTTAGGGTGCATGTTCCCTATAGAATAGAAACATTAAAACAAAAAGCTAGTGACACGTTTTCCTTGATTTGGATTTTATTTTCTTAATTCATTAATAATCAACTAATTAATCTTAACCTAATTCCTAAAAATATGTTAAAACATCTAATCCTTAATTAAACTATTATTAAAATTCAATAATCATTAAACTTTAAAATCTAAAATGTAAATCTAAATCAAGTTTAATTAATTTAATAATCAACCCTTAACCAATCTAAAAATCTAAAAGATGTAAATTTAATTAGGTGATCAAATTTTAAATTAAAAATTCATTAGGATAAGATACTCCTAAATATCAAACTTTAGAATAACTTCTGAAACCAACCAACCAATTTGGTTAATAAAATATTTAATACACCATTTCCTTTTCTTTTAATAACAAACTAAAATAATAATCCAACAAAGTTAATTATCACTAGGTAACCCAGGCCTACGAGGCTATTAAGTTAGCCCCAAGGAGGGTGAAATAAACCTCACAGCCTCGGTGTGAAACAAAGGTGATAGTTAATCAAACATTAAAATAAAACATCCTAAAATCAATCCTATAATACTAAGATTTGAATTGTAACTAAAATTCCCTTTTACCGCTTTTAACAAATATATAAAAAAAAATACAAACAATTCTAACTAAACTATCCCATATAGGACCTACCAAAACCACACAGCTTACACACACTTAGATAAGTTTGATAGGACATGACTATTAGCTTTAGGTTAGGTTGTTGTTCTGCTTTTCTTTTTGGGTGCTGTGTTGTGACGCTTTGCATGTGACTTGAGTGCTGGTTGTTTTTGCTACCTGTTGTAGCTTTTCTGTGACGTTTTTTTTTCTGCTCTTTTCTTTTCTGCACTGTTGTTGTGAGCGTTAGAATACCCATAGGTTAGGCACGCTTTTTTATACTAATGCTATCTTCCTGCAGGTGGCCGTACTTACACAGCGCTAAAGGGGGCTAAAATTAATAATAATGTCATGTATAACTGCTTTAGGTACCTGCTTCAGCTGCTTAGCCCCCAATAATCAGAGCACGGCCAAGTGTGATTTCTTTTTCTGCATTTTCATTCATATATAACTGCGTGGACTATTTTTCTGGGATGCGTTTTTTTTATAATTGCTTAGGATAACCCTTGCAGGAGAGTCTAGATTTTCTCTTTTTGTGGATGTAATGTATTTGATGGTGATTATTGTGAAGATCTAAAAATAAGGCATTTTTTTTAAAAGAAATAGGAATCCAAAGGGAAAAGTAAACCCCTACAGAGGGTTTCCTTTTTCATTTGGATATCCTTTTGGAGCATTCACTACGAAGAGTCCAAAGGGAAAAGTAAATCCCTATAGGGGATTTCCTTTTTCAGTTGGGCATCCTTTTGGAGGACGTACTACGAGAAGCCCGAAGAGATGAAGATGATCCAAAGACGAATCAAGGAAGGAAAGACGAAACTGAAGATGTAAAAATGCCTTATTTTAAGATTTGTGTCATTCCCGGGTTGTTGTCGGTGGAGCCCGGCCACCATTACTTTTTCGTACTCTGTGATGTAATATTGTATGGCACTTGCCATGGACATTCTTTTCCGTGGGATTTTGTTTTTGCTGTCGTTTGTTTACTTTGTTTGCGCAGTAGAACCAACATGTTTTTCATAGGTTTCTTTCTTGCATGTGCTTGTGCCTAACCGTTAGGCTCTTTTAGGGATAAAATTTTTCTACTCATAATTAATAATAAAATTTAAGATTAACTCACATAGAAATATAACGATTCTAGAAAATAGTCGGAATCGTCCGAGGTCGCATACATGCATTCTCTCTTCTTTTAGACAAACTTCCCCGCCTGCGGGTAGAGTCCGGATAATCTGGCCTATGAGGATGAAGTGCCGGACCTGGGGAAGTTTAGACATTCTCAAAAATTATTTTTATAAGCCTTTTTAAAATTGCATACATCCCTGATTTGGAGACTTTTAACTAGCATAAATTGCATTAATAACTAATTAAAATCAAAATTTAATGGCATTAGTTTTAGGAGCATTGTACCACTCATAAGTGTGGGATCACTTAGGAATTTCTCTAGTTGTCGATCCCAAATTCTAATGTCTAAACTACCCTCCCATCTTTCATATGGACTGGACAACATGAATTTTATACGATTAGGTGGTTTTAGCTAGCTTCCTTTGTGAGGCATGGAATAAGTCCAGGATTGCACTAGTTAGGTCGTAGATGTTAGTGTCGTATATGCAACACTATATCTTTTATAGATTTAGGGTCTAAAGGTGAGTGGTACAGGTGTACCATTATACACCTTATTGGTGGGTAAGCTCTCCAACCTTTCGGAAGCTATAAATCCTACCCATCCGCATCACACAGATGACGCCACCTCCTTCATTCTCTCGTGCATGTTTGATTGCAGTGTCTTCTCTCTCTTTCTCCAGTTTTCTCTTCCTCAGACTGACCGGATGATGAATGAACCATGTGTGATTGATCGAACCTAATTGAGCCTATCTTCTCCTTTGATTAAGAAAGCCTAGAAATCTCGTTGCATTAAACTCATTTTGAGAAGATAATCTAACATCTCTAATCGAGAGTTTTTTTAGACCGAGGTCTAAGATGTAATTAACTACGGGGGATTGCGCCCGTAGGAAACCGATCCCCACAATCAAATAAACCTCATTCGAGCTGATGTATCGAATAGGAGAAATCTCGTGAACTTTTGGGTTATGCATATTATTATCCATCGAGGCTAGTAGGTGAAAGCCGCTATCCTCCATGGCTAATCGTATCTATAACTCCATCTGCTCTTCCATCGGCCTGCTTGTGTCGATTTAAAGGTCTACGACCATCTTGTCCTACGGGATAGTGTAATCTTACTCTTTGCATTTGAACCACACGAGCAGAATCCTTTCGGAGACCCACAGCCAGGAATGAAGGCAAGGTTACACTAGGAGATAATACCACTAGACAAGTGGTAGGTACAGGTATGATAAAAAACTTGAACAATTTTTTTATTGAGAATATTTTACTTGTAGAAGAATTAAAGTATAATCTTTTGAGTATTAGTCAGCTATATGCTAAGGGTTATAGTATTAAATTTGTTTTCACTAGCTACATATTAAGCTAAAATGGAAATAATATTTTATATGGAATTAGGGTAAATAATGTGTATATGCTAGATTTAAATTATATTAAAACTCCTAATATTTTTTGTTTGAAAATAATTTTTGATGAATTATGATTATGACATAGGAGGCTTTATCATTCTAACATGAAAAATCATTAAAAATTGCCCAAAAATAGCTGGTTAGAGGTATATAAAAACTAGAGTTTACTAAAGATCACCTGTGTAATACATGTCAATTAGAAAAATAGGTGAAGTCTTTTCATTCCATTAAGAATCTTAGAACTAATAAACCTTTAAAAATTATTCATATGGATCTTTTTGGACCGATTAGCACTATAAGTCTAGGAGGGAAGGTATTTAGATTTGTGATTGTGGATGATTTTTCTAGATTCGCTTGGATTAAATTTTTACTTTATAAGAGTAAGTCATTTGAGAAATTTAGAAACTTTTTAACTTGGATTCAGAGAAAACTATGTTGTAAAATTATTTTAATTTAAAATGACCATGGAGGAGAATTTGAAAATAAAAAAATTTGAGAAATTTTGTAAAGAAAAATGAATTGATCATAATTTGTTAGCACCTATGACCACTCAGTAGAATGGGATAGTCAAAAGAAAGAACGAAACATTAATTGAGCCCACTAGAGTCATGTTGGTAGAATACTCACTTCCAAAATATTTTTAGGCTTAAGCGCTAAGTACAGCTTATTATATTTTGAATAAGATAAACATTAGATTAAAATTAAATAAAATACCTTATGAGATTCTTAAGGGAAAAACACCTAATTTGTCATATAAACACCTATATTTTTGGATGTAAGATGTTTATACATAGTAATAAAACACCCTATATAAAAAATATAGGTGTTCATACATAATAATAAAAAATTTTCTTAAGAAAATTTGATCCAAAATCCGATGAAGCAATATTTCATGGATACTCTAATGTTGAAAAATCATATGTAATGTTTAACAAAAGAACTTTAGTAGTTTAGGAAACCACACATACTGTATTTCAAGAATCTGGCATTTTGGAAGAGCTATGTTTGGAAGAGGATCATTTATAAAATAACTCCAAAGGAATTGAAAAGAAAAATTTGGAAAATATGAAAAAATAAAACCATTTGCCTAGAGAATGGAAATTTTTTAAGAATCACCCAAAGAATTGATTTTAGGTGAACCTAGTGAGGGTGTTAGGACTAGGCATGGACTTAGCAAAGAGGTTAACCATTCTAACTTTATTTCAATGATTGAACCCATAAATGTTAATCAAGCACTTTTAGATGAATTTTGAATTTTGGCCATGCAAGAGGAGTTTAATTAATTTATATGGAATGATGTTTGGGAATTGATTGAAAGGCTAAAGGATCAAAGTGTAGTTGGAACTAAGTGGATAATCAAATTGAAGGTATTGATTTTATAAAGAATTTTGTCCCTATAGCAAGACTTGAAGTAATTAGGGTTTTATTAGTCTTTACTTGTTTTAAAGGTTTTAAATTATTTCAAATGGATATTAATAGTGCCTTTTTGAATGGGGTGATACAAGAGGATATTTATGTTGATAAACATCCTAGTTTTAAAAATTTTAAATTTCCTAATCATGTTTTTAAATTAAAAAGGGTATTATATTGATTGAAACATGCACCTAGGACTTGGTATGAGAGGTTAAGCACTTTCTTGGTGGATAGATATTTTTTAAAAGAAAGTGTTGACACCACTCATTTAAAGAATTTGGAAAATTAATTACTCATTGTTCAGATAAATGTTGATGATATCATTTTTGGATCTACAAATAAAAATCTTTGAGATGATTTTTTAAAAATAATGACTAGTGAATTTTAGATGAGTATAATGGTTAATTTAAGTTGTTTTTTGGGTTTTAGCAATAAGAAAAATAAGGAGAAAACTTTTCTTAATTAATTGAAATATATTAAAGATATCTTCAAGAAATATAAAATGAATAATGATAAACTAGTAATTATAACATGAGTTATTTAGTTCCATTGGATAAGGACCCAAAGGAAAAATCTGTTGATCAAAAAAAATTTAGAGGTATAATTAAATCATTACTTTAGTTGATAGCTAGCAGATCAGATATAATTTTAGTGTTTGTTTATATGTTAGATTTTAATATGATCCAAAAGAATCACATATGACACCGGTGAAAAAAATTTTAAGATATCTTTTGGAAACTCAAAACTTAGGGATTTGGTATCCTAAGGACAGCTCTTCATTTGAAATTTTTAAATATTCTGATTCAAACTTTTTAGGTTGTAGGGAAGATCGAAAGAATACATTTGAAACTTGTCAATTCATAAGAAATTTATTAGTTTCTTTGTCCAAAAGGAAATAAAATTCTGTAGCCCTATCTACTACTAAAGCTGAATATATTACCATAGGAAGTTATGTGGCATAAATACCTTGGTTGAAATAATAGTTGATTGATTTAAGATTTATAATAGGCATAATTCTAATTTATTGTGATAAAACTAGTGCCACTTGCATTTCAAAGAATGCTATCCAATATTCAAGAACCAAACATATAGACATAAGGTATTACTTCATTAGTGATCATGTAGCCAAAGGAGAAATTGAATTGAATCATGTTTTTACTAAAAATCAACTTACAGATATTTTTATAGAACCACTAGCCCTTGACACATTTAACACCTTAAGAATGAGGTTAGATGTGATTGATCTTAATGCTTATATAAAATTTTTTACAAACTTGATATGTTGTTTATGTGTGTCTATTTTAGTTTTTTCTATTTCTGTTTATTTATTTTTGTTTATGTGTGTTTATTTTTATTTTTATTTTGGTTTTAATTTTTGAGTTTCTAGTTTGGACATATGTCACTTCTTGTATGACGATGGATTTTGAGAAGTTTTTCTAGTTTTCCTGCTTTGTTTTCTAAGTGTTTTGTTCATATTGTATGAAATATTTTTATACTATACAATTTCTGTCGCATGCCTATGATTGGATTTGGAGTTGAACACATAAAATTAGGTTTTTCATATGTTTTGTATGGTACGATATGTACAGATTCATCTGTACACATGGGGACGATTAACCAGTTAGGATCAGTTATTATTATTGATTGTATATATGAAATCATCTTTTATCTATACAATCCAGTTGTTAGTTTCTATGAGGGATGAACCTAACCACCTTTAATCTTTAATATTCTGATCGTCCCGGATGAACACCTGTTTATCTATATGAATGCTTGGTCAAAAAGTTCGTACAAAAGGACGTCTCATAAATGGCATTTTATGAAAATTCATTTCATTTTTTGTCATTTCCATTCATACGTACAAAAATAATTTTATCTCGTTTGGTCTCAAGATCGTACGTACAAACACAAATTTGTATTGTACGATAACTTGTTTTTCTATATATAGAAGTGTTTTAGAAATGATTTTCATTCACTTTCATTTTTAATTTTAAACCTTCTAGAGCCCTCATCATAGGAATGGTTAGTTCAAGCAAGTGTTCTCATGTTTTTAGGGGGTCCACATCTAGGAGTGGTGGAGATGACACTTTCTTTCCAAGAATAATGAGGATGCCTTTTTTAGGTATATTACCACCAAGATCACTCCCTCCATACTCCTTATTGAGGATGATATTCAGTTTTCTATTATGCCTCTCCTTATGTCAACCCAATTCTATTTCATTCTCACATTGAACTATGCCTACCACAAAGAGATCTTTCATTATTTCTTAGTGAACATGAGGTTCAATGAGGATCAAACTAGGATAACTTATTTGTTTAAAACAACAAGTCAAAATCATAAAAGAAGACTTAGGAACTTTTCTTCAATTGAGAACTCACAGAATGAGAGCTCACACTTTGACTTCCAAATCTGATTATTATTGGACTGAAATTAATAAAACTCTTAGAGGTGTCTCTCATGTATGTCATTTAGCAAGAGTCTACATCTTGAACCAAAATTCCCTGGTCATCTAGCTTGTCTTAAGGACCTCAATTATTCATAAGGTTGGTGATCATATAAATATGTCTCCTTTCCTGTCCACTGTCACGTACCTGATTATGATCAAAAAACCTATTGATGAGGCTCAACTCATCATTAATTACATTTATAATATTTTCGAAATTGGGTATCCTCATCATAAGAGGAAAAAAAATATTTCTCTAGAATATTTAGTGGCATACATCTTAGATAAGAAGTACCACATACACTATCCTGATCCTCCCACAGAACTTCCTATCTTTTTCACTAATGCTTCATTTCGATCTTTGTTTGGGAGAGACCAGAGTTCGAGTAGCGACTCTAAAGAAAATGGGGAGCTCCTACACCTGCACCTTGATTTGATCAACACTACTTTCTGGAGATAGCTCAGCATTTGGATTGGTTAGATACTCACTTTGATCAACATTTAAATCAAATTGAGACTCATTTAAATTAGTAGGATGCAAGATACCAGGAGGACATGGGGAGGATTTATGGTTAGTTTGATACGATAAATATAAATATAGCTATGATAAATAGCTATTGTTTAGTGTTCACTCAGCCTCCTCATCCAGATTAAGGCCCCTTTGAGTTTTAGATATACTACTTTGTTGTTGCTTCTACCAGCCCTTTTCTAGTGATGTGATGATATTTTCTATTTCTTATTTGTAGTGGTTATTTTGTGTTGTTATGTTTATGTGATGATTTATGTTTTTGTTTTTAAAATGACATCAATATATTAAATGTATATTATCTTTTTGATATCAATGAAAAATATCATGTTTTAGGCACTTGTGTTTATTTCTCGCTATTTTAAATATTAGAATGCCTATAAAAAATAATTTTGTAATTAATCTAAAATATGTTATAAATTAATTTGCATTAAAAAATTAATTTCGTTATAAAATTTAATTTTTCAAATATTTTAAATTAAGTTATAACTGGATTTAGATAAGAAGATCAATTTTATGTTCTTTTAAGGAAAACATAATTTGAGTATCATTATTGTAATATTGATGTCTTATTATTTTTAATTTCTTTCTCAATATGCTTATTTTTATTATTAGAGAAGTTTGATTGTATATTACTGATTTTGGAATAACTAAAAAAAAGTATATCAAAATAAATGCATAATGTGCGCAAAAATCAAAATTGCTCAATGATTCGCAAAGTAAAAAGAGGTATAAAACTAGCCTAAATAAAAAAAAGATGTACAAAATGTGTCACAGATATTTGAAAAGATTCCCAATGTCACTAATTGAAATTTCTTTATTATGTTATTTCCACTATCCTTTAATCTCTAATTCAAATTAATCCAATTCACAATTATACTAAATGTTGAAATTGAAGTTAACTAATCTTCATTTTGTCATTTTTGTAATAATCATCCTTATTTAATTTGTCTAGGATGAATCATGACATTAATTAATTTTTCTTATCTTAATTGTTCTTTGATTTAATATTTTGAATTTTTCGTTTTAGTCTTATAAAATTAATATTATTATTGCAATTATTTTAAAATATTTTTTAAGGTCAATTCTTTTGGATATTTTGCTTTTGTTATTTATGTGTACTAACATTTCAGAGAATTTATACTGCAAATTGTTGAAGACTTCAAATCAGATTAGAATAGGGTTCGTTATAAATAGAGTCTGTATTTTTCATTTTTTTTAGTTTGAGAGAGTGTGATTGTAATTGTTTAACTACACACACACACACTAGGGGAATGTTAAAATTTTATAATTTAAGAAAAAAACTAATAATACTGTACGATTTTAATTCATACGGGATGATCTGTTTAGTTATTTTCTCCAACGAGTACTTGAACTAACAATAGAGAAGAAAATTTTCCAAGTACTATTTATATTGTACGAAGAGTCTTTCATACATACAATGTCTAGAATACGAAAAGAACGAGTCCCTTTTTGTCCCGACGATCTCTAAATTTTTTTGAACTCATTGTACTATACAAAGGGACCAACATACATACGACATCTAGAGTATGAAAAGAATGAGTCTCTTTTCATACCGACTATCTCCAAATTTTTTTGAACTGATCATATTATACGAAGTGACCATCGTACAGATGACATCCAGAGCATGAAAAGATTTGGTTCCTTTTCATCCCGACGAACAAAAAAAATTTTCTTAATTATTTGTATGGTATGATCTCATGTTCGTATAGACGACGTTTAGAGTATAAATGTGGGGTATCTTTTAGTACCGACGAATCAAAAACTTTTCTCAATTATTCCTACAATATGATTATTATTTGTACTGGATGATTTGCATGTATAAAAATAGTTCATACATGTTCATATGAAGCAGTTTTTGAACTGTTCGTATATACGAATATCGATCGTACTGTACAATCATATACACTCAAAATTGCAATTTTTATTTTTCTATAAGCTTTTTCATATCTTTCATATAAAAAGTCCTTAGAAACTAGGAAAATTTTGGTCTTTGTGATTTATTTAAGAGCAAGTGAAAGTGTGATTTGGGAGAGTGTTTGAGAGAGTTTTCTTGTAAGTGGAGTGAAACATGGTTACTCAAAGGTAAGAATCTCTTTTGTGTTTGTGTCACTTTCTTCCTTTCTTCTTTCTAGTTGCTTGAGAGAAGATCTTTGAAGAAGATCGATACTTTACAGACACTTGGAAGGTATGAAAGGATGACGGTACTCTGCCAACACTTGGAGAGTATGAAAGAACGAAAGTACTCTACAGACACTTAGAGTGTGTAAAAGGAAAATGGTACTTTGCTGACACTTGGAGTGTCTGAAAGGATGATGATACTCTATTAACACTTAGAGGGTGTAAAAGGAGGAACAATAATCTACTGCACTGGGGATTGGTGGAAGAGAGAAAATTTGTAAAGGCTTCTCCACCTTGCTGTAGGGGCAAAAAGAGAATCACTTTGATAATAGTGCAATACTTGAAGAGGGAGTCTACAGGGAGTGGACGCAGGTCTTATTGGACCGAACCACTATAAATCTTTAAGTTCATTTTTATATTTTTGAATTTTAATTTTTAGCATTTTATTATCGTAGTTAAAAAGTTTATTTTAAAAGAAAATTTATATGAAAATTTATAAATCAATTTTCTATTAAAATTCAAAAGGTAAGTTCATTTTTATATTTTGAATTTATTTTTTGCATTTTATTATCGTAGTATTAAGGTTTGTTTTAAAGTAAATTGATTTATGAAATGGGATAAATCTATTTTCTATTAAATTCAATGGTCGGGTAAATATTTAAACCCTTAAAATCCCCCCCCCCCCCCCCCCCCCCCCCCCCCCCCCCCCCCCCCCCCCCACATTTTGGTTAGCCTTAGGATAATTACATAGGTCTAACAACTTATATGGACTTTTCAGAAAGTTTTTATAAGCATATCACTACTTTTTCTTCTTTATTAGGCACCTTCCCACCTGCAGATTCTGGCAGACCACCTGGCCTTTGAGGATACAGATTTATCAAGGGGATGTTGTGAAATCCCTAGAAAAAGATGTTTCCAATTATTTTCAAAATAATTACATACTCATTTATGTACTTAATTAAGTCGATTAGCATACATTGCATTAGAAATCAAGTTAAAAGTGTGACTTAAATTTTAATTGCATCTCTCTTTAGTATTTTCACCCCACATAAGTTAAGAGATCATTAAGGATCCACTCTAGATGTCATTCACAATTTTCAAAAACTTTAATAAAAATATCCCTACCAATCTCTTATAAAATGGTCAGACTCATGGATTTAAAATCGACTATTTGGTTAGCTGGCTCCTCAATCCAGGACAAGATAAGTCTAGATTTTACATAATATTTGCTAGATTTGGGCCACCGTCATTCGGTGCTCAACTTAGATTTAGGATCCAGAGCATATTCTAAATCATCAGACCCCAACATCTAGGAATATAATCCCAAATTTCTAAATAACTTATTCAACTCAAATTAAAGTTCTTTTCAACCTAAAACTTAAAGTCCAACACTTAGATTTGACTTGAACACTTATGAATCATTTTAAAATCCTAGTGTCTCCTACCTTTCTTCTTTTGATGCTAAAAATAAGTACTCAGCCTTGCTTTAATCCCACTTGAAATTCTAGTTTTACCTCCCTTGATATCAACACCTTAGAATCTCTAAATAAAATTATGTTGTTGTTTTAATCAAGTGTTTTTATAAGAAACTTTTGTTTCTTATAATATAATTAACTATGAGGGCTTGTGCTAGTAGGAGATTTAGAACCCATGTAAATTTTATAAAGCTCTATTTATATTTCTTTTTGGAAATCAAACTTATAATGATCACTATTATCATATTCAAATAATTGCTATTGGGTGATATTTTTTTCGCTCGGGGAGATGCACCATTTGTTAACATAAAATCAAATATGAAATTAACGATCACCTCTCTTAATTATTGTGGTTTGATATTTGATTGAATTTTATTTTGACCTTCAGGAGTCATATATGATTCTCCCCTACATCAGGCTACGACATTCAAGAGTAAACCATCAATTATAGGTCTGAACCCATTATAAGATTTTATTTTTGCCTTCCAAGGTGGTATATTACTCTCAATGGTCTGTTCTACTTTGAAATTGAAATTTAAGCTTCATTCCCAATTTTCCCAAAAGTAAGTTAACTCAAAAAATTTTAAACACCAACAAAGAACTCCTGCTGAAGATCCTAATTTACTCTTAGCCAGTTTCTTAAAAATTTTGTGAAATATATAAGTATAATGGTGCTAGTGATAATGCTATTAGACTTAGATTATTCCCATTTTCTCAAAGAGATAAAGCTAAGGTGTGTTTGAATTCTTTTCCCTCGGGCTCTACAACCACTTAGAATGAGTTAGCTCTTAAGTTTCTATCTAAGTATTTCTCTCCTTTAAAGACTATTAAACTTAGAAATGATATCACTTTTAAACCCAGTTTGAAGGAGAATTGATTTATGACAGTTCGAAGAATTTTAATGAAATGCTGAGGAAAATCTCTCACCATGGTTTCTCTAATTGGTTGGTTCTTCAAACATTTTATAATGGATTACTAAGATCTCTTAGAGTAATCATAATTGCTACAATTGTAGGATATTTAATTTTTAAGATATTTAAGGAAGTATATGAATTAATAAAGGAAATGATTGCTAATAATTTTCAATGGCTTGTTGATATGTTAAATCCTAAGAGCATAGAAAGTATGTATATATACATGATGATTTGTCAATTTTGAATGTATAAGTTGAATTCATTTATAAGAAATTGAGCACAATAAGATAAAATTTAAAATTTGGAACATAATTTGATATGCACTTAGAGGATCAAAAGTTAATTGAAAATATTAATATTCAAGGGATTAAGAATATTAAATTGATTAGAGGAAGAAAAAATCTTACTCCAATACATATAATATATCCAGGTTGGAGGAACCATCCAAACTTTAATTGGTCAAATAACATTGTCAGGAAAAATAATGAAATTCTAGTCAAAATAATTAAGAAGTAAATTGGGACAATCCTCAATAACATGCTATTAATTTTAAACCTACATATAATACAAGATTTAATCAAAGCAACCAGTTTGAAAGTACAAAATCAAAATTGGAAGATGTAGTTAGGAACTCAATTGTAAAAACAAACTGCATTTATTAAAAAAATTTAAAACCTAATTAAGAGAGCTTACATTTTTAATTAGTAGTAAACCTCTTGGGTCATTATCATGCAATAGTGAAGTTAACTCAAACAAAAAGGAAAACAATCCAAGTGATAATCATTTGAGGATTGATAGAAATGTACCCCAGCCAAGTTTATAATTAATCTAAGCAAATATAGCTGAAGAATATATAAACATAGTGCTTATGATAAGCAAGCCACTTATTTCTTTAGTGAGCTTATTGTGATGGTTAGAGTGGTACTTTATATACTAGTTAGCTTGTACCTTATATTATAATAAATTATTTTATATCACATATTTTATACCTTTCTATCATTCATATAAAAATATGTGTATTTATTAATATTTATGTGTGTTATTATTTGCATTTGATTAAATTCCTCTTATTCTTAAATTTTTATATTATTATCTATTAATAAATTTGCATTTTAATTATTTAATTAAAACTAATAAAAATGATAATAAAAAGTTATCTTAGATTAGGATAATAATAAAACCCTACATCAAAGTTCAAATAAACATTACTTTATAATTACTAGATTGGAAAAATTAATAATTTATTAACTTAGATCATTTAAATTATTGACTTCACTTGAATTTTTAAGTTATATATTTATACGTTGACCTTTGAATTGAATATGAATAATTAAGGTTAAAGAATAGATATGAGTAAATAAAAATTGAAAATCATAAGTGACTTGGAATTAGCAATCTTATTAAATTCTTATATTAAACTCACTAAAACTATAAGAAGCTTTTAAGAAAAATTGATATTTAAAATAATTAACAAGGTACTCCACAAAATTAAATGTTAAAAGAGTTTAATAAAGAAAAGTAAAAATAAGAAAAATAAAGTTAGTACAATCAAAAATTGGTATCAAATAAAAGCTTAGAGTCTAACTACAATCACATACTTAAATTCATAAAGGATAAGATAACAAAACTAATATTAATATTGGTGAACTTATGAAATTTTAATTTTAACTACAAACATATATAATCTTTAAGCTATAATTTAGAATTCAAAAGCTAATGATTATATTTATAACATGTGAATTCAAATTAAGTAATGATAAATATGACTAGTTAGGATAATTGTCAATATTTTCCCAACTAGAATTATAGATTTGTTAATTTCCACTAATTCTAGATTGTGATATATTGTCCCATATTTTAGTAATTTTAAATATTTAATTCTTATTTTGGTAATTTGATTAATCAAAATTATATATTTCTTAATTTGCTTGAGGATAAACAAAAGTTTAAGCTAGGAAGAATTTGATATGTGTAAATGGCATAATATTTTGTATATTTTATTTTCACTGAAAATATATTATTTCAGTTATTTTGTGTTGAAAAAACACAAAAAATGGCAAAAAATTCAAAGGAACCTACAACGTCGCAGCATCCTACGAAACAACATCGCTGAGCTACCTTCAATACTGCCGAGGCACCCATATTTTGATATTGTGGTGCCAAGAACTCTACTTGCAAGCACTATAGTGGCAACATAAACTAAACGTAGCATTATCAGCATTGTGAAGTATAAAAGTTAGCTTGGCAATGCCATATTTTCTATTTTTAAATGTCACGATGCCATAATTTTTCACACCTTAGCCCATTTTTGTACTTGGGCGCTGCAGTGCTCAAATGGCCATAGCACTATGGAATTGTAGTTGTAACTTCCTAGGGCCACATTTTATCAATGAAGATATGTGATTGTTCATGAAGTAACTGATCTAGGTCAGCAAGCACCACAGTGGTGCAAATGCTTTAGTGCCAAGCCACTAGTTTACTTTAGGGGCGCCACGATTCCATTCTTTCAAGCGTCACAATGTAGATGCCTTTTTTATATTTTTTTTATAATAGTTATAATGTTATATTTGTAAGAGAAGTCAATCACTTGTGTAAAATCTAGTACTTTCTAGACTACTTCTCTAGTTTCCTCCTAGAATAAAATCTAAAGGAGGCTAAGGAAGTATAAGATAGAATCATCTGGAATATTTAGCTTGTGTTTCTTGAATCAACTTATAAGTTAAAGGGAGGAGTATACAGGGGACAATTTGATTCTTTTTGGTGATATCACTCTCTAATATTTTCATTCTTCCATGAGTTTAATGAAAATGAGTTTGTTCATTATTCATTCTATAATTGGCTAATTTTCTTATTTTAGATTGATCAAGTAAAATTCATGTTGAATACTAATAAAGTCTCTTATTCCATAATTGTTAAAAGATGTTTTCAATATTTTCTTGCTCTTTATTTAATGCATATAGTGACTATGTGTATTTATAATTTAGTATGATATATAACCTCAACAGAGAAATGCAAGAATAATGAGGAGGATTGAGATAAGATGTTTGCATGCCTAGACATAGAATGTAAAATGTTCTATCTTCATTAGGAGATATTTTAACTGTAGAAGGTCAGCAGATATTTTTTACACCTTTACAAGCTCGATAAAAATTTAGTGTTGCATGTGATCTTAATCACATTACCTTGAAGAGTCTCATTAGAAATAATATAAAATTTAAATTCATCAATCCAAATACAGTAATTAAATATTGTATCCAAAATTTTTACTAATTTATTTAGTGATGGAATTTTCAAAACTATCATTTCTATTTTAGTAAAATAATTATTGTAATTAGAGTAAATTATAGTAGTTTTTTTTAAGCATATTTTCTTGTGGGTGTCTGAAACTCTACTCTATCACTTTATTACTTGATTCAGCACGTATACTTGAGTATATTAAGTTTATTTTGTTATTATTTATATCAAAGAAAATATAAGCATTATTTAGGGTGATAGAGCCATAAATTTGTATACAATTCAAATGTTCACTTCATAGCCACCATCTACTATGACAAGCAAATTTGAAGATCTAATTTTGAAAAATATTTTGGAATTTTTCTTCTAATTTAAACATTAAAATAAACTATACATTACAAAGCTACTAAAAACTTTCAAAGCACTACAAATAAACTCATCAATAAAATCTCTTTTTATTTTATCAAAATGTATCTGCACTATAATATATAATACATGGCTACAAATATAAGCTATAAAACTAAATAAAAAATTATCCATGATTATACAAAAATCAACAAAATAAATACATACTAACTCCGATCATATCATGAACTGCTAATCAATAGACTCCTTCCCTTTCCCAGGTCCTAAAAATTAGAAGCAAAACCACAATGAGCTTAATTATCTGAGCATACCACACAAACCAATCTAAATTTTTATGTTCCTTTATTAAACAATTTTTAGAGTATTTAAAATTAGTTAAATATAGTATTTTAAATCATCATACCAAGAAAGGTAAAAAGAGCAATGTAGTCATCCAATGATTGAAATACTAATACTAAGTAGTTAACTAAACAGAAAATCATATCATAAAATGGTTCATGTCACAAAGTAGTTCATATCACATTTTCTGATCTCAAATAGATTGTCAAAGTATTCTAGTCTATTATGACTCCCTTTTATACTTATAGCACAAGAGCATGCCTATAGGCAACATAATATAGCTCATAGCAACAATAGTTTGACTTTATAGACACCAAAATATTCTCAAATGCAAATCTAATCTCAAAGAATTCTAGCTCCTTATATCTTCCAGCAGTCATCTTCTAATCACATAATCACATAGTTTATCGTACAGTAACATTTTAACCAAAATTGAACACATTTCATAATTAAATAATTTTATATAATGGTTGGCAGAATACCTACTTAATATAATTTCACAGTTTTTATACAAAATAAAATTATCAAGGGTTGTATAAAACTCATTTCAAGACTTTAATTATGATACGACATTATTTTTCAATATAAAAAAAAATTCTATTAAATTTAAAAAATATTCGATATACAATTTCTAAAGAATCCTAAAAAATATTTATAATCTCAGTCTTTATAGAACATAAAAAGTTACACAGTAAAAGTTTTACTAATACAAAGTTATCGTCATTTTTCGACAAAAGAAATAAAAATTTAATAAAAGAATATTAGAAAACTTCATATTTTTAAAAATGAGATAGGTATAATGTGGCGTATCTCAATCTGGACAACTTTTTCATTTGGACCAATGGCTAAAAGCGGCTCAAAATTCTGATTTTTCTCACCCAAACTCTCTCTTTCTCTCTTCTTCTTGACGACTATAATCAAACAAAATTAATTGAATAGTGGATTTCTATATTCTCAATATTAAAATTTGGATTAGTGCTGCGACGTAATAGAACACTACTGATGACATTCCCTTAGAACTTTCCCGTGCCACCGCACATCAGAGCGTTGAAATACCTAAGACTTCAATGATGATTCATCAAATCATAGTGCCAGAGTGCAAAGAACATAGTGTTGAATCGATGAAACATACAGTGTCGATGTGCTCTAGAGGAAATTTCAAATTTCAATAATATGCTTTAAAATTCATGAAATCTAATATAGAATTCATGCAACCCTTTCTCATGCACAGAAGTCTTGCTCAAATATATGCAAGAAAATTTAAATGTAGAAATTTAATAGGCCACAGATATCTCATAATTCAGGTCATATAGTACATCGCTTATAAGGTACACCCTTGCATTAACACAATGTTTTAAATGATTCAGGTCATAATTATTTAATAAGTTTTATGCTGACTGTTGACAATCTAACGCAACCCACCATTTTTTTCAGCCAGAGCTCAAGACCTAGCAATGGCAATGAATTATATGAGAGGATAATTTAATGCTCACTCATTGATTGTGTCTACTGAGACTAACTAATGTTAAGCATAGAAACGGTTTTGCCTTAAGGATAGCTAATGGCAAACTCATTGAAAGGAAGTTGAAGTAAATTTGATGTTCCAAAATAAATTAAAATTTTTTACTTACCATTCATTCTTCATCTAAAAAAATATTATTGTCATTATAAGATCATTTCCTATCTAACAAATACTAAAGCTAGGATAAGTTTATCTAACTAGGATGTATTAAGAAAGATCATATCTAGGAATTAGAAATTGAATTTGATATGAATGAGGTGTACTAGGCTATTACTAAGAGATCTAGAGTTTTAAGTAAAAAAGGTAAAATTTTAAGTTATGATTTTGAGCAAGATTATTTAGAACTCATCTTGAAATAATACTTGAACATCATTGGGATGAAATACTTATACCAATAGAATCATTTTGATTTGAAATGAACTTTAAAATATGTTTCTCGAAGAAATTAAAAATCTATGATATTTCTTCTTTATTCTGATGTTAAATTTTCATTATATATACCACACACGTTTTGATATTTTTATTAATAATTTACAAAATTATTTAAAAATTTTCCATCCAAACTTGCAAGAATAAAAATAAAAGAAGCAGAAACAGACATGGATCTAAGGTTTCCTTCGGAATTTTCCTTTGGAATATTTTCTTGCTGTTTTTAAAAATGTTTTTTATAAAAAAAATTGTTGAATTAAAATTTTTTATAACAAAAATTAATTTTAAAAAATAGTATCAAACGAAGCTCAAGTATCAAGGGCGTTATGCCCTTTTGAAGACTTAATTATCTTTTATTCCAACCAATTGCCGAAGCAGCCCATTATCTTCCTAGCCACAGAGCATGTTTGCTAGAAATAATGCTCTCGCTGTTTGGTATAGGGGTAATTACGATTCCCCTTGGAAGCCTTCGCCTGCTGGGGCCTCTAAGATCTGGAAGTTGATATGCTCTGTGGCTAGGAAGATAAAAAGCAAATTAAACCTCCACATTACTACGAACAGCAGTTTTTCTTTCTACTGGGATCCCTGGTGTAATGGCAAGGCTATTGCTGATCTTATTAACCCTGACTGTGATTTTTTGTGCCGGTAAAGAATTTTACCCAGGATCTGAAATGGAGGCTTTCAAATGATATTCCTAGAATCGTTAAAGAGGAAATTCTCAACATTGATATTGGCAAGCAACCGTCTTTTGACTGGGATGGCTTGACAAATCCGACTAATAGCAACTTCTTAGAGAATTTCTACAGTGACATACCTGAGATTTATTGGCATAAATATATTTGGTATAAAAAGAACCCGCTTCGTTTTTCTGTTTACACTTGAATGGCTATCATGGGGAAGCTTAAAACAGCTGACATTTTGCTTAAAAGGAATATTTTTACCCCTATTGCCTGCAGTTGCTGCAATAATGACCAAAATGTCATAACCATTTGTTTTTTTGAGTGTGACTTCTTTTGGGTGATTAAGAGTTTATTTCCTCTATGAAAAATTTTCTTATGAGGCCGACTTGATTCAAATCCTGGAGCATTTTGAATTAGACCAGGTTTTCTAAAATGTGAAGATTTTTGCTACTGGTTTCTCTGTTGTAGTTTATTTCATCTAGATGGAGGAGAATAAGAGACGATTCAATGACCTCTGGGTCTCACCTTTAATTTTGGTTTTTACTATTAAAAGAGTATTAAATTGAAAGTTAAACCTGGAAAAATTTTGAGTTCTTCAAAATATTTTTCCAGAAATCTTTCTTAATCTTGGGTTTTTCTCTGTTTTTGCGAGGATCCATTTTGGGTTGCTGCTAAAGTTCTTCTTCTATGAGGAATGCTATTCGAACACTCTGGTTTCGAGAAGTTTTTCTTCTCGAGGGATGGCTTGGAAAGACTTTCTGATCTATCTACTATTTCTCCTTTTGCTGTATCAACCATTCCCTGTGTTTTTGGAGGAATGATGTGGCGAAGAATTTTCCACACTTTCATACATTGAAAGCTGTACTGGTGCGCTC